>QANY01006903.1:0-502825 GCA_003255025.1 Datisca glomerata | reverse complement strand
TATATATATATATATATCTGAAAATTTCATATTCATTAATGAGACTATGATCTTATATAAGTAAGAGGGGATTAAGATCATAGATAATGAATAGAATAGTTCATAATATATTAAAGTATGAAATCTTTCATAAATGATTGCTAGTGCGGTTCACTAAGCATTATGAATGCATGTGATCTAGATATGAATCACTGATGTGGATATAAATCTTAGTGAAAGTACTTTATATAATTAGATTATATAGGACATGGTCGATGTGAATTAATATCTTTATTAACTTACTGTTTATCATAAAGATTTAATACACATCAAAACTGATGATTATATATAGATCAATCTGAATCCTGAGTAATCATGAACTTTCGTGCATGTATATTAAATATTTTGATTCACTCATTAAGGTTGTTTGTAAAACAGACGAGTGACTTTGGTTTTGGAGATCCAGTGATATGGATGGATGAGAACATGATCTTACAAGATTTGGAATCCAAGCTTTCCTAATGGATCGTATATTGGTTCCCTTAAGTATTTCTTCTGGAACAGAATGGTTATTAAGCTCAAATTTAAAATACGATTATAAATTGGTCATTCACTAGTGAATCAATGGCACTTAAGGATCAAGAGGTAATTAGAAGGGTAAAAGGGTAATTTTGACCAGCTCTACTTTACGAACCAATAATTGAAGGATAGAACTATATGAAATGATTATATCAATTGACTAAACGAGAATACACTGTAAATATATTTTGTAATTACGAAAAGTGTTATTCCATATTTATAGCGGAGTAATAATGAAATTTATAAATAAGATTATTTAATTAAAGAGTTTAAATAATAATCTAATTATTGGAGCTTAGAATTATGAGTCCATGGACCTCGAGTCACCTTTGTACTGTACAGTCTAGGGTGTGAATATTTCAGGACATAAGAAAAGGACTAACTTGCATAAGGATTAAATTTCTGGGGCAAGTATATAATTATGAGATAATTATGTAATATTAATTAATTAATAATATTATTTATTATAATTTTCAAAAATTACAAACAAATAATAATATCGATTAATTTAATGTTGATCGATTAGTAAGACATGGTATTTGATTTATGAAATTAAATAATATTAAATAATTATGAGATAATAATTTGATTTGATTTATCTAATCTGTTAATTAACACATTAGATAATTGGTTGAAAGATCAGATAAATTAATTTTGAATTAACTGATATCTAGATATTTATCCGCTTAATATAAATAATAAATTATATGATAATTGCCACATGGCATATCAGACTGCCACATGTGACCCTCTGATTTTTTAATCGGAGATTGACATGAGTTACTGTAGTGCCACACGACACTGCAGTGGTACCATGCATCAGCAGTGTCATGAGGCACTGCTGATCCCAACGGCACACTGCATTGTCATGTGACACTACAGTATTAGCTCAATTGCAGTGGATCCCACTGTAACAACACATTGATAAATAATTTATTATTTTATAAATTCCTAAAAATCTGATGTCTCACAATAGTCATTCTCCAAAATCTTTAGATCTCATGTGTTGAGTACATCTAGAGACAGAAAAGTATTTTTGATTTATTCTACGTGCCCACACACATCATAGTGTGTTTGAGGATTGATTTAAAAAATCTTAGTGTGGTTCTCGCAGTTTGTTATTCATGGGATTATAAGTTCGTTGTTTGCAATGACGCTTGATAAGACTAAACGAGGCATAACTCTTATCTTTGTATGTCTTTGATTGAATGTATAAATATATAATGGATCTGATGAGAAAAATTATTGTTCATTAACATGTTTAAATTATTTTTTATTTGAAAACTGTGGCGTCGTAGTTGTTTTTGTTTTCAATCGATAAAATTTTAAAAGATTATTTTTTTAAAACCATCACTCCTCCACCACGTGACCCGGCCGATTCCAACTGCGTGGACGTAGAGATGAGTTTTCTCGAACCACGTAAAAATATTGAGTATCAAATCTCTCTTCCCTACTCTTTTATTTAAGTGTTATTTACTTTCCATACTTAATTTATCGCACGTTTAATTTCTGCAGTTTAATTTCTACATCATCACCTTTTTATTTATTAAATTGCTCTATTATCAAATATTACATTATTGGTTTGATTTGCTTTTCATGTTATATTTCAAATAATTTTATTTTTATTCTATATCAAATATTTCTTTTTTTCTCTGAACAAAAAGAATGTCATATCGATCATACACATATCTATTTTAATATAATAAAATAAGATTTATAAAATCTCTTTTAATGGTACGTGCACTGCATACATGGCAATGTGAAATTCATAAAATACTTGACATACGTTTTCAATTTAGACTATAGACCAGAAAAGTAAATTATATATGTTAATGTGCTAAGAAAAGTAAACTTGGTCTGGAAATGTCGGAGAAAAAAGTCTTGGTTGTCACGTAGCAAAGATGTTAAAGTTTAAGTCTGAAATGAACTTAAAGAGATCATTTAATATGAGTTTAATATGAGATTACGCATAAATAATTTTTAAAATAAAATTATTTGAATATGATTCGATAAAATAAAATTTTTAGAAAGTTAAGATTATTATATTTAGTAACAGTTGAGAATATTGTGATGATAAAAATATTAATTATATTATTTGTTTGATGGAATATGCAATAGAATATTATAAATATAATTATCAATTTTAAATTCTACTTAGACTAAAATATATATACACATATAACTTATTACTTAATTTATGAGAAAATTACTCAAACATTAGGTCTAGTTTGCCTAAAATACATGAATACCCGAACTATATTCTAAATTAAATAAACTTTCCATTTGTTAACTATCTATTAAATATTTTGTTAAATCAATATATATAATTTAACAAACTTTCCATATATATATATATATATATATATATATATATTAACCAATTTCTCCACATAACCCCACTAACCCCATCCCACTCCACCCACATAAAAGAAAAACTCTCTTCTTTCTCGATTAAATGTCTTCTCCCTAGGCAGTTCGGCATGATCGAGCAGTCCAATAATATCAAACTGTCGTGTAAGTCCAACGAGATATAATTTATTTCCCTTCTTCTCCCAACACCACAAAACATATAGAAACTCATGCCCTACACATTGAATCAGGGTTGTCAGCGGTTTACAATTTTGACAGTTTGCAGCTTGACTAGTTAAGGCCATCTGATCGCATTTAAACAATTCAGATTAGGCTTTACTTCTAAATTTAAAAGATCATTAAAAATTAAAAATTAAAATCCTTATTAGTCAGTTTGCCTCTTTATGGACCGTCCAAATGGGACAACCGTAAAGGGTCAAACTATCATCGGCAATTAGATGACTAACTGTAGAGAAACCCTGTCTCTTCTTTCAATTATTCTTTCGATCGCAGCCACACATCACTAATAAAAAACCTTCTCCCTTCTTATATTTTTCCCTCAGCCGCTCAACCAAAGACCAAAATATACCATAAACATAAACCATTTGTATTCCTTTCTCTCAGCCTCGCTCTCTTTCTCCATCTATCTCTATGGCGTAGTCGCGCATAGCTTCTTCAACCACCCACATATGCTAGATTTAGTCAAGTTCCTTCTCTTTTTCAACATTTTTTTGCTCCTTTACCATTCCTATAGATTATGTTCTGGTGAGATGGAGGAAGCGGATGAAGTGAGAGAGTAACGGAGGATAGTTTGAGAAAAATTAGAAGAAAGAGAAATTGAGATATTACCCCTCCATTTTGGTGTTGGGTATTTATACCCTAAAAATGAGTATATACTTTGTATCCAAAATTTTCACAACTTGTAAAACCAAACTAAAGTATCTATTTGACCAAAGTCACTCAATTTTTAAAGTTCTACTAAAAACCCAAAATTTCAGGAGATACTGCTGTGAGACCCTTCAGAAAGAAAAACTAATTAACATCATGATCTAAAACATTATTTTTGCTAGATCCTGATCTGATATTCCGACGTTAATATTGACATTTGTTAGATTACAGTCTATCAAAATATTTTGGTTAGACTACAGTATAACAATCATTAATTTAATAGAATTTTTTTAAATCAAATGGACAGCGTATTCATTTCCACGTGTAAAACCGCAAATTTCAATTATAAAAAATCTATGATCCTAATTTCGTTTTATCTTTTCGCAAGGGTCTCTTTTTAAACTTTGAAGTGCTAATGGAAAAAAATAAACAATTTGTATCAATTTTATGAACCTGTGATTTTTTTATGGGAATGAAAAATTTGGGTAGATTAAATTCCAAATCAGAAAAAGTAAAGTCTCATTATGATTACAGTATAACTAACTGATTGAGTTATCTGTCTTAGTCCTGTATATATGTAAATGATTAGATGATTATATTTTTGTAGTTTGTGCCGGTAAGTGTACATCAAGTTGAAGGCAGGTACATCAAGTTGCCGGGGCCACATTGATTTATTGTCGTTTTCTTTCCAATGTACATGTGTAAAATATGTTAGTGAATTTAATCTATTAGTACTTTTGCAATTAGTATCTGACTTTTTAAAAAGATATATAATTTAATATGTATGATATTTTTTATGTTCAATAATTTAATATATCTATAGTAGATGAAAATATTAAATTAGTGATAAACTATTAATTAAATTGAGTGATTTTTTATGTTAATACTTGCAAATGAAAGCAAAAATAACATATTTTTGTAAGAAATATGAACAAATTGAAAGATAAAAAATCAAATTTAACAAATTAATAAACGCAATAACTTTAAAAAGTATCTTGATTAATAATTAATATATTAAAAAATATGTTAAATATTTTAATTTAATTTTACTAAATAAACCAATTAAATGTATGTTAAGTATACGTGTCAACTAATTATATTTAAATGTGTTAAATAATAAATCAGTGTATGTTAAGTATACGTTGGCAGCAACAGCTGGTTTGCTGTTGCTGCCAACGACGATCTTCCGATAGCTCATCACCGTCATTCGAACACTGGTAACAACTCTATATATATATATATATGGAACTTAAAACTCATCATCTTCACCTGCGTTATGCTATTTTGTATTTCGCATCTAAGATTTACAGACCTAGGTTTTTTAGTTAGTTTTAGCTTCCACTGATCTGGGGGTTTTGAGATAGAGATCTAGATTTTTTGGTTTGAATATTTGAAAAGTTTAATGTGGTATGTACTCTCTTTGTTTATTTATGAAAATATTGCTCTGAATTTCTGGTAGATGATAATCTGATATTTTTAGATTTTTGCTTGGATTGCCTTTGAGGTCCCTATTTTGTTGAAATCAATTCACTTGTTTTTTTATTTCTTTCTTTACATTACGTTCTGTGATTTCACTTGTAATTAGGTTCAAGAAAGAGCGAGGTCACGGTAATGCATGTTCCAAATCGTGTTGAGGTATATTATTTAGAAACTTGAAAGTGTATATACTTAAAGACGTAAGTGTATTAAATAATGTGATGTGCGCATGTGAGAGCCATTCGCCAAGTCATTACCAGAATAAGGTTAAGCAAGTTGAATACCCAATTTCTTCTATGTTCATTTTCAGCACCATAATCTCATAGCAGGAGATAGATTAATTTATGTAGAGTCTTATGTAATTTGATAAAGAATTTACAAAAAATACCAATCACGTACCATCTTAAGGCCTTGTAAGAATATAGTGGTTTTGTCATGATCTTAGATAAATCAATTATCAACCATTTTGAAGTTTAATAGATTTCTTTGTTCATCTTTAAGATTAAATTTTGCGGAGATAGTTTTTTTTCTTGCATTTTCCATCATCTATTAATTGAAAACGGTCGAATTTATCAAGAATTTTATGATCTTCTTAACCATGTGTATCTTCAGTTTTAATTTTATTCACCCTGTATTATTTGAATCTATCTCTATACTTCCTTGTAATGATCTTGTGACCTTCTACCAAAGTGCAGTTAAACAAGGTTATTATATAGCTTATAGTGGTGGCTTGAACACTTCTGTCATTGTCCCATGGCTAAGGTATATTCCCTTCCTTTGTTTTCCGGCCGTCATTCCAATATTTCTCCCTTGCATGCTTCATGTATTTCTGCTCAAATAAGGATGTCAGTAACTTGTGCTCATGTAAATATAATGTATAGTGAATAGTGCATTCTCTGTTTCATTAACTTTTACATATTTGCATTCATTGGCTTGATATGACTTGTGAATTTGCAGGGAGAATTATGGTTGCGAGGTTGTTTGCTTCACTATAGATGTTGGTTAAGTATGTATATGTAGCTATCTACCGTTGCACCCGCAACCAAAGGGTTTAAAGGAATTTGATGGTTTGGAACAGAAGGCTAAGGTAAGTGGGGTTGTGATACATTATGAAAATGATGCGAGCACAAAATCCTTCGTTCTCATTCTCCCGTGGTGATAATGTATGATGTCTAAGGAATATATACTTTACGTAATTATAAATATTTATTCTAACACTAATATTAATTTTGTTCATTTTTATGTCTTTATAGAATTCTAGAGATCCTTTCTCAACTTCGTGATTGTATATTGTTCAATAACGATGGACGATACTATTTTTTGTCTATTTTTGAACTTATATTACTTTATCTTTGAAATTTGTGAATGTTTAAATTGATGAATTCTAATTTTTTGAAATTTGTGAATGTTTGAATTACTGAATTTGTTAATATTTGAATTGATGAATTTAAAATTATTGGAATTTATATAGATGGATTCTGAAATCTATATTATAGAATGTTTTGTGCAGTTTTAAAAATTATGAGATGTTTAAAAAATAAAAAAAATATTGTGCAAAATTTCAACAGTTATCGGTAGTTTTAGCAGAGTATCGTGACGGTTTTAACTGCCGGCAAAGATCCAATTTTTTTTTTACATTTAGCGGTGGTATAAACTGCCGGTAAATAATGAGGTTTTTTTTTTCAGATAACCTATGCTGGCGGTTATGAACCGCCAACAATGGAGAAAACACACTGTTGGAAGAGGTGCAACTTTGCCGACAGTCTTTCGACGGTTGGCAAAACCATCATAAAATAATGTTACGACAGTCGATTAGGCAGCGGTTGGGCAAACCGTCGTAGAATTTTTTGGCGACGGTTTAAACCGCCGCCAATGACCGCGAAAACCACCGCCATAGGCAGTTTTCCTTGTGGTGTGTGATTTTTAATGCATTATTATTCAAGGATATGCCTTATAGATTGGTGCGGTTCTTTACCTACAATCTATATTTGTTGAATTTGTTTAGTAATTTTAATCAACTCATTTTCATAATTACTATTAGTAACACATCAATCGTTTCTAAAGTTAGCCTATCGATTCAAACTAAAATATTAACTACTTAATTAAGTTTTTCAAAATTAAAAATTTTAGTCTAAATGTGTAATAAAAATAATTAATTTTAATTTAAGATTAATTAATTAATGATATTGTGGATATTTAGATAAACTAATACTTAAAATTTATTATTGGATTGATATATTGATGGTCATTTAAGAAAATTGAGGATTCATGCTTGGATAAAATGATCTAAATGTTTCTCATTATCTTGCCACTTCTAATGTATTATATATATATATATATATATATATATGATATTTTAATCTCTCATTTTTTTAAATGTAGAATCAGTAGTCTCATTTTCAATAGACGTCAAAACAACTAACAGGGAGGAGCACGTACTCGTCACATGTATATTTCATAATCTATAACATATATAAATATGGTTAAGAGTAGATAATTATTATTTGACATAAATTGTTTCACTATTATATAGAATTTTAAATTGATAGTATTCTTTCTATCACAATATGAATGACTATTTTAATTATTGAAAGTATATAATTTGCAGAAAATTAAAAGAAAAATTAGTTTAAGTAGAGAAATTATGTCAAGAAATTATACTAACAATTCAATTGCGTGCAATTTAATCGTTTGTAAAATACGATTGTCATGTTTGGCTATACATGGTAATCTCTGAAGTGTTGAGTGATAATTTATGATTACTATGTTTGATATATATTAACGTTTGTTGTAAATTTGTGTAGATAAGAAGTTACTTAAATGCCCTCTTAGTTTTATATTATCTAAAAAAATATTTTGACGTGCAATTTTAACATTAATTTTAATTCATTTTTATTAATCTTTAAATAAAATAATAATGCTGGACTAAATTTAAGAAGAATAATTTTAGTTAAATTTAATCAAATAAGATATAATAAAAAATATTTTTACATAAAGTTTTAGCATTAATTTATTTATTGTTTATTAATATTTAAATAAATTAATAATGCTAAATTAAAATTTAATAAAGTTATTTATAAATAAATTATAAAATGAATTATTATTAATATTTTAACTAAAAAATAAAAAAAATTAACAAAAAACTTTAATTAATTTTTATTAATATTTAAAAAATGAATAACGCTGGACCAAATTTTTAAAAATAATTATAATTAAATTAATAAAATAAGATATAATAAGAAAATATTTTCACTTTAAAATGCTGGACTAATAATAAAATGAATTTTCATTAATATCTAAATATATTAATAATGCTGGACTAAATTTTTAAAAAAATACTTATAATTAAATTAAGAAAATAAGAGATATAAAAAAATATTTTCATGAGAAATTTTGACATTAATTTTAATTAAATTAATAAAATGAGAGATAAAATGTGAGAAAGAATGACGTTTGCTTTATTTCATATGAGGGTAGGAAAGTAATGTTGTTTTATATTAGAATTACAATTGCAATGTAAATTAGGATTATCTCCATTTTTGTTATAATTCAATTACTTCAAAAAATTACAAATTAATATTGCATGCAAATTAGAATTGCAGTCTTATTTAAATATTACTCCAAACAATAATGATAATTCAACTACAAAGAGATTACAAAGGAGGATAACATGAACTAAACGTGACCTTAAATGAATAATTTGATATAGAAATTAACATTTCAGACGTTTATACCTTTTTTAAGGGAGCAAAACCCAACAACAAAACAACACAAGAAAACTAATTAAAAAAAGGTCAATAAGCACCGGATAAAAAAACACTAATAGAGATCAAATTAGACCAAATATGGCAAGGAACAAAAGCATAGGCCAACCTTGTTTGATCAACAACCAAATTGTAGGGCGAAGGAATGGGAAACCGAGATATTAACTCTCTATAACAATTTTAAACCTTTAACAAAAAATATTATCAATCTTGAATAACTTGAATTCTTAATGTTTGATATTAATAAATCGGAAGTCGATCAAATACCTTTTTTTGTAGTCTTATACATATTTATGCATATAGTATTTATGTAATTGTTTCAACACATATAACACGCATGCAATTGACTAGTATAAATAAAAGCACCATGCCGACAAACTTCACATTTTGGGCAAAATTCAGACCTAGATAAGGAGAAGAGTGGCTTCCTTTTAGAGCTTGATCAACCACAAAATTATCTCGATCGAGCAACTATATGAACTACAAAATATCTATGTGGTAACATGTGCTCCTTCTATTAATGATTTTAACGGCTGTTTAAAACTAATTTGTTATTGCTACATTTATTAAAGGCGATGGACAAAAGTGTTGCTTCTCGAAAGGACCTTTTTCATCCACATTATGTGTTATTTTTCAAGTTATATAGTAGGATAAGGAAAATGTATTAAATTCGACTATTATTTTTATTACTATGTTTTTTAACTTTTTACTACCTTTAATTTAACTAGACCTTGTCATTCGCACAAGATTATTAACTTCGAAGAAGATTTTATAATATAAAAGTATTATAGACCTTAATCACAAAGCTTAAGTGCATAACAGTTTACATGTCGCATTGATATCATGAATATTTACGATACTTGCATTTTGTAATTAGATGTAGTTAAAAAAGCAACCATAGTGGGTTGAGGCTCTGGCTCTTAATTAAGTGAAGAACTCATCTTCAATATTAACATAGATTAATTAACGCTTGTCATATAAATTAATTTAAATTATATTTAAGTTAAAAAAGACAGCACGACCCATTAATAATTTGATAATTATTCATAAACAAATGTTAAATTTATTATTCGAATAACTTGTTGACATAAACTAATTAACTCGTGTCGTATAAATTAATTTAAATTATATTTAAGTTAAAAAAACATTACATGACGTATTTATAATTTTAAATATAATTTTTCAAAAAGAAACGTTAAATTTATTATTTGAATAGCTTATTTTCACATACAATATGAATCGATTAGTCCACGTCAGCCTCTTCACAGGTCAGAGTCAAGCATTGTTCAAAGAGAAAAAGGAAACATTACTCATCTCCCGGCAATGTGAGTAGGAAGCTCCTCCTAACCATTGATATGGACTAGTTGCCCGTGCCATGTGGTATAATTAATCTACTTTATATGTAATTCATATAAAGAAAAATTAAGTTCAACTACTAATTTTAAATATAATTATTTATCAAAATAAGTATATAACATATTAATATCATAATTTACTTTCACACAGTAGACAAACTAACTAGTACATGTTAATGAGGAGTTATTGACAGATGAAAACCCATAGTCCGTCCCCGAAAATTTAGGATGTTTCTTATAATGAACCGCAATATAGATGCAGTTATTGGCGGATGAAGCTCTCATAACGAGAGGTCTGGAGACTTACAAATCGATGCTTGAAATAGAAAAATAAACAACCACATGGAATAAAAATGGCATCTCCCTCTTTCTCTCTCTCAGATTTCCATATTAGGGTAAAGTGACTTTTAAAAATTTAAAAAAGATAAAAAGACTCATAATACCCTGTTGTTTGGACCTAATCCTTGTACTTCATCTCAGACATGAGAAAGCCAGGCATGTCAAATGAGGAAGAAAACTTCTCAACATCAGCCTTAAGCTCTTCAATTTCCTTGTTGTTGACTAGACCCTTGTTAAAGTCCTTCAGTAGCTTTCCATATTCCTTTTGGATGCTTAAGGTTAAGGTCACTGCACGGTGAAGAAACTCTCCTATCTGCTCGAAGTCTTTCTCAACCAAACCTCTTGAAGTCATGGCAGGAGCACCTGTCAATCCAAACTCTCATTAATTCTTCCATAAAACAGAGTTTACGGATCTTCAGGGTGAAAAGCAACTCAAACTGGTTCAGATTATACCTATGCGAACACCTCCCGGAGCCAATGCACTGCTGTCACCAAATACAGCATTCTTGTTCACAGTAATATTGCAAAGATCACAAAGTTTCTCAACTTTGTTGCCTGCATAAGAACAAAAAAATTATTCCAATGTTCATGATCACCACCATTAAATTTCTTATGCTAGCTTTGTCTATTTACCAGTCAAACCCAAAGGTCTAAGATCCCAAAGAACAAGATGGTTCTCAGTTCCGCCAGTGACAAGTTTATATCCCTTGCTCATCAGGAAATTTCCGAGGGCAACCGCGTTAGCCTTTACTTGTTTGGCATAAGCCTTGAATCCAGGTGTAGTAGCCTGCTTCAGGGCAACAGCCAATGCACCGATTTGGTGATTGTGGGGACCACCCTGGAGGGAGGGGAAAACAGCAAAGTTGATCTTGTCTTCAAAGTCGTAAACAGCATCCTCAGGTTGGCCCTTCTTAGGCGGTTTGGGACCCTTCCTGTAGAAAATCATACCAGCCCTAGGACCCCTCAAGCTTTTGTGGGTTGTGGTTGTGACTATGTCACAGTACTCAAACGGATTTGCAGCTTCCTGAAACAGAAACAAAATGAAAACCATTAATGTGAAATACTACCCAAATCTTAAACAAACTGACAATTCCAACATCCTTTTCTGTCACAAGACAATTCCAACATTTTACTTCTAACAGATTTGCATTCAGGATAAAAACAGAGTTGATTCTCAAGTTGTAAATTCAATTTATTTGAGATGGTCAGGAGCATAACACATTTTTCACTAAAACTTCTGCGGGGATTCACAATGAAAAAATAGGAAAAGTAAAATTTTATAAAAGAGAAATGAACTAGAAAAATTAGTATCAGCTGTCCCAGTAAGCAAACTATCATTCTTGTAATGAAAGGAGATCGCAGACAGAGAATTCCATCAACGTAACTTGTACTATCACAAAATAAAGAGAGGAAGAGGTAGCCGAGGGAATTAACTATTGTGGAGTGTGACACTGCAATCTATTGAAACTTTCACATGCCAGCAATTAGATGCTCAGCAATTGAGAGAGGATCCAGAGCCATATCGTGATTTTAATAATATTATTTATAAGTGACGTAATATCTTAAGAATATGAAACTAGCATAACATACTAGTATTCAACACCAGAAACCAGATCTGCAGACTATATCACGAAGCCAAGTAAAACTTCCAACAGATCCAGATCTAGAGTGTGAAAATAATATCTAATTTCCAGCATCCAAAACAAGACTATCAGCGTTCAACATAAAAACTTATACAAGATGCAATAAAATGGAAAGATTCAAAGCCAATAATTAAAATGAATCCATCAATCCAATTGAATACCTGAGCAGCTACAAGACCACTAATGTGAGCCATGTCGCATAGCAAAAGCGCACCGCACTTGTCCGCAACCGCCCTGAATCTGGCGTAATCCCAGTCCCTCGGGTACGCACTGCCACCACAGATGATCAACTTTGGCCTAAAATCCAAAGCCTTCTCCTCCAACTTATCATAGTCAATGAATCCAGTAGTCGAATTCACCTTGTAAGGCAAACTCTCGAAGTAAATCGAAGTTGCAGAGATCTTCTTCCCTCCGGAGGTATAATAACCATGAGTCAGGTGGCCACCCGAGGGAAGATCCAACCCCATGATGCGGTCATGTGGTTCAAGAACCGCCGTGTAGGCAGCAAAGTTTGCCGGGGAACCGGAGTATGGCTGTACGTTGACGCCCCACTTGGTGGGATCGAGATGGAAAGCCTGGAGAGCGCGGGAACGACACAGATTTTCGATCTCGTCAATGAACTCATTGCCACCGTAGTATCGGTTTCCCGGCATGCCCTCGGAGTACTTGTTGGTCAAGGCACTGCCGAGTGCTTCGATGACTGCAAATGAGGTGAAGTTCTCCGAGGCAATGAGCTCGATTCCTCGACACTGTCGGCGCTTCTCCTTCTCAATGAGATCAAAGATTTCTGGATCTACAGATTGAAGAGGAGTGTTTCCCCATTCATTAACGGGATCCATTGCTGAGAGAGAGAGGGAGAGAGAGAGGGGGGGGTCTCGTTGGAAATGAGTGCAGCCTGCAGGTAGTTGCGAGGAGGAAATTGGGGGGATAAAATGGGCTGGGATTTGATATGAAATGACTGACTTATCCTCGTGGATTTATTTATTTATTTTTGCTTTTTTCTTTCAGACATATATTTACACGGATATACATTTTTATATTTTTTTATTATTTTAAAACTTACTAATTTTAAGGAAATTATCACGTATGTACGCAAATCACAATTTTGTGACTTCCGACATTAAAAATATTTATTAGTTTTTCAAATAAAATTTGTTACATAATTTTGTCAGTCTAAAGTTATTCTTAATATTTTTACGGAGTTGTTGAATCCACATTCATTTACTAGTCATTTTCTTTTGCGGAATTTTCTTTTTTCTAAATAATGAAAACAATATATTTTAATTTAATTCTTCCTTTTACTACTGCATTTAAGTGGATAAGATGATATGACGTGGCCTCATCTAATTTAAAAATTATAAACTTAAATGAATTACAAAACTACCACTATCATTAGCATTACTGGCAGCATTGGTAGCATGAATTTTTTATCTAAATGTTAATAAATATAAGAGCAGAACAACACTCATTATTCAGTTATTTTTTGACGATAATATTTTTAATATTTTTAAAATATTGAACGCTCAATATTTATTTATATAATTTAATAATTTAGATAAAAATAATTTCTTAATTTCAAGAATCTACTCACTCCCATTCTTTAAAATATAAATAAAATAACATATATGAATGTAATGAATACTGAATTTTTTGCATATAATATTGTAATGCAAAGGGGTTGGTGAGATTTAATTGTTTATTATAACTTTTGGATTATTTGGTTTTCTTTCCTTAGGCGTAGGCGTGGGGTTGGTGAAGTTGGGATGCTATGATGTTGAAAACTTTATACTTTTGGAGAAAATAAAGTGAAGTTAGGTGATCCGTTTTTGAGTAAACTCTTTTAAGAAAACATAGTTGTGGGGATTAATATCTATAACATTGCTTAACTTAGAGATAAGATGAGATTCTGATATGATAGCATTTAATTTTTTTATGAAGCTTACTACCGTTGTGACATTCTATCTCTGAATATGTTACTGTATAATAATATTGAATTTTTCTAAGGAAAATATATAAGTACTCCAAAAAATAATAAAGAATTTATTTTTAATAGGAGTGGTTGTTGAGGGACAATATTGCCATTTCAAGCACCACCCACCCAGGTAGATATACATTTTCTTTACTTCATCATTCACCATCAGATGGTGGGATTTGCCTTTCAATTAGTGGACTACCAACAGTTGAATACCAAACCAGATTTTTTATTTTTTATTTTATTTTCGAAAGAAAGGACGAAGATAAAACCCATTTATTTGTATTTATCACAATAAACTAAATATGAATTTTTAAGTTTGGGTGCCTTTCACCAACCCCACCCACCCTCTAGCAGTCTCTGCCTTCTATATTTCGGTCCATTAAAATTTTGGGCGCCCTTAAAATATTGGATCGAAGTGAAAAATTAATATTTAATTAAAAATATTAAAAAATATTATTTTTTTTAAAATTTTCACTTGATAGAGTACGGTGTTCGGAAGTATCATAATTTTTTTCTCAATTTTATTTTCATGTGATAATTTTTCATTTGAGGGAGTTCGGTATTTCAAGAGCATCATAATTTTTTCCCAATTTTATTTCCAAAAAGTCATGAGCTGTATCTATAGAGAATTCATTTAATGATACAAAATTTGAGTGTACAAATTTCATGAGGAAATTGTTAATGTCTAACATGTGAAATGAACAAACGGTGAGGAGTGAAAAATAATCATGTCTTACAAAACATCACCTCGACTGAATCATGAGACATCAATCTTTGACTGCTTTTCGTCTGTTTTTTTTGGTTGACGTGCCAACATAATAAATATACATTGAAATAAATTGATGAATATTGAAATTCGTTACATAACTTGCAAATTGCAATTGTGGTGAAATCAAAAAGGAAAAATAAACCCAACTATTAAAAATGTTATTCTAAATTGAAATTCATTATATGTCATTTTTCTATTTATTTAATGTATGTCACTAATTAGCACTACACAAGAGAAGATGCCGTTAGAAAGATACCCAACAAATATTAATATTTTTTAAGAAAAAGTTAAGATTTCCGGCATGAACGGAGTGAATTTCAGTGCTGTCTCAACTCACGTGAGGACACAATCACGTCTGATCACGCTGTATTTAATTAACACGAGACAGACGGATCGGCTTCCCAATGTGTTACAGATTTTTAGGAAGAGAGACACAGTGATGCCATGACGAACCACCCCTACAGACCACTACCACCGTCCACTCTGGACCATCCGCAAGCGAAACAAATGGAGTACCACTCACTACTGGGTCCCATCTCAAATACAGGAAGCTTGCTCTCTTTAGATCTGAATCTGGTTTCCTTTTCTTTCTCCTATTAAATTCAATAAATAAAACAAAAAATTACTATAATACCTCTATAGTTTATGTGTTAATTTGAAAATATAGTATTAACTCAATGATCAACCCGATTCAACTATTTTTTAAATCTGAAACTTAAACTATTTTTGGTTTGTTATAATTTAAATGAATTCGGGACTGAATATTTAAAACTAAATTAACATTCTCAAAATTGAGAAAAAGATGAATAGTTTTAGTATTACATGTAATCTAAATGACGTTAGTTTAAAATTAACAATTTTAATTTTTTTTGTCACAAAAAACTTAATGTATGGATGTCTGAGTTATTTTTTAAATTAAAAAGATGTCTATGCTATTTAAGTAGACTGCACGAGGTGTTTAAGAATTTGTCCCTAATTAAAATTATTAAGGGATCAACATTCTCATTATTTGTCTTGCTTACAATAATATTTAATTTAGTTTTATTAGTTCATAAGGCGTGCATTGCAGGTGATAAAATAAAACAACAAAAATCAATTAAAATAATGTCTCAAACCGTAGAAGTGCTAAACACGCATTAGTTAGATAGAACATAAAATAATAGAGATTATTAAGTTTTAGTAGCATCATAAAATATCTTAGATTTAGTTCAAATGTGTATAGTTGCTTTTAAATTCTAATAATTTTAATTAATAAAAGAGCTGTTTTTTTTACATTTTCGTGCATCATTATTTTATTTCATACATCTTAAGATGTATTATGTTAATAAATTCGAGTTATGCAATTGTTTATATTGAAAAAAATAGTTTAAAACAGTCTAATAAACGATGATACAAGATGTAATTGAAAATTAAATAAAATATTGTCGAATAATTATTCATGGCACTACATAAACAATTAGAATATCTAATTATTATGTACATAAAAGAAAATTTAAGAATTTCTAACAGTACTTTAGACAATATTGTCTAAAAAGTTAAAAGTGTAATTATCATTTAGTTTGAAATTATTAATATCTAATCTTGATATTTATGAAGGAGAGTTAAATAATTCCTTTACATATATTACTTCTTAAGACGTGTATTGCACGTGATAAACTAAAACAATACAAACTTAATTGAAATAATGTATCAAAATAAGAAAAAGTTATAAACATACAATAGTTAGATAATGAAAAAAATGACATAAGTATTAAGTGTTCGTATAATTTATAAAAATGTATTTAGGTTTCTTTCAAATGCATATCTCGCTTCAAATTCTAGTATTTTTTATAATAAATTTTAATTTATAAAATAATTTGATTATCTGTTTTGCATTTTTTATGCATCCTGCTTTAATTTCATACATTTTAAGGAATTATGTTAGTAAATTTAAGTCCTGTGATTGATTGCATTGAAAAAAAAGCTTATACATTCAAACAGGATGAATATATAAGACTCTATTCTTTTTAATTGTGTGTTTTTAACTAATAAATTTATGTTTGATTCATTTTTTACATTTTTCACGAGTCTTATTTTGATTCATGCATTGCTATCTTAATTTTTAAAATATTCAATTCAATTATTAGATATGTAGAGGGTAGTTTAGAAATTCTCAATATAGTTTGGACAATATTATCTAAAATCATAAAGTGTCATTACTCATTTAATTTAAAATTATTAATATCTAACCTTAAAATTGATTAAGAAGAGTGAAGGAACTCCTCTAAAGTAGTGGGAGTAATTTTTGTCCAAAATGGTTTCTCCCCTCTCAACTCTATTTAACTATAGATGTACTGATATAATATAGGTGTGTTGTCGCACGTATATTAGCCTACTTATTTATTGAATCACCAACTATATAAAAATATTTAAGTTATAAAATTATTATTTCCAAGTAAGCCCCATTTGTTATGAAAATTATATCGATTGGTCGTTTTATATACAATATTTCTGATGTTATATGTCCAAAAATTGGAACTTGTGCATACTCAAGTTTGAAAATATGTTTAAAACGTTTTTTTTTTTACTAAAATGTAAAATGTTTTGATGACGAAATAGAGATATACTAAATGATTGAATTTTTTTTTTACCATTCACATTAAGCTATTAAAGACTATAAACTTTATGTAGTCATTAAACCATATGAAGTATCCCTATGACTAAAATAAATATAAGAAATATTGATATAATTTACCTAAATAAAATAAACTTACTATCAGTTAAAAGATGACGGTGTTTGAGTTACAAATGATGAATGAAATGACTACTTTAAAAAAAAAAGCTATACTATTAAATATATGTTTATTCTTTCCTTATAAGCAACATGTATACAACTGAATTAAATAAAAACATAAAATAGTACATATTTAGGAAGTATTATAAAATTATTCATACTTCTCATCGTAGCGTAATTCACACTCTCTAAGCTAAGAATTTCTATTATTCTAAATTTATGAATTTATCTTCCTAATCTATCTATATTCTTAATCAACATCAGTAAAGAGAACAACATAATAATTTGTTCTATAAATTATTCATTAGATAATTCATTAAGAGAGTTTAAGTTTGTTGAGTAATGATATATCTTAGTTGGTTTGGGAGATTCAATCTTGCATTTTATGTATAAACTAATATGTTTTTTTATAGATGCATCTTTAAAATAAAGTGGGGTATAAAGTGGTAGTTTTATATTAAATTTTCTCTCATATAACCTCATCAAAATTCCCATTCTTTAGGAATACTTCTTAATTTTCAATTTTATTTATTTAATCACACATTTTGAAACTGAACACAGTTCATATAGCATGAATAAAAAAATTCAATAGTACTTTAGATTGCATTTTAACATAATTTATGGTAAATTCACCGATCCCATCTATATTGCTTAAATTACACACACATATAATATAATATTATTGTAAGTGACACATAAATTCACAATACACCGATAAGTCGTTATCATTTATAAATTTTTTAATTTTATCTGCTTATAAAAGACAACCTTGTATCTCAATGTTTAAAAAGTGATAAATTTTTCATGCTCATACTCAAGAAGTCAGTACATTCAAGTCATAATTCTTTTAGGGGCCGTTTGTTTTCGGCTTTCCGCGTGATAAAATTCATGATAAACTTATTTTTCAATACTTTTTTGTACAAGTATTCTCATTTACCATGATGAAATTATTTCGTCTGGCAAAATGATAATCTCACATTACTTTCTCTACCACTTTTTCACAAAAAATCCACTATGCCAAATAAATTTCCAATATTACAACACATCTACACATATTTCAAAATAACTTTTAATTTCTCAAATTCCCATAAAAATATCATTATTTGTTTCGATTATTCCTACTTGATTTTGATATTTTATTTTTTTCATGATCAAAATCTCACAAAAGTGTCGTAAAATATCTTGATCCCTGATGGAACCGAGACGTTCCTGAAACCAAATTTTGAGATTTGTTTCGTTCATTCTGACTTGTCCGCCAACTCGTTTCGGGGTCGCCTCGTGATATTAAAATATGCACGTTAATTAGAATAAATGAAATAAAATATTAAGTTTGAATTAAGAATAGATAAACTTATCATATATACATAAAACAAAATCTAAATGATAAGAATGCATGTTAATAATATCAAATATGTTTTTGAAATTAAAAATTAGTTTCTTCCCAAAAATAAATATTATTCATAAACTGTCAATATTTAAAAAATATTAAATTCATAAAGGAACATATGGCTGGATTGTTTATCACGTCTCATTTTTTGTGTGGAGGACCCGTTGGACGAAATCACGAATGAGGGGCCCCCTCAATCATTTATATAACAGCTTTTAGATCGTATTTAACCAAAATATAACAAAAAAAATTACGTTTTCGTTCTGTTTTGTTCATGTGACAGGACTAAAATATTTTACCCATTCCAGCCGGAGTAGAAAGATATTGATAATCATGGTATACATATCTACTGAAGAAAAGTACATGTGACGGGAAACTGTTATGTATTATTAAATATTTTAATGTATTGATATAAATGGCGATGATTTATATCAGATTTATTTTTATATTAAAAGAGAAAAATTATATGATAATTAATTTGTGATATCAGAGAAAATCTAATTAAACATGACATGAGTTATTAAGATTTTTTAGTAGTTGCTAACAGAGAATCTCTATTCATTTTTGCTATATAATTTTGAACAATTTTCATTGAATTTATTTGTACGGTGTAAGTAAAAAAATTATTTATAATAAGAGAAAAATAGTTGATTTAATTTTATTGATAGGTTAATAAAATAGTTAATTAATTAGTGTACAAAATAATGTGTGCGTGTGTGTGTATACATAAGACATAGTGTTTATTAGAATCTATAAATAACATCGACAACAAATTAAAAGTTGATAAAAAAAATTATAAATAATAAATAACTTTATTACTTCATATAATTTATATAACATTCTCAACAATTTTATCAAACTTTCCCACAAAAAATAGCTTAAGTATCCTACATACCAAACAAGTAAATCATACTTTCCAATAATTTTTTTCACTTAACCATGTGTTGCTAAATATGATAATCTTAATATTTTATCATCTAATTTTATCACTTAAACTTTTATAACATTATTACTTAACTCGTACCAAACGGTCATTAATTCTCATACAATTTATATCTTTGGCACACAAAGGAATAAACCTTTTCTCTATCCTATTTGGGTTAAAATAAAAAATAGTTGGAATAAGAAACAACGATATCAATTGAATGACATATTTGATACTTCACATTAAATCATTAAAAATGAAAAAAAAAATTCTGTTTAATTATTAGAACAAGATAATGTATCAGGTGTCATATCAGTGCGTATGCCAAAGACAATATCTATTTGTATAAATCACCATGTTTTTTACCAGAAAATGATTCAATTCGACTGATATGGGCGTTTCAATTTATAACAAACGACCCAGATCAAGCGAACAAGAAGTAAAGAAATTGACTTTTAAGCGGATCTCAGCCGTTGCTTTTTCAACAACAATAGTTTATATGATCAGAGAAAAATATTTGATATTTTTAGAGTAACGAATATTCAATACTCCTTCATATCATTTGATGATATGTGCACACATCTTTTATAAATTTATTTATTTTCTCTTATCTAAATTTAATAAAATATAATATTTTAAACTCGTATAATAAATATTGAATATTTAATATTTCCGTTACCGAATACTTTCTCCTAACATGGGATACAACTTATTATTACTTTTCATTTTTTATTGGGTGTCGGCTGAAGTCTAGCGGCATGGACTCCCAACAGCCGAGTACATCATATGTATTCATATTTTCCACTTAAATAGAAAGACGTGGCAAACTCGTTGCCGATCACGATCGCTACTATAAACAGGGACCCACGTGGGCCCCGCATCTTAGGCCTTTTACCACGCAGAATGACTCAACCTTTTTTACCAAATCCACCAACCCCCAAAATTTCCCTAATCTTATACATACCCACTGGCCACTCCTACAATCAATCCTCACCGTCCATTTCTCTCTTCTTACTTATTTATACCTCCTTCTCCGTCTCTCCCTCCTATCTCGCTCGCCTCACGTCTTTCTCCCTCTCTCTCTCTCTCTCTCTTACCATAACTAATCTTTCATCGTTGACACAGGGAAAGAAAGAGAGTTATCTGCTCAACAATGGCTTTGTCGGTCGAGAAAACCACCAGTGGCCGCGAGTACAAGGTCAAGGATATGTCTCAGGCTGATTTTGGTCGCCTTGAGATCGAACTCGCCGAGGTTGAAATGCCGGGTCTTATGGCTTGCAGGACTGAGTTCGGTCCTTCTCAGCCGTTTAAGGGAGCTAGGATCACTGGATCTCTCCACATGACTATCCAGACCGCCGTTCTTATCGAGACCCTTACCGCCCTTGGTGCTGAGGTCCGTTGGTGCTCCTGCAACATTTTCTCCACCCAGGACCACGCCGCCGCCGCTATTGCACGCGATAGTGCTGCGGTTTTTGCGTGGAAGGGTGAGACTCTGCAGGAGTACTGGTGGTGTACCGAGCGCGCCTTGGATTGGGGTCCCGGTGGCGGCCCAGATCTGATTGTGGACGATGGTGGTGATGCTACCCTGTTGATTCATGAGGGGGTTAAGGCCGAAGAGATCTACGAGAAGAATGGGACCCTGCCTGACCCTTCTTCGACAGACAACGCAGAGTTTCAGATTGTGCTTACGATTATAAGGGATGGGTTGAAGAGTGACCCAAAGAGGTACCACAAGATGAAAGAAAGGTTGGTTGGTGTGTCTGAGGAGACCACCACTGGTGTCAAGAGGCTGTACCAGATGCAGGCCAATGGAACTTTGTTGTTCCCGGCTATCAATGTCAATGACTCTGTCACCAAGAGCAAGGTAATCTGTCTTTACAATTCTCATTGGTTTTCTTTCAGATCTGCGTCTATGAGTCGCCGTTTGCTTCTTGCTTTAGATCTGAGGGATTCTTGTTTTTTTAATACTTAATCTAGTTGTTCCTTTCGAGGTTGTGCTTCAGATCTGAAAACCCTGTTTGTATCTACAAAGTTTTGTTGCATTGATGTTCGTTTTCAAGAACTTATCCCATAGAAAATTAGGCAACTTGCTTGAAAGAAAATTGTTAATGGCTGGCTGATATAAGTATACTTCATCTGCTTCAACTTATACTCATTTGAATAATTTCTTTTGCTAATCTAACGATTTGCTTTCATTGTTATTATGCAACAGTTCGATAACTTGTATGGATGCCGCCACTCACTCCCAGATGGTCTGATGAGAGCTACAGATGTGATGATTGCTGGTAAGGTTTCTGTCGTCTGTGGCTATGGAGATGTCGGCAAGGGCTGTGCTGCTGCCCTCAAGCAAGCTGGATCTCGAGTGATTGTTACCGAGATTGATCCAATTTGTGCCCTCCAGGCTCTTATGGAAGGCATTCCAGTCCTAACCCTAGAAGACGTTATCTCTGAGGCAGACATCTTCGTCACCACCACTGGTAACAAAGACATCATAATGGTTGACCACATGAGGAAGATGAAGAACAATGCCATTGTTTGCAACATTGGTCACTTTGACAATGAGATTGACATGCAAGGGCTTGAGACCTTCCCGGGCGTGAAGCGTATTACCATTAAGCCTCAAACCGATAGGTGGGTCTTCCCCGATACCAACTCTGGCATCATTGTTCTTGCCGAGGGACGGCTCATGAACTTGGGTTGTGCCACTGGTCACCCTAGCTTTGTGATGTCTTGCTCATTCACAAACCAGGTGATTGCACAGCTTGAGCTGTGGAAGGAGAGGACAAGTGGAAAGTATGGGAAAGAGGTATACGTTTTGCCTAAGCATCTTGATGAGAAGGTTGCTGCCCTTCACCTCGGCAAGCTAGGAGCTAAGTTAACCAAGCTCAGCAAGGACCAAGCTGATTACATTAGTGTGCCCGTTGAGGGTCCTTACAAGCCACTTCACTACAGGTACTGAGCAGAAGTAGAGTTAAAGAACAACACAGTTGTACGGCTTGAACTTTTTGTTTTTTGTTCGAAAATTCTATGATTTTTAATGTTAGGATTTGAATTTGGAGGTTTTGTGGTGGGGGGAGGTGTTTGGGTAGGAGGGAAGTAAATGGTCTCTGCCGTTGAAAGACCAAATGGGGTTGAATAAGAATGGGTTGTGGGTTGTGTTGTTGGCTTATTTGTAATCGTGCCAGATTGTTTTGATGCATCTGGTTTATTATTCATTAGCAAATTAGTAAAAAGGAACAAAAAAAATTTGCCATATGAGTTGCTTCATCTTTACAATTTGATTAGTAGTCTGGAAACGAAAAAGATTGAACAGAGGGAAAGGTCAAAGAAGATACTTGGAATGACTAAAGAACATGAGAAGAAAATTTTGAACGGATAGGGCACAATATAAGAGCATTAATGACATAAGATCTATGTCGTTTGACTCATCATGAACAAGAGGTGATCTAATTCTGCCTATTGGATGCCGATGGAATTAGCTTTGTAGCTAGAACTAGCTAAATTTTCCATATAAGGATTCAAATTCCCACCTACATATTTTCAACAAAGAAGGTTATTTCTAGGTGGTAATCTTGCATATCCAGCTGTTTGACCTGAGAAGGACAAGCTCTCATGAAAAGGTAAGGAAAATACACATTTTCTGCTAATAAAAATCCATGTCACAATACTTGCCATGTGAAGCACAACCCAGAGGAGCAGTTAGCAGGTTGAGCGAACTAAATCAAACTGCTAATCAAAAAAGCAAGAAGAAACGGAATGAATGGAATGGAACTTCCTGATTGATGAGGTTTGGGAATTAGAGTAATGGCATCAACGATGATAACCAACAAGAAGATTACTTGTAGAATGAACCCATTGGTATCGTCTGGAAACAGATGGTTATCTTCCATGGCTAAATCACGGGTTCGACATCAACTTTGAAACACACATAAGAGGGATTAAAGAAGCAATATATCTCTTGGCCGCAGCATAATTCAATGAGCAAAAGATACAAAGCTCTTGCTGAAATATGATGCAAAGCAAAGGTAGGATGCTTGATGGCTGAAGCTTATGGAGGCTAAAATAGTGGTAGTATGAACTATGATTAGAATCGCGATCGTCGTATGGTGTCGGAATCATGTGAAATCATGATACGATCACCATAGGATCGGTTAGACCTATATTTTGTTTTATTTACAAAATAATTATGAGGGTGTTTATGGTGAGATTCAAACTCTTGCACCATGAGTTTTACCTTATGACCATTTAACCACTAAATCAAGAATGTTTAAACAATAAAAATGAATATATTTTATATTTAATTATATATTTAACTATTTTTATGATATTTCAATTTATATATTTTAAAACTCATGCCACTTAAAGTTATCAAATTAGAATGAATTTTAAAATCACTATTTTATTATATTTAGACATTGATTTTAATACTCCAATACAAATTTATTAAATTTGAACTCATAAATCAGACGCTCCCAAACTTAATCACCATTAATTATGTTAGCATATTTAATCAATAATTATTTTTACATATATATTTATTTATCATTCATAGTTTGAAATAACAATTAGGTGAATTTCTTAGATTTTACATCGATAAACTAAAACTTATAGTTAGAATGTGTTAATTTTATCAGTTTAAATATATTAAATATTAGTGAATGTCTTAAAATAATTGAGTTTTTAAATATAATAAATTAGCACCGCTCCTGATTTTTACTTAGTTATAATAATTAATATTCTTTTAAGAACCTCATATGTGCAATTTTTTATAGATCCTATTTTACTTAGTTATAATAATTAATATTCTTTTAAGAACCTCATATGTGCAATTTTTTATATATTCTAATAACTAATATTTAATAGGATCTTACGATCCTCAATCTACTATAAGATCTGTAAAATCTATCCACGATCCTGACAACCTTTGAACTACTTAAGGAAGTTCACATCGAACCAAAGGAAACATGAGCCTAAGAGGATGCACCAGTTAGAACTTAGAACTCATAAGGCAGTCATTTGAGGCCAGTTTGAGTTAAACTTAGGAGTTAGGACAAGCAACATAATATTTTCAAGTAATTGCTCTGTTTTTTTTGGCTAATTTGATCCTTCTGTTCATAAAGTAAAGTTTGTAATCGGCTAGAAGAGAGTTGACAGTATGTAAGCACAAACCAGAAGAGAAACAAAAGATCACAAATCGCTCAAAGTCAAGCTGCCCAAACTGTTCTTGAGGCAGTTCCAGTTCTTCCAGTTCGAGTGTTCAACCTTAAGGCACCGACATGGCTTCTGATCAAGAGGAATAGTCAAGGGATGCCAACTCTGATGCTGCTTTGGCTCACTCAATGGAGCCACAATATAATCATCCAGCCAACATTCTAGAAAATACTCAAGTTCACACTATATTGCCTATGAGAGTGATTTGATATAGAATATGTGGCTATTTCTGAAAACCCTGAGCCTGCCATGAAATAAAATGATTATATAGGCTCATAGTCTCCCATGCAGGTTCTTGCTAATGCAGTGACTGAGGCTACTGTCCATCTTGAGGACGAAATAACTGCCCATTCTGACGAAGGAGCTCAACCTACTAAGGGAGCATATGCTCATCAAATTGAGGATGTAGATGAAATTCTACCCAACATAAAAGAAAACCCAAAAAGAAAATCAAAGATCTTTAAGAACACAACTCCAACACAGAATCAGCAAACTATGTTATCATTGGATTCAGCAACATGCATTACATCTACATTCAATGTCACTAAAAGTCATCCTAACATCTCATTGAAAACAATTAATCTAAACTCTAAAATCTAAAAGCACAGACCAGTTTCCATCAAATACCATTTTTCAGTTACTTCATACCCATGCATGTGCCATTGCTATCAATTTCTGATATCCTCGACTTCTCTTGCACATCCAGTAACGACTTCACAGCCTCTGGTATAAGGATTTGCCACTCCAGGATGACAATTATAGTAAGAAGCTCCTGAGTTTGCACAGGGAACCATGTCTCTCTTTAGGGTTTCATAGCTAATGTACCTTCTCTGCATCATCTGCACTCTTCTGTTTGTGTCTCAATCCATTTCTGACTCAGTTAAGCAATCTCCAATCTTTTGCGTACAAACCCTTTTCACCATTACATCGATTTCACTGGGTTTTAGGGTACTGAGATGAAGAATTGCATTGCAGTTTGAGAAATGGGTATGGAGGAAAATGAATGCTATGGCTGTGAGGATGGGCAGAATGGCTCCATGTTCGGACATATTTTCTGTTTGGAGTGAACTGTGGAGGCGAGATGATAGAAAGTCATAGACAGAATCTTTGATAAAGAAAATAAAAACTATTTTAATAAGATCGTAATTTTTTTTAAAACAAAATTTGAATTTTTTTTCAAGAGAAAAGACAAAGCTATTCATCTTATTTGTTTGTTAGACTATGATTTAGCTAAAATATTTTGCTAGACTGTTGTATAATAAGTGTTAATCTCAATGTTAAAATGTTAAAAACTTTTTACTAGATTATGATCTAGTAAATGACAACTTAATCTTTTCTCTTATAAAAAGATGCACATTTTGTTAATAAATAATCACGAGTCCTAATTTTTCTTCTTTTTCTCATAGATCTATCCACTGTAATTTCTTGAGATTCCGAATTTTTCAGGATCATATGTAGAATATCCTCTGAATTGCTTGTGATTAAAATTTTCATGATTTTTTGCAAGGACGCATGCACAGTCGTTTTCAGAAGAAACATCTATAATCCGTATAAATAACATTAGTGATTCTGTTTCTTACCTAAAAAATTTGACATAAATCCTAGTATTAGTTTGGCACATTTTCTGTGCAGACGTAGGTCGATAGCGTAGAATGAGACTGTGTTTATACTTTTTGTACAACTACTGGAGAGGCCCTCCTTTATGTGGTATGCCCACCTCTCAGAAGAGTCAGCCCTGAGTCCTGGCTTGGAAGCAAGGGTCTCAAAATTCAGTAAGCAATTCAGCAACACATAAAGAACTGAAGAAGGGTTGGTCGAAGAACTCAAATGAACCTGTCACAAAGTCGATCATAAGGTGGGTAGCCCTTACTTTTTTTTTCCGTCAGTTTGATCAGATCTGGACTGTCCAAATATGATCAGTTTTTGGAGAGTAGAGAAATCATTTATGGAAAAAGAAAAGAGAAGTCATTGTTTAAAATAACTAGTCTAAAACTACCTGCTCCACACATGTTAAGCATGTTAAAATAAATGTAAAATTTGAAATTAATACTTGCTTCACTTTTTAAAATAATTAGTTCAAAACTACGTGCTTCACACGTGTTAAGCATGTTAAAATATATGTAAAATTTGAAATTAATAATAATGTTTTAAGTAAAAATATTATTATTTAAATGATTGTAAAACTAAATTTAAAGTAAAATAATAGTAATAATAAATACATTACTTGTTAATAATATTGTTGAAATTTTAATATATAAAATTACAATTTGAATTATATACAAAAAGATTATTCGTTGATTTGTTAGATTCTATCATATTAAGAGATGGTTAATCTTTTTCAAAAATATTTATCACAATTCATTTATATGAATTTTCATATTCTGATAACATAAAAAACATTATATGATATCTAATTTTTATAAGTTTTTAACGAATTAATTACCGTTGACTAAAAAATAACCTCAAAATTCACCTTTACCGATATTCATGTTTCTATTTGCGTAATATTACAAAATATTTAATATTTATGAGTTATTTATAATCAAATTATTATTGATAGAAAACAATATTAAGTAATGCTCACAAATAGACAATGTTGAAAACAATCATAAAAATGACTACAAGTATAAAAAATTAAAAAAATAGCCATTACACGCGTCCCAAAATTAAAAAAAATCACGTGGCCAAAAAAATTTTGACGCCACCCGCAGAAAATTACTCTAGCCATAAAAAATTTATACAATATATATTGTGTATATGAAATATGCCGCATGAAAAATTTAATATCTACAATATATATAATATAAACTTTCGGAACACTTGATATCATTGTACGCGCGAGGGTCGTTTTTTGGGGCTGATTTTTTTTTTTTTTTGAGATTTGAGCATGACTATATGTGTTTTTCATCATTAGCTATATTTTATTTTTTCTTTTAAAGTGACATAATCTTGATGTTCTCCCAAATAATATTTCATTATATGAATTATAAATTAAATGAGAGAATACGTGAAAACCCTAAATTGTACTATATTTAAAGGTAAAAAAGAGAATAAAAAGTTTCTCCCAACCCCTTTTAATATACTAACAGAAACGAACGTGCGTTGCACGTGATAAGTCTAGTTTCGTTGTTGAATTACCAATTATATAAAAAAAACTTAAACATATTCATTTTCTTTCTTCGCTACAAAATAAGAGAACATATTAAGTTTTAATGCTTAGAAATTTAAATTTATATTAGACTGTGAATCAATTAACGTATCAATCACACTCCTTAGTCAAATAAATAAGACTCTTACCAAAGCAATGTGCCTTGCATGTTATATATAAAATTAATTCTTTAATGACTCATTAGAAATGTACATATATAGATATTAGATGTTGTATATATTAGAAGTTTTCGTGCTTGAATATAGTGCATATTGACAAAAAAAGAATATGATGCACATAAGGTAAGATGTTGAATTTAAATTAGATTGATACTTGAAATTATACTATATAACATTATTTTTTTTTAATATTATAGAAAATGATTTTATTTTCATTAATTTTCACATTTTAAAAAATGATCATATAATAAATTGTTAAAAATATATATTAAGTTCTTTCTCTAAATTCATTTATGAATTTCATGTTACTAATATATTTACATAATAAATACTCTAAAAATTACTAATGAATAATTATCAACTAAAAATAAATATTCCTTGTATATAAAAAGATCTCAAGATTAATCTTCATGAACATTCATGTTTCTAACATAAATATTTAATTTGTGAATTATTTACAAAATTTATTATGTAGAAAAATAGTTGAGATACCTAATTTGTATAGTATTTTAAAGGGGTTTAAATGGTAAAAAAATGAAATTTTATTAAGATATTGCTGAAGGATCCCTTCATTCTGCTTCTGACGAAGACATGACACTTAACAAGCCATCTTCTGTTAAAAGTCAGAGAACAAAGAAAAGAAAACGTGGGAAAGGAAGAACACCTGCATGTCTTAGTTAGTCCCTTACATTTTAAATGCCAATACTCACTAATAGAACTGGTAGGTGAGAATCCAACAAAGAGTGGGGATCAGAATTTTAACTATGGGAAAATGGAAAAGAAAAGAAAGTAATGCTGAAGGAATTCTATTACACAAATTCGTCGTTGGATTACATTATTTTGCAAGTTTCACGTAAATTTTACGTAAAAACGTGATATTAATTGTTTTATACTAAGCTATATACACACATATTAGATGATGGCTAAGATACAAGATAGATTGGAGTGTCCTGATTAAAACCCTCTAATCCTTTACTAATACACTACACATCACAAAAATCATTACACCAGATTAGATTTGTGCAAGTGTAATTGAAAGCTTTCGAGTAAAAAAACTAAGAAGAAGACATCGACAGAGATACATATAGCTATAACTGAAAAAGAAGAAGAGACAGTGTTCAAACCAACAAAATCAGCATCAGACCCCGACCCCCCTCCTTCACTGACCATCTGCAGATTTTAGAATGAGAATTCTTTCCTGCATGACATGATAATTTCTTTTTCTCTCTATTAACTTATTGTTTCTAGACTGTAGATCCATTGTGAACGAAAGAACATGACAAAGACATCGAAGGTATATTCAAGTGAATGTCCATAAAAAACATATATAACATATATATTAAAAGCCTACTCAGAGCTTCTTTACATATCCACAAGATTGTTGCACTGAAAAGTCTGATAGAGATGCTAAGCTTATTTCGAAATTCAGAATATGTGCCGTATTATACATTGTCATATTACATGTTAGTCGACTAACAATGGCAGCACTCGAGTAGCCCTGAAAGTAAGTAACTATCATGGCATTTGGGCATTATTTGAACCAAATATTGTCTACTTAATGCAAAATTAAGTATATCAGTGATCTGATGATATGATAATCTTACTGAACACGTGAAGGATCAGGAGAAACCTCATAACCTGTGGCTTGGGCTGAGTAAACCCCTGTCCTCAAAGAGATAGCTGGTCAATGTTCCTGGTGTTTCTGTATATTCCATTGCCTGGTCCTCCATTGTTTAGCTCGTTGTTTTCGTTTGCCCTATGATTCGAAATTGCCTCTTCATTGTCTGAACATCCCGGTCTTTCAGTGAGGAATTGTTCCCAAAACATATCATTTGCTCTAACTGGAGCTGCTGGAGGCTCCTGACTATTATCTAGGTCCTCAACCAAATTTCTGTTCTTTGAGGAAACTCTAACATCAGAATCTTTCACATGTGAATTTGGCATCGACTGTGGCGATTTTCCAGATTCCTGACCGAGCTGGGGTATCCTAGCTGAACTAGAAGTGATGTTGAGTTGCAAGGGGGAAGATGCCAAAGTAAGATTTAAATGACAGGATATATGACTGTCACTATCTTCATTAGAATTTACACTTGGCTGCAAGGAGTGGAGTTTTGATCTTTCACTATTTTGTGCTTTTCTTGGCAAACATGAATCCATTTGTAACGTAAACGATGTCCCAGTATCAGAAAGCTCTAATGTTTCAGATGAAAAATAAAGACTTTCAGCCCTTATTTGTGCAGCACCCCTAAACTCTTCTTCAGATATATTTCTTCTTGGACTCCCCGCATCTTCATTTGAACTCTGGGTGCTACATGAAACCAAGTTAACATCTGAAACAGTAGGTGATAATTCTAGTCTAAGTTTATTTGAGAAATCTTGATGGAAAATATTTCCAAACTCAGATCTGGAACTACTACTATTATCGACAAAACTACTTTCCACCACTGGCTGTGTCTGATCAACTTGAGGCAGCCGTCTTTTCTTGTTATATGCTGAGAAATCAATAGACTCAACTTTCCGAGCAAGATTTTCAACGAATGATGGATTCTGGACAGCCTTTTCTAAAAAGGCCAGCAAATTATCTTGTCTTTTCGCCATACCTTCCACCTTCTTCACTAGTTCTTCCAATTGAGGCTCTGCGGCACGTTGCTGTTTGAACCTTAAAATGTTTGCCTCAAGTGTAGCTTTATCACGTGAAAGCCTTTCAATTTCTTCCTCAAAAGCAGCTCTCTCTGGATCTAATGAAGAACTTTGAGGATGACTATGGCTGTGAATAGGTTTTCTGCGGTGGATATTTTTAAGAAGATGCTTTTGGTCTTTCACAAACTCTTCATTAGCAAATTCCCATTTCTCAGGATCAATCTTTCGAAACCCCTGTTACCACATTGCATACAAAGTACAAGTTGAGTAACTTTCTCATGCCTTTAGGCAAACATACTTCTCATAATATCTGTCACTGTAACAATACAATTCTCTTTATTTGGGATAAAAGTTTGGAGTATATGATCTAAATCTAAGACGACATCAAAATGGCGAAGAACCAACTGGTACCTAATGATCCCTTTCTTCAGTCCTACTTGACTGCTGTCCAAAATGATAATTGAGAAGAAAGTTGAAAGTGAGCCATGAAGAGACCGCAAAAACATTGGAAAACGAGCTATTTATTTAAAACTACTCGAGTAATTGACTTTTTTCCTTCCATTTATCCAATATTCTCCCCTCAATGATCAACTTTCCTTTTAAAAGGACAAACAGATACTGAAACAAATCGCCAACACGATCCTCAAAGATTTATGTTTTTGTTTACTCAAGTTGAACAAAGACCGAAATTTATAAATTACACAGGGCAGTTTTACAAAACGTTATTAATATGTCATAATCAGAACTCAGAAACTGATCGGGGTTCTAAAATTGAAAACATAATATTAGCAATTCAAATATGAGAGAAGAGGAATTAGCAGAGACTGACATAGGTATTGAGCTGTCGAATGAAGCTGGAGAAGTTATTATGCTTGAAATAAGTTGGGAGGAGAAGGCGAGCAAACTCGGGGGGATTCCAAACCACGAAGCTGTTCTTGGAGGAGCTCCAGGACACGATCTCGTCGGTGGACGAGTCGTCCACCATGTCGTACGTCTTCAGTAGAAACGGCGCAGGACCACCGCTCCCACCTCCACCTCCATCCATTTCCTTCTGATTCATCTGGTAACGATTCGCGTCGATATCAATCGTCTCGAAGCCGCAGAGAGAGAGAGAGAGAGAGAGAGAGGTAATTCTCTGTAGAAATGGGGAAGAAAATTCTTTAGGGAGATTGACTTTGAACGCGGTTTCAACTGTAAATAGTATTGTCTGTTAGGCTGTCCATCATTTTGGGATATAATCATTTGAGAGCTATCTCTGGTTTGTCAATACTACATGTCATTCTTATTCTATTACATGTAGTTTTTTTTTTATAATTCTGACTCATTATCATTTCATGAATATGGTACTCTTTCTCGAGAATGAAATGAAAATGAAAAAGAAAAAAAAATTTAAAATCGAATTTGTAATTTGTCGTATGAAATTTCAAAATTTTAAAATCATAATTTCAAATATTGGTAAAATAAGGGAGGAAAGTGAATAAATGATGAGGATTAAAATAATTTGAAACATGACAATCATTATATTAGTCTACTGTAGTGAGCTTTTCAATATGCTAGTTGAAAAGTACGTGGTTTGCACGTATTGAAATATTTTAATTATACAATAAAATTTAAGATTAATATTAACGTTGAAATAAATATATTAGCCTTCAAAATTATTGTAGATCTAAAATAAAAGTAATTTAATGGTGGGAAAATCTATTTATAATTAAACTATTTGAAATAAGAGGAACTTTGAATAGTCCGTGAATCACATAAATTTATTTGAATGAGCGGTGAATCACTCTAGAGATGATATATTATCTACAAACATGATTAAATTATAGAATGTGCAATCCTAACAAATTTATATTCTAAGATGAAATGAAAAAAACTAAAAAAAAATTACTTGAGAAGAGAAAAATTGAATCTTACAAACTATTTTATAATGGATAATGAACATTGGAAATTATTACATTTATTATAACACTAAAAAAAGTTACAGATATCAAAAGCGTATTCATCATATGTCAATAAATTAAAATTTTACGGATAGACAGTAACTCATTCTTATTAACTAAAAAATTCATGATATAAAAATCTCTAAATCAAATAATAAAATTTTGAAGTGTTCATAAAAAAAATTAGTAAAAAAAAATTATAAATGAATTAAATAATAAAAACTTCATATATATACTATGGTTAATGGGCATTCAAGTTAAAAATGGAGTACACTTCTTTAAACTTATTTTAATATTCTAAATATAGCGCTGTGATCCATTCCCACAAATTCTCTCTTCCTTATGACAAAAAAAGGTTTGAAATACAAGAATATTACATGAGTATTTCTCTCTGTGGTACAGAGGAATTGCATTGTTATTAGAGACTTATTTTACAAAATAACCAGCAATATTTATTATTAGTGTTTTAGCCGATAAGTAAGATAGTCAACAAAAAAGCAACACAATTTTACCATAATAACTGTTGATGTGAAAAATATGTGAGCATCGACCGTCGAGAGGTCTGTCACATGTCACTCAGTGATTTGTTCGAGGGTTTATAAAAATTAAGAATGATCATAAAAGTAATAGGCAGAGCGTCAGAGTGGTGCCCTACCTAATGCACTCCGACAATCAAATTAGTAGAGTGTTTAGAGAAAAATAGTAGTGTGGAGATTACTTACTGTTTAATGAGTATCATCATATATTAATGATGATTTTCTGTATCAATCAAACATCCTGGTTCAGTGTGTCTTTTTTTTATTCTGATAAGAAATGAAAATATTCATGGAGAATATTCTCTGATCAGGATATTTTGATTATCATCTTTAACAATCATTAAGATTGCTTGATAGATTTTATGTGTGCTTATCATTTCATTGTATGACTTGTTAATATATTTTATCGTAACAAGAAAATAATATCGGCTATCTCGAATAATCACGATATTACGTAGGAGATTATCTCGTCATCTTGTGACTTCGGTAAAGTGTTGGTGCGGCCACTTCCGGTACGTTTCACGGCCGTAAATGGCTTCGAACTGCTAGAAATTTATGTCTAAATGTCTTTACGGGTTCTTTTGAATCTGAAACTGCGCACTTCCTATCAGATCTGAGATCGATTGCTCGGTAATGGAGCTTGTTGCTCGCGGCCATTACGTTGACTTAAGTATACTAAAGGCGGTGTTTAAACCTTCTACGGTGGCGAGGGAACCATTCGTCGCTGGTCGTCGACTACAGCTTCAGTGCATCGGCAAAAAATTCTTCATTCTCATCTGGCGGTTTCAAGTTCAACTGTTCTGTAAAATGTCGTTTCACATTAACGTCAACGGGAGCTCTCAAAGGTAACAACGACGTTCTATCTAAGCGCAGCAACGTAAAACTGTCGTTTCACATTAACGTCAACGGGACCGTGCTCGTCTCGATTGGCTTCAAAATGAGGATCAAAATACGGCGTACTTCCACGCAAAGGTTAAAACTCGAAGTCGATCGAAGTTCATTCATGGGTTGGAGAACAAAAATGGTGTCTGGGTTTCAGATTTGGAACGTATTCAAAGAATTTCTTTGAATTATTTCAAAACTCTTTTTCAATCTACAAACCCTAGTCCGGAGGTAATTTTAGATGCATTAGTGGGGATTTCCAAACAATTGAGTCTGAGTGATGTGGAAAACCTTGACTGAGGGATTACTGAAGAGGATATATTAGCTGCTATTCGCGACATGCGTCACACGAAGTCACCAAGTCCGGATGGTTTTACTGTGGCAATCCACATTCAAAATTGGGAGCTGGTACGTATTGAATTGTTCAATGTGGTAATGGTTTTTTTTAGTTTCAATCTGATGCGTGATGAGATAAATCATGCTAATATTGTCCTGATTCCTAAAGTTCATTGTCCAAAGAACATGTCTGAATTTCGCACTATCAATCTTTGTAATGTAGTGTATAAGGCTATTTCCAAATTTTTTACCAATCGACTGCATTGTGTGATTGATAAGATTATTGGAGAGAACAAAAGTGCATTTGTTCTGGGTAGATAAATTAATGATAATATTTTAATAGACCATGAGATTTTACAATCTTTTCAAATTAAGAAAGGAAGTAAGACGGGCTATGCTACGATCAAGATAGATATGTCGAAGACGTATGATAGAGGAGAGTAGAATGTTGTAGTCGAGGCAATGAGGAAAATGGGGTTCTCTTCCGAATGGTGTATGTGGATTTATAAATGCATCTCCTCTGTTTTTTGTATCAATGTGAATGGAAATCTTAGCAAAGTGTTTAGACCTAATCTGGGGCTGCGTCAAGGGGATCTTTTTCGTCGTTCTTGTTCCTTATTTGTTGTCAGGATTATTACATAAAACTAGTGTCAATAGGAGAACCTCGGGCTTTAGATATTCATCATCGGGTTTGGTTATTTCTCATTTGTTCTTTGTCGATGATTATCTGTTTTTCTATAAAGCCAATGAATTGGAGTTTAATTGATTCAGACCTATGGAAAATCATCAACTCAAGTAATCCTTCCATAAAAAAGTCTTATTGTGTTTAGTTCAAATGTGGAGACCTTGAAATGGGAGTTATTAGAAAACATCTTCAATCTGTCACTTTCTAAGTCGTGAAGAAATATTTGGGCCTTGAGACTGATTTTGACATCTTCGAAAGGTTTATTTTTAATCGGATAGTGGAGAACATTTTCTATAAGATTTTGGGTTGGTCAGAAATATTGTTGTCTCCCGCGAGACATGAAATTTTCATCAAAGCCATTGCATTATCTATTCTAAATTATACGATGTGGTGTTTGATAATACTAATCTCTTTATGTAAGAGAATTTACAACCATCTGGCTAGTTGCTGGTGGAATTCCTCTCCTTTAAGCTAGGATTCATTGGGTTCTCGGGAGATTTTATGTAAGAAAAAGGCTGAAGGAGGGATTGGTTTCAAAGATCTTTTATGTTTTAATTTGTTTTTTCTTGCTAAGCAAGAACAAAAGCTTGTCAATAATCCCCATTCTTTTTCTCTATAAGGTACTAAAAAGTATGTATTCTCAGAAGTGGGGCTTTCTCGAAGCACCGATTGGTTCTCGACCATCATGGGGTGAAGTAGTCTATTTGACGGTCGGAAACTTCTTGCTCATGGACTCAGATGGTTTGTTGATGATAGTGAAAATTTTGTGTTTGGGTGGATGTATGGATTCCTCGTCCTTTGACGTTTAAAATGATGTCACCTATAGCGAATGGGATTTGATTTGTTTGGGATCTCATGATAGTGAATGGGCTTGATTGGGACCTTCACAAAATTCAGGAAGTATTTAGTCGGAGGATGCGACTATTATTAGTCAAATTCAGATCATTCACTTCAGGTTCAGCATCGGTTGGGGTGACATTTTGGCAAGAATGGTTCTTACACAATCAACTCGGGGTATGATGCTGTGATTTTCCTAATGAGAAACGATTTTTTACAGAAATCAAGACAATGAATGGGCAGTAGGTGGAATGATTGCAACCAGATATGAAAGATATTTAAAAATTAAAGTCCCCCTAAATTGAAGAATTTTATTTGGAAATACCTCAATAACTTCGTTGCTTGTAAATCTCTATTTTATAAAGACGGGTATGGCTATTAATACTGAGTGTTCCTTGTGCTTTAAGGATGTGTTATCAATGTCCTTTTACTGCAAAATTTTGGTTTGCAAGTCCCCTTAACTTTCGTTTGAAATGTGTTGCTGGCAATTCTCTTCTAGATATGTGAATTTTTATCTCTGATTTCATTCATAAAGGCTGCAAATGATTATGAACAACTGGAATTTCTATTTAAATGGCACTAGAACATAAGGGATACAATAGCGCCAAAAAACGCTATGGTAGTTTCCATAGCATCTTTGGAAACACGGTGTTTGCAAACGTTATTAAAATTGTGGAGCAACAATAGTGTTTTTTCAACGCTATGAAAAATGTTATAATTAGATTTATTATAGCGTTTAAGAAACGCTATAATATACCTATTATAGCGTTTCTGAAATGCAATAGTCAACCTATAATATTGTTTAAAACATGCTATGGTATAGCTTATTATAGCATTTAAAAACGCTATAGTTTTTAAAAGCTATAGAAGACATTGCTTTTATGGCAATTTAAAGCATTTAATAGCATTTTTTTAGTGCCATTACCTTTTTATGTGCTTTTCTAACACTTTTGTATAGAGTTTTATAGCACTTCAATAGCTTCTTTTATTAATTGCCTGTATTTTAATTCCTCAAAAATGCATTTAAGTAAATATTTAATAGCATTAACAAAAAATCACAAAATCATATATCATTGTATTGAATTTCATAAATTTCTTAAACATAATAATATATGGTCCGCTAGAAATTACATCTCAAATAAGCAAGTTCTAGAATACTTAAAAAAACACTATGGTCCCAATAGCTTGTCATATTATATATAAATCCTTCATTTATTGCTTGAACAGCTTGCTCTACATATTTATCATCACATGAAAACCGTTAATAAACAAACAACGGAGATAGAGCTCTGACAATGCATTTTTCTCAAATAAGCAATTTTGTAAGAATAGACTACTGGTAGACTTCAATTCAATAAAACCTCAGACCACACTATCCTTCAACCAACACCGGCCATGTACAATTGAAATTCTATAATGGGTGTATGTTATCCTCGAGTATTTAAGATTCTAGGCATAATGACAAGAACTTAGACTATAACAGATGTGAGGCAATCAAGCAAGGTCTTAAGTGGCATGCTAAATCAATTCAACTTTCAAGTACCACACTCCAAGGCAATCAAGTACCACACTAAGTACCATACTTTCTTGAGTAGGTTATCTATTTGAATAGTTCAAGTACAACAGAGCTATGACAATCAATTCATTTTCTAACAAAAAAGTAATTAAGTACATTATTTTCAAGATAATCAAAGAAGAAAGTTACACCGCATGCTTATCAAATCAAATCTTTATCTAACCTCAAGCAAGTGAGTAATTTGCATGCTTATTACATCTCTATGTATGTGCAAATGTTTATATAAAAGCAACTAAATACCAATTTTGAGAACCAGCTTTCTAAGTTACACACGTAAACTCAATCTAAGCTACACACAAGCATTTGCCAGAAAGAATATTCGACTTCCATATTATCTACATCAAATCGGCAGAACTCATGACCATCATTGACCACTCAACGTCTTTCAAATATATCTCAAGGCCAACAAAGCAAATCTCTAAATCACTAGTCAAAACCAACTGTTGATTGTCAAAAGCATGTAGCAGACTCATGAAATTCTACGATATAAAAAAGAAGCAACTGTGTCAAGAAGAAGCTGTGGAAGATAAAATAGACGCAAAAGGCAGCATTTCGAAAAGGACAAACTAAACCATGTACTATAGCTCTTACCATGTTTTGCTTACTTTTTATACAATCTGCATTTTGTTTATTTTTGTATAACAATGATTAGGTCCACATTTTGCTTATTTATCGGACAAAGAATACAAGTACTTAAAGGAAAAACAATAAGTAAAATGGAGGATTATATTAGATAAGAGAAGATAGAGCACACATGAGGCTTTGCTTCTGGAATGAACATGCACAAACCTAATTCATATCCTAAAATAACCACACTCTTAGGTTGTTGGCAGCCAATAAGATATGAATAATCAGCATATTGTCAAAATATATAAGGCACCAACTTGAGAAGAAATATTACGCAGTACTTTGCGTCATATATTAGAAAATAACTAAACAAATCTTTCTTCAGTTCTATAATTAAAAGACTCAAATATGACATGGAAAGGAGACTCCAGAAGTAGATGCTTGTTCTTTACTAACGACATTATTTTTGCTGCATACCGATAAAAAAGTTTAAGAAAATACTATAAGACATATTTTCTCAGGAAAAAAGTAATGATAATCATCTGACCTTTACTTGCATTATTTCTGTCTTGAGGTAGACCAACCTTAATGAACACCTCGAAATCAACTTGGCTGAAAGACAAGAGTCCTAGAGCAAGACCATATGTGATACCAACAAATGATACAAGTACCAAACTTACCATGGCAAACACCCAAAACTCAGGTTTACAGCAAGGAATGACATCTTCTCTCATTGTATATCAATGGAAACAATGTAAAAGGCTATAGTATACACTTTAGATTTCAATTATTCTACACAAGCTTAAATCATTGAACCAACTGGCTAGTGATTCTAAGATAAAAACAACAATTTACAACCGAACTATGATGATTTATGAAACAAGGTTTCTAGTGAAGGTGACAACAACATAATATAGTAAGAATGATCAAGTTTGACCAATTTTCATGCATTAAATAAGGAGTAAATAACAATCAGATTTTACAAAATAGTTGCTTAAAGTGATGTTAACTTGAAGAATAGAAACTACAACAAAGCAAAAAAATCGAGCATTTCAGAAATCAAAACCATTATAAATGAACTTTTCTCACATTTTCTCTCTGGACAAGCAAGTGAATTAGAGAGAAATTAAGTAAAGATAATTTATCACAGAGCAAAAGCGAAAAGGGTTTGTTAAGAAGGGAGATTGAGAAACGAGGAAAGGATGGTGAGATCCTTTTAAAAACACATGAATAGGAATACAATTCCTCAAATATAATTACCATCTCAAATAGACACTTTATCCCCTGCTATTTACAAATAAACACCGATAATAGCTTAAAAGTAAGGGATCCAAGCAAGAAACAACACTGAGGTAAACTGAAAGGAGAAACAATAGTTCATTCAACCCGCACACTATTTTTTCAGTATCCATCATACAATCTAATCAAGAAGATCCAACACATGACACAAGATTCAATTATCATATCAAGGACAACATCCAACACAGGACATAAGATTCAATTATCATATCAAGAAAGTGTCATAGAAATGTATCACAAAAGCAGTTTGATAGCTCCAATCACTAAGAATTTTTATAGGTCCTAAATGTATGAACACACCAAAGAAAAATAAGATAGCACGCTACAGTGATTTGGTCTTGGGACAAAACAAACAACTTAAGCATATTCCCCAATGTTTAATTCATTTCATCCATAGATGCAAATTGTAAAAAAAAAAATATCAAGCAACAATACAACAACCCCCGAGCAGACATAGATATTTTACTAATTTTCAGTTTTGAAGTCCACATTTTATAGAAATCAACACTTGGTCTATGCTCAATCAATTCAGGTAGGCATTCAGGCCAGAAGAGACTTTAACAGATGTGAGGCAATCAGGAAAGAAAGGACAAACCCTAAAGCAATTTAATTGTAGACAACTCTAAAAAACTTTTAGGATTGTCAAAGAAATATGGAAGAAAGGACAAACTCTAAAGAAAATTGTTGATTGAAGCTCTAGAAACAAGAGAAAAGGACAATAGCAAAGTTGTCTAATCTGCCTCCAAATTTTTTTTATCTCTCATCAATTTCTTGGAATAAAGCAAATAATCAGCTAAGTATATAAGAAACATAACTTTTGGACAACATGTAAACAGATCTTAAAAGTAAGTTACTTGATAAAACTTCACTAGTACTTATCTCGAGTGAGCTCTAGATTAACTAGTTACATTTACAACTCAAATAAAAAATATTGAATAAATTGTTTACAGTAAGAAGATTCTAACTTCACCTCACCGAGATATGCATCATTGAAATTTGCTGATTTTAGTGTTTGGGAAATACCAGAACAATGAAAAAATCACTACAAGAATAGATGAACCAAGGAACCGTCCTCTCCACTTCTAATACAAGAGTTTGGAGCTGCAAAGAAGAAACACAATCACTGCAACACTAAACATTTACATTCTAGCTATAGATTAATGCTTGCAGAGCTAATTAACTTACCGAAAATCAGAATGCAAACCAAAAATATATTGAACAAACAACCCTAATCAACTTACCGATTACAAAGAACCTAGATAAGAAATCAGGGTTTTCATTTCAAAACTTATTGCATGCCCAAAAATCGAGAACACAGACTTTAATCAACTTAAAAAACTAAAAAATCACAAAATCAGACGAAAATCACTAAAGTCGGACAAGAATTTGAGAATGAAACCCTTATCTCTGGTTCTGAGCTGTGAAGTCGAAGTAGCAGAGAGCTGGAAGTCAGAGCTGAGAGAGTGAGAGCGGCGAGGGAGAGTTTGCTGCCGTGATAGAAACATGTGACGAAGCTGAAAGAGAGAGCTGCGGGAGAGCTTCACGGGAGAGAGCTAAGAGATAGAGATAGAGAGAGAGATTCTCGAGACGAGCTACTGTGAGCTTCGAGTGTAAGCTGCGAGAGAGCTCTCGTTGGTGAGAAGAGCTACTGTGTGAAAGAGAGAGCTACTGTGTGAAAGAGAGAGCTACTGTGTGAAAGAGAGAGCCACTGTGAGAGACAAAGGTTAGGGAAGGAAGTTTTCATTTGGTAAAGAGTGGCGCGGGGCTTTGTGAAGTTTCATTTGGCGCTTTAATTTTTTATTGCGTTTTGCTCTAAAACGCGGTCGTGTTGTGCTATTACAACACATAATTGTTATAGTGTGGGTAGCGTTTAGCCTCTAGAGAATTTGAAAATTTTGGAACTAGACATGCTTTAAGGGTGTTGATGCTAACCCTCTTGAAGCTATTTCCTACGTAGAGAGTCATTTGGCTTCTACCACAGGTCTTGAGTATTTTCAAACTCAATATTGAATGGGTTTCTGGACTCCTCTTCCTTGGCTCTCTATGTTGGAATGATGGAGGTAAATGGGTTCTTCATTCTGATGAGGCTTGGAGCGATCAGCAAAAACGGATGGATAATTTTGGATCCTAGAGGACAGTTTCATAGATTGGGCTTTTAGTCCATGCAAAAATATCTCAGAAACTCAGCTCTTCAGTGGGGACTTGAGGAAACTCAGCATCTTTCAGAAGGTTTGCTTCATGTTTATTCCGATTCTGCGCTACTGGTGGAGGAGTTGGATATATCGAAGAACCACTGGGTGATATTGTTTCCATTGTCTTCGATATTCTTCATTTATCTTACCAAGGAAGTTTACGAAGTTCAGCTATTTTACAGAAATTTGTAATGGTTTGGCTGATTTCTGGGCTAAGGAGGGCTTGGAGGTGGATCATAATCTTGAATTCTTCGCTCTGTTTCCAGAGTCTATTGCTTCTGTGATTTCGGCTTTTAAGAACCCTTTGTAAGAGACTCTTGCTGATTATTTGAAATTGGCTTCTTTGACAAAAAAAAGAAGCTATGATGATTTATTTCCTTGCATCTCTTATCTTTGCTTCTGGTCTTACACTATAAAATTGCATGATTGTAGAACTTGTGATTATTATAGAGGGATCAAATCTTAATTCTCATTTTCATAATGCTTTGTTTTATCAGGGATTTCATTAGAGACAAAAAGAAACGTGAGATCACGCATGAAATGTAATTGTTTATTTTCTAATTAAATTGCGCAACTTGATAACCGAACATTGGAAGGTCATTTAGTAGAAAATTCATTCTATTCCGTTCGGACCATTCCATTTTATATATGTTGTCAATATAACATTACCTACTTTCTTTCCATGCTATTTTATTTTTTATTATCATGTATTTATATTCTTATAGACGTTTAACTAGCAATGTTAATGAGTAGAGTATGATACGAATAATGTCATATCCACCCCAGTGACAAATTTGAGATTTTATTTTAGGAGGACACTGTTAGACATAATAGCATAAATGTCAATATGAATATTTTTCTAATTTTAATATTTGAATTTTAAAGGGCACCGTTAGACATAAGAACTTAAAGGTCAATATGACTATTTTCTAATTTTAATATTTGAAAACTTGTTTATTAGTAGTGTTTGAAGTTTATTCTTAGAATTAGTACATCTTTTTTAATGGAAGAAGGAACCCATAAGGAGATAAATGAATTAAGATATATTCACATTTTCCACCATATAGCATCAACCTCTATATAGTGAATCTCGGTTTAACCAATATGACCATCCTCTACATTTTAGACGTTGTAAGAGAAAATTTCCTCACACTAAAAAAATAAGAACAGAGAGAGAGAGAAACAAGTATATAATTGCTTGTATCTATATTGAATGAATTGATGTACAATTGACCTCTATTTATAGGCTCTTGATTAGTTACAAGATTTAGCTAAATCTCTTTAAACCCGAGAAATCAACATAATAGATATGCTAGATTAAGCTTATCACATCAGACTAAGTTTATCTAATCTAGCAACTGATCGAGCTTAGTTTATCATTATTAACAACTACTCAAATCTAAATCGTTAGATGGGATATGATGGGATCAACGATTCAGGTGGGTCTTTCCCGCTTAGCCACGGTGGCAATCCATTCTTTCCGTTTCTAATTAGTCATACTTGCTTATGTGGCTTCTCAGATGATTTTACCTATACATTTTCCCCTATTGCATTCAATATCACATAGTGAAATTAATTTGCAATATTAAAATTTTCTGCCATCATTGCATATCATTACTCTCCGCCTCTTTTTGCGCGTCATTTATGGTTGTTTCTCCCATAATATTTAGTCGTTTCATCTTCCCGTTCAAAGAATGCTTTACACACGTCATTTTAGAGCAAGCTTTCATCTCCCCGTTCAGAGAATGCTTTACATGCGTCATTTCAGAGCAACTTTTCATCTTCCCCTTCAGAGAATACCTTACACGCGTCATTTCAGAGTAACTTTCCATCTTCTCATTCAGAGAATACCTTACATGCGCCATTCCAGGCAACCTTTCATCTTCATGTTCAGAGAACGCTTTACACTTGTCAATTTAGAGCAACATTTCATCTTCCCATTCAGAAAATGCTTTACACGCGTCATTTGAAAACAACTTTCCATCTTCCAGTTCAGAAAATGCTTTTGCAAGCACGCCAGGTGTCATCTCTTTACTTGTCAACAATCACGTCTTTTCATTTCTTGTCTTGCCGTTCACATCTCCTAAGCTGTCAGTTCAAACGGTCACATTTCCATTGTCTTCATCCCTCGGTTGCTCTATTCCAACAAACTATTTTATACTTTCTTTTGAAATCCGCTGCTCATATAAGGCTTCCTTCCCCATTTCCTTTCTTCACTTTTCAGTTTACTATCTCATAAGTTCTCGTTATTGTCCTCCTTATTTCTTCTTCTTTTCTTTTGTTTGATTATGGAGAAGTAGAATATTCCCGTACCCTTAGTAAGAAACTCAGAAGAGTTCATACTTTTTATGGCCCACTACCAAGAATCTTTTCCTCCAGATGTTTTATGCGCATTAGGAGGGAGTGAATCTATAGGCATTCCATGTAATCCTCCCTACCAAATCACTCTTAGTCCTACTGTCATAGCCTTAGGTCTTAAGCTTCCATTTTCCTTTTGTTTTCCCAGTTCTTTCACATAGTAGGTTTAGCTCCTTGTCAATTCATTCCTAGCTCTTATAGGATCCTCCTAGATGTAGAGCTTTGAATAGAAAGTATAATTTTGGTTTAGGGCTAGATGAACTCGTTCATTACTACATAATTAAATTTCGAGTTGACATTTATTAACTTGCCCCTCGTTCGTCTAAAAAAAGTGGAAGTTTAATAACCCGGATCCCAAGAGGAGATAAGGGTTGGGAGAGGGACACACTCTTGATTGGTGGGAACTGGAGCGGTGATGGCTGCTAGACAATTCCCAAGAAATGGGCAATTTTCAGTAAATCACCGAGGCTTTGATTCTTGCCTTTATTTTCGTTTATTCGCTTATTCCTTCCCTTTATTTTCTAATTGACGTGCATTTCTTTTTAATTTCTTCTTCTACAGCAAAGAAAAATATGAAGCCCTACCTGTCCAAAGAGTCTAAGGCAAAGCTTGCTGCTATTTCATCTTCAAGCACAAGAAATGGATTGAAAAGTGCTTATTGACCTCAACTTTTTCTTCCGTTTCAGTTCCCGCTTCTACTTTGGGTCCGTCTTCATCAATTCCAACTCCCTCTTTTCATTCAGTTTCCAACCACTCCAGCTCCAGCTCTTTGGATCATCAAGAATTATTTGATCGAGCTACAACTGGTATAAGAATGGGTAAAAAATTACGAAGCAAAAATTCGTAGGTCTCATTGATAAAAGGACCCGTACTGACACCTCTAGCTCTTCCCATTTAGAGCTCGAGCATGCCACTTCTATCATTACTGATCACGTTCCCACTACGCCCATTGCGTAGATCGAGGCTCCCTCAAGCTCTGACCCACCTCATCTTCCAGCTCTCACTTCAACCTCTGCTATGCCCGCTGCACTACATGCATTCTTGCTATAGGAAATGCTTTGGGGTTTGGAGGTACTGCAGTCCCCCCACCTATTCCATGGAAGTTAAGGCGTGTTTCAAATGTTCCCATCCTGGAAACAATTTGTATTTTTGAATGATCCAACACAGCTTCTCACATCATCATTCGTGACATTCAATCTCATTTTGATAATGACATCTTTAGGAGGTTTCTGATTGGTGATCTTATGATCAGACAGAGCCATGACTTGATGTGGGTAAGTTTTTATTTTTCTCCTCTTCTTCTTAGATGTTGTATAATTTTCTTACTTAGCTTATTTTCTATCTTTTTCAGGTTGCTATTCACCACAATGCTCTCCAAGACTTTCATACTCAGCGTGATCAAGCATTAATCCAACTCTGGAGATAGCTTTCATTGGTTAACTTTGCTAATGCTCACCTTAAAGAAGAGAAGGAGCAGCTCGTGGTTAGTGAGATTAAGCTTCAAAATGCTTTAGAGAAGATGCCCCACGATGCTGAGGTTCCTACTGTCGAGGACGGGAAGTTGGTGGAAGCCCTTGAAGCTATAAAGAAGGCCTTGGCTAAATCTGAGGTGTCTAGGGCTAAAGTTGAAAAGGCCAGAGACGTGGCCATTGAGCGGGAAACGACCTCTGATGTGGAGTACCAGGCTCTGTTTGAGCAAGAGGAGCTTATGGTCTATAGCGCGGGCTATATGCATGCAATGGAAAACCGTCCTCTCAAACAACCTCCTACTCCAGAAGTTAAAGGCTCTATGGGTGCTTCAACAGAGGATGTTCTTGCTCAAGTCGCGCCGTCTGTTGTAGTTTAGGCTTTGTTTTTACTTTCCTTGTTATATTCTTCTCCTTTACTTCTTTTTTTATTGTAAGTTTGCCTCAAAATCAATGAAAAAAATGTTATCCTCCTCTGCATTTTCAAACTTTTTCCCCATTTTCATCATTTCCCCTCAATTTTCTAAGGGTTGAATACTTTTTAGACATCTCTCTTTTTCAGGCTTCTTTCATTTTCATACTTCTTCCTTCTCAGGCTCATTTCATTTTCCTACTTCTTCCTTCTCAGACTTCTTTCATTTTCAGACTTTTTCCTTCTCAGACTTCTTTCTCTTCTTTCCTTTTCTTTTCTGAACTTATTTCCTTTTTGGTTTCCTTTAGAGGATAGTGCTGCAGACATCATTTCTTATGGACTTAAGCTCTTAGTGACTTTGTTCATTTCTGACCTCACAGTGGGACATTCAATTTCCACTGGTATGATAGCTTTCGAGTCAAATGTTAAAGTAAATGGTGTTTCTCCGATCGACTCTCGCGGTGTTGTGTGGTATGCCCAAAGAACTGATGGTATCTCTTTAACCCGATTCTTTTGGTAGCTTCTAGTCATTTTTTCTGATTCTCTACTGTCGTTCTATTTTGCCTTTCTGCCTGCCCGTTGCCCTGTGAGTAGTGCGGGGTTGACGGTCTGTTCTTTATTTGGAGATCATCGCAAAAGTTTTTCCATAAGAATTGTCTAAACTCCTCTTCCCGCACTCATGCTAATGCTTCCGCTTCTATCCACTTTGTAAAGTAGTTAGTCGCCACCAGTAAGAATCTTTTCTGAGCATGAACCATTTGCAGTGGGCTAACCACATCAATTCCCCATTGCATGAACGACCATGGGATCAACAATGTCTGTAATGCTCCAGGAGCCATTTTTGGAATGGGAGAGTATCATTGGCACTTGTCGCACTTCTTTACGAATGACTTTTCTTCCTCTTACATTTTTGGCCAGTAGTACCCTTCGTTTAACAACTTGTTGGCTAGAGATCTCCCACCGGAATGATTTCCACATATTCCTTTCTGAACTTCGGTCATTACGTATTGGGCTTCCGTTAGGGAAAGACATTTGAGGTGTGGGCTCGAGAATGATCTTCTATAGAGCTCCCCCTCGATCATGGTGTTCCTAGTACTTCACTGTTGGAGCTTCCGAGCTTCCATTCTGTTGGCTGGGAATTTTTGACTGAGTAGGTACTGCACTATATTCCTCCTCCAATCATTCACGTTGTTTTCAGTTGTGACCTCCACTTGAACGAACATATTTTCACTTGGTTCACTCAAATACTCCACAGTCACTGTTCTTCTGAATGGAATTTGGACTGACGACCCCAAGCTGGCTAATGCATCTGTCCTTGAAATTTCTTCTCTGGGTATTTGTGTAATCTCATGGTCTTTGAACAACTGCAACATTTCCTTGGCACTCTGTAAATATTTCAAGTGAGTGCAGTAAACTCTTTGTTGGAAAATCTATCACTACATTTATGGTATGCCCCTGCAAATAATTTCTGAACTTCTTTACATCAACCATCAAGGCGAGCACCATCTTTTCCATTTTCCTGTATGTAGCTTCCGCGGTTGCAAAGCTTTTGCTCATAAAGTAAATGTTTTTTGACACCCTTCTTCTGTTAAGATAAGTGCTCCACTTACTGCGGTTTCTAACACTGTGAGGTAAAGGGACAGTTCTTCTCCTGGTAAGGGTTTTGACAGTAATGGTGGCGAAGTCAAATACTCTTTGATTTTTTGTAAAGTATCTTCATATTTTTCATCCCACTGTTGTCTAGAATTCTTCCTCAGCTTGGTGAATAACGATCTGCACTTGTCTGTTGGCCTAGGCAATCATCTATTTAAAGCCACTAACTTTCCTGTCAAGATTTGGATCTCCTTTTTTGTCTGTGGTGATTTCACGTCCATGATTGCTTTTACCTGATATGAATTGATTTCAATTTCTCTACTGTTCACTAGATTCCCCAAAAATTTTCCCGCTGCCACTCCATAAGTACACTTTTCCAAATTCAACTTCATATTTCTTTCTCTCAGGGTAGAGAATGCTTCTTCCAGGTTACACATGTGATCTTCCCTTCTTTCTACCTTGACAAGTATGTCATCTACATATACTTTCATGGTCTTCCCGATCTGCTTCTCAAAGATTTTATTAACCAATCTTTGGTATGTTGCCCCTGCATTTTCAGACCACATGACACTATAATGTAGTAATATATTCCAAAATTAGTGAGAAAGGATGTTTTCCCCTGATCTGAATGGAATATTTTAACCTGATTATATTCAGAATAAGCATCTATGAAGCTCAGAAGCTCCTGTCCAGATGTGACATCTACCATTTGATCAATTCTTGGCAACATGTAATTATCCTTTGGGTAGACTTTATTTAGATATGTAAAATCCAAGCAGATTCTCCATTTTCCATTCTTTTTCTTTACCATCACAACGTTTGCCAACAACTCCGGGTAACTGACTTCTCTAATGAACCCTGCTTTGAGAAACTTTTCCACTTCTTCTTTTATTGCCATTTTCTTTCAAGAGCGAAATACCACTTCTTTTATTTGACAGGTTTAACGAAAAGATCAGCATTCAGTATTTGACAAATTATCAACTCCTCAATACCTGGCATTTCTGCAGCAGTGGTGGCAAAAATATCCACGTTCTTTCTAAGGAACTCGATAAGCTCTCATTTTTCTGTTTCACACAATCCCTTTCCCACTATGGTTACTTTTCCTTTTCCCAGGTCTACAGGTTTGGTCTCGCTTCTAGCTTCATACCTTGGGTTTCTCTCACTCGGTTCATCCATATCTAATTGCTATGATTCAGCTTTTTCTTCCCCGTTCTCAAGAACATGGAGATCATTCTTCTTTATGGAATCAAGTGCTGACACTGTGCAACATCTGGCTGATGCTTGATCCCCCACAATGGTCCGTACCTCATCTGGTGATATATATTTCAATGTCTGGTAGTAGGTCGATAGAGCAGCTCTCATATTTTGAATCCACGTTCTTCCCAGGATCGCATTATAGGGCGACTATGCATCAATGGCCACAAAATCAATGATGTGGTTGAATGGCTCAGCCTGTACCATGAGTGACAAAATCCCTTCAGAATACATTATTGTCCCATTGAACCCTATGAGTGGCTCTCTTGGGCCATGCAGCTTCTGGGCATCTATCGTAATCTTCTCAACCATTGAACAATGGAGTATGTTCATAGAATTTCCATCATCAATCAACACCCTCCACAGCAAACAGTTTCCAATCTGAATGGTTATCACAAGAGCGTCATTGTGCCCATCATGTTCACTGCTTTCTTCATAAAAAATACTTGGCACACTTCCAATTACTTCCTCCTGGTCATTATTTACTTCGAGGGTGGGCTTTTTGTAGTAGAGTTTTCTTTCCTTCCTGGTTATTCCTTTTGACTCCGTCATGGCGATGATGGTGTCCACTATTCTCAATAGTTCTTTTTTACTAGGGCGCTGTTGCTTCTCATCCCTCCTTGGTTGGTCCCGTCTCAGAACATACTCTTTCAAATATCCCTCATGGACGAGCTTCTCAACGTAGTACTCTAGTTGATAGTAATCCTAGTTTTCATGACCAGCACTCTGATGAAAGTGATAATATTTATCTTTATCCCTTGGATTTAGCTCATTTGCAATGGGATGAGGCCCTTTCAACCAAGGTTCATCCTTGATAACTTCAAGGATAGTCAATGGGGTATAGATTTTATCTCTGGGGTGAATTCCTCCAGCTAGCCTTGGCCTTTTCTCGAAGTCACCCTATTTCTCATGTCTTCTTTTCGGAACATTCGGCTCCATGATCTCCCACTCTCGCGCTACCGTCATCCTTGCGATGCACTAGATTCTGTTGTTCAATCAATTTTTGAAGGCTCTACTTTTCTTCCTCTAAGGCTATGTACGTCTGTGCTCAGAGGAAGGTTTCTACCATGGTGAGGGGCTTATTCTTGGATGGATCTTCAAACAGTTGAGAGTTGAGATATAGGCCGCGCCTGAATGCCAATATAGCTACACGATCATCACAATTCTCCACCTTGGCCATTTCATCTTTGAAGCGATGTGTATGTTGGGATCGGTTGGAATTAATTAAAAATAAGTTTGAACCACGAATGGTTCGGGGGTGGAATATCACGAATTTTTCCAATTAACTTATTTAATCAAATTAAATAACTTAAAATCAAACAACGTGCGATTATGCATATACGACATTAAACGAGAAGATAAGGTTAAAAATAATTTTTTTTACCTATACATTGTATTGAAATTTATGAACTGGCAGAATTCCATTGACCGTTCATTGTGTTCTTCAAGCTTTAGGATCCGAATCACGCACTTGAACTTCTAGAACGATTTGTGAATTTCACCCGTCAACAACCACCCATTAATTTTAGAAATATATCTCACGAGAATTTTGTGTAAGAATTTGAGTGTGGGCTCTCAAAACGATTGAAGAAGAAAAATAAAAAATTTTATTCTTCAATATAATTTTCAGCGGCAACAGGAAGAGAGGGGAAAAATTTTTCTTAACAAGCAACTGTATCTTATCCAAGATCTATCTGCAATCAGATTGACTTTAGGGATTGATAAAATATAATTTTTGATATTTACAAATATACCTATATAATTTTAAATTTCTAAAAATTCACCCCATATATTCATAATTGTCGAAAATTATAATATTTCCTAGAGTTTGAGTTGTATCAAGATTCATCAATCCAATCGATAAATTAATTCATCATTATTAATTAATTAATTAATTTTTTATTTACTAATTATCTAATAATTAAAAAATAATAAACTAATTAATTTCAATACATATAATCACACTTAACTAATTAAGTGACATCACCCATCACATATAGGTGTAAGAAATATGCCTTGGCATCAAAACACATTTTGATCCAATTTACTTTGTTTCTCTATTCCTGTTCTTATGAGCTATTTCTGAGACCGAATAGACCCACATGAACAAAGATAAAGATTCAAATACCCGGTAAATTTATCTCCATAAATTCCTGATCTATTTAATCCTAACATCGTACGACTCCACTACATGTTCGATGCTGAATCAATTCTCGATTTATGCAGAAACGTTTTCTGTTGGTGTAAATAAACCATTTTATTTTCACGGTCCATATAATATTTTAACATAATACCCATTGTGGATATCAGTAACAAGAGCGGGATATAAAATTATCATTTTACCCATCTTGTTAATATTTTTTTAACTCCTTTATTGACTGTGAATAAGAAAGACATAATAATGAATTGTCTCATACAATTCACAAGTCTTAATCAATGACTCAAGTAATCGAATAGCTGGACATGTTAATTTATTCACACGCCCATCAATAAAGCATATGGTGATATTGTTGCTTTCGCAATTGAAACCACGAATTTTCATATGTGTGAATCATGTAACTCCAACTTAATTGAATTACAATCCCAATTGTCGAAGTATTGCCCGCCAATTCAAAGTCACTCATTTGACATATCAAATATTGTAATTAACTAAGTCAAGCTACGTATTCACCTCAGGATTAAGGTAATTATGAAAATACCCTTAAGATGTAACAATTAGATTTAGAGCTTGATAAACGATTTTTGACTCTAAACTAATTTGTTACCGGTCTATTCAACATGTTCATAACATATCTAGGTTAATTACTTGAGTCTCCACTCTCATGCCTCAAGAATGATATCCATTGGTTCAACCTAACAGTCGTAATCAGATTCGATTACCCAGTCGATACTAAGATTGCGAATATCATTATGAACTTTCTCAGAAGAATTCGTTAGTAGACGTCTCTATCTTCACTCTTTGTTCGTTGATGTAAGTTTCAAGACTTGAGTAATTTATAAATACACTTTAATTTGAAATAAAACTTTCAATTTATTCATAAGAATTCAATAATATCATTGTCTGAGAAATAACTAAATACAAATAAATAAGTATTACACGCTACTTTATGGACATATTCCAACAATCTCCCACTTGGACTAAAGTAGGCGTGTACAATATCTTATCCCCAAGCCCTCCAGATGACCATAAAAACTTTATTGCTTAAAGTCTTTGTTAATAGATCTGCCATGTTGTTGACCGTCAAAATACGTGAACCACAATGTCTCCACGCTGAACAATTTCTCTAATCAGGTGATATACGTTCTATGTGTTTGCATCTCTTATGGTTTCTAGGTTCCTTAGAATTCACTACAGCTCCACTGTTACACAATAAAGTGTCATGAGCTTGTCACCGTCTGGAACAACTTCTAGAGTCTTCAAGAACTTTTTAAGTCATACTACCTCTTTGCATCGTCACAAGATGCCAAATATCAGCTTCGTTGATAGAATCGGCGATGCAAGATTGCTTGATACTTCTTCATACAACTGCTCCACCGTTCAGGATGAACATCGATCCTGAAGTGGACCTCCTAGAATCCTTGTCTGCTTGGAAATCAAAATCAGTATACCCCGTCATATTCAAGACAGTACCTGAGTACATAAGCATGTAGTCCCTTATTCTCCTCAAATACTTAAGGATATTCTTGAAGACAATCCAATGCTCGATTCCATGATTAGCTTGAAAATGACTCACCACGTCCACGAAATAGAAAATGTCTGGCCTATCACAAACCATCACATACATGAAACTTCCTACGACTGAGGCATATAGAATCTTTCTCATATTTTCATCTTCTTGAAGAGTCTTGGGAGACTGCTCCTTGGAGAGGCTGATCCATGTCTAAAAAGAAGAAATCATATCTTAGAGTTTTGCATACTGAAGTGATCTAACACCTTATCAATATAAGATGCTTGAGCAGTGCCAATTGTCTATTGTTCCTATCTCGGAAGATCTAAATACCTAAGAGAAATGCAGCTTCTCCAAGATCCTTCATATCAAATTGCTTTGCATTCCAAATCTTAACATCTGATAATTTTTCTACATCATTCCCAGTGAATAAAATATCATTTATGTACAAGACTAGAAATACCACTTTCTCTACGTATATCACCTTAACACACAAGGCTCGTCCACTAACTATTCAAAACCATAGTTTTTAACAGTTTCGTTGAATATAATATTCCATGATCGTGACACTTGCTTAAGTCCATAAATTGACTTCTGTAGTTCATAAACTTTGACCTCTTGGCCTTTCTCCATTTTCCAGATTTCATAATCAAGGACAGCTACGGACAAAAGGATTCAGATGGATTTAAGCATGGCCACCGACGAGAAGGTATCCTCGTAGTCTATACATTCCTTTTGGGTGTAGCCCTTGGCTACCAGCCTAGCTTTGAATATCTCTACATTCCCTTCTGGACTTGTTTTCTTCTTATAGATCCATTTGCATCCTACGGGTTTTACCCCTTCAGGAGGATCTACAAGCTTCCAGACTCTGTTCGAGTACATCGAATGTATTTCAATGTTCATGACTTCTTGCCATAAGTTTACTTCAGGGCTTTCCATGGCCTCTGAGTAGGAAGCATGTTCATCAAGGTCCTTATCTGAGACAGTTGTCAAAGCTTCTCCATAGGACATATACCTCTCAGGTTATCTCATAACCCTCCTCCTACGTCGAGGCACCATAGGCTCTGGCTCATGTCGTGATTCTTCCATTATTAAACCAGAAATAATTTCTGATTGGGGAGTCGATGTCCTCCCACGCAATAATTTCTCTAGCACAACTGTGCTTCTCAGCTGGACACTTTTAATGTAATATTCTTCAAGAAAATGAGCATTTGTGCTAACGAATATTTTCTGGTCAGTCGTACTGTAGATGTACCCTTTCGTTCATTTAGGATATCCTACGAACATGCATAATTTTGAACGACTGACCAACTTGCCTGTCTTCAGTTTTAGAACATGTGTTGAGCACCCCCATATTTTAAAATGGTTAATAGATGACTTTCATCCATACCATCTTTCATATGGTGTACTAAGCATCGTCTTCGACGAAACATAGTTCAGAATATATGCCGATGTTTCCCTGGCATATCCCCAGAAGGAATCTGAGAATGATGAGTAACTCATCATGGATCTAACCATATCTATCAGAGTTCGATTCCTTCTCTCTGACACACCATTTTACTATGGCGTACCAAGTGCTATAAGCGGAGAAAGAAAACCTTCTTCTTTAAGAAAGTATTTGAACTCTCCTAGCAAGTACTCTCCACCACGATCAGATCGTAGTGTTTTGATTTGTTTTTCTAATTATTTTTCAACCAAGGCCTTATACTCTTTGAAATTTTTAAAGGTTTCAAACTTTTGACGCATTAGATAAACATGACCAAAATGTGAGTAGTTATCAGTGAAGGTTACGAAGTATTCATAACCTCCTCTTACTTGGATATTCAATGGCCCAAAATTATATTTAAATATATAAATAATTTAATTGATTAATTAATCACACATGATTATCTCATAATTATGTACTTGCCCTAGAATAAAAATTCTTTTTACAAGTCAGGCATTTTATCATGTCTTGAAATATTCACACCCTAGACAACGTAGTATAGATGTGACTTAGGGACCATGGACCTATAATCCTAAGTTCCAATAAATCAGATTATTAATTAAATTCCTACATTAAATAATCTTATCTACTAATTCTATTATTACTCCACTATAAATATGGAATTGCACTTTTAGAGATTATAGAATGTATTTACAGAGTATTTTCACGCAGTCCACTGTTATAATCATTTCATTTAGTTATGTCCTCTAATTATTAGTTCATAAATTAAAACTGGTCAAAATTACCAATGTTATAATCTTTTGGCTGATGATGAAAATCATCAGCCATCCCTTTGACGAATCAAACATTTACAAAGAAGAACATACATGGTTAGTGGCTCCTGAATCAAGTATCCAAGATGACAAATCATATTCCACTAAACAAGTTTCAAGTACTAATAAATCATATTTACCTTTCTTTTTCAGCTCAGAGAGATTCTTATTACAGTTTCTCTTCCAATGACCTTCAACTCCACAGTGGAAACACTTTCCTTTGGGCTTACTATCTTTTTTGTTCTTCTTGACTTCCGGTGACGTCTTGGCTTTCTTTAGTCTTTTGTTCTTACTATTTTCCTTACCACTGTTCTTCTTCTTTTTCTTGTTCTTAACAATTTTGGAAGAAGGCTTTTGCTCAACAACATTTGCCTCGCCCTCTTTGATCATTCTAAGATTGAGTGACTCAAAAGTATGCAGTTCAATTAAAAAATTAGGTCCTGTTGAATTGTAACTTGTTCATAAAATAATTGATCGTGAATGCAGAAAAAGCTGGTGTGGGCGACTCTACTATGGTCGCCCCATGTTGTTTTTCCTTGTGCATTATGTTGATCATGTTCAGAACATGTTCTCAAACAATTTGATTGGACTGCTGCCCAAACGTTGCCTGTAAAGATTCCATAATCTCATAGGCAGTCTCCATGCTTTCATGTTTGGTTATTAGAACATCATTTATGCTCACAAGCATGTAACACTTCACCTTATTGTTAGATATGATCCAAGCATCATATTTGTCCCTGACATTCGTAGGGGCGTTAGCAGCGTTCTCATAAATCAACATTAAATTCATATTTGATTTCGAACGTACGAACGAAATTATGACCATTCAATTTCTCAAGAGTGAGTAAAGCAGTAACAAGGTTGCCCATGGTAGACATAATAAGGATAGCTGAAATTTAAAACATATGTGATTCAATATAATTGATAAATATTTAAAATTTGAAAAGTAAACGTGATGCATGAATGCAATCATAATAAACACATAAATTTAGCTTTTACTAATGACGATTAAATAACCCAACGATTAATATGTCGTCTTAGTGTCGGTCAGATTAACATCAGATGTCTATGAGACATTCTCATCTTTATTAATTAAAACTTAAAACATCTCATATATTTTCTCTTTTAACAATAAGGTATCGTTTGTTCGGTCAAGTCACAACTATCCACATGAAAACTTAACTGTGACTTTGTGAGTATAACTCATCATTTCAGATTTCATGACTTTATTTAGAATATGCCGCCTTATAGTCGTTCAAAACTAAGCTACATCACTTTCTTCAATCTTCTTAAGAAATCCTACCTTGGTATTGGTACAGCTTGAAACCTTCTCTAGGGGGATGAAAGCAAAGTCATCTCGAGACCCTCAGTGCACCTAACAATGTTTTAGTAAGGATGGAGACTATAGGTTACATTGATATGTCAACCTTCTCTCACTCACTATTTTAGAATAATGTGTTTGTATTTTTACTAATAAATTAATTATAAATTAATTACTAGTTAAAATAATAACCCTATGCATATTTAGTTATCAGTTAATCTAATCTCATTGGTCTAAGTTCAATTAACTTTCTGAAGCGCCTAAGTTATAATTAGGTGAATTTAGATTAATTAATTAATTATATTCATCAAACTTTAATAAAACTCTTTTAGTAAAGTCGGTTAACCTAAAGGTTATTATAGCCTTTAGTGTGGTGTGATTACCAAGTTTTAACTAGTTAAAACCTTACAGTTTACATGCAATTGATTTCATAAAGCAATACATCTAAAAATATTAGGACAATCCTAATAAATCATATTTATACAGATGAGATGCATGATTAAATAAAACTGTGTGGGATTTTAATGTATGGCATGTGATCGACTAATGCATGAGCATGTTATCAAACATAACAATTAAACAATTGAACAATTAAATAAAATAATAATGGTCTGAGTGCCTGCTGAGTATTTCTAAATTACAACATTTGAAATAAAAAATAAAATTACAAAGCAGACTTCAATATACAAATTTCTCAAATATCGCCTTCTCCTCCTAAGTCAATTTTTGATTTTATGAAAATTAAAACTTAATAATTAATTTTAAAATCACATTAATTTCAAAATTTAAAATGGATAATGATTAAAAGAGTTTGGGTTTCAATGAAACACTCAGGTGATAGAGTTGGTTGCATGATTTGTTGAAAACTTTTCTAAAACGTGATAACAATTGTCACCGACGATAAGACTCTTCGATCGCGGCCAATCACCACTGCTGTCTGTCTCACCACCGGCCGCCTGCCGAGCCGGACAACCACCTTTCACCGCCTAACTGCTCACCTCTGCCAGAACAATATATTTATAGCGTGAACAACGTTTTTGCAGACGAACAACGTTTTTGCGTGAACAGTAAATTTCTGCCATTCATCTCGTGCGTTCTTTATTTTCTCGTGTTCTGAATAATTACAATAATATTCAAAATAAAATTACAAAAATTCCTACGCTTCAGTTTGGCTTACACAAGATATCAGAAAAATTAAAATAAAGCCTAACCCAATCATCACTATATAATTAACGATCCATTATTTTCTATACATTCAAAAAACATAATCATTCATCATCATACATATCGTATATTACATGAATACTGTAAGAAAACTGACACAGCATTTAACATATAAATATATAAATACCGCTCTGATGCCACTTGATGGTCGTCGAGGCACGTGCACATTGAAAGAATGGAAGTGCGTGGCCTTTTAAAAAAATAAACTTTAAATAAAAATGAACATTTTCATAACAAAACCTGCACAACACCACGATAATCAAATAAAATTTGTTGTTGAAAATATTTTTTCAATCAGTCAGGTCCATTATATATTTGTAAATTAAATCTACAACATACAAGGTTATGAATCATATACCTCTTGTAGTCTATATCAAGTGTCCTTACAAAAACCGATCGATGCACTGCTCCCATGAAATCATTCCAATGATCAGTAAACTTCGAGATCCACACCAAGATCTTTCAAGTCAATCATAAATGCACTAGAACGTGTGCGAGTGCATAGAATATTACAAGACATTTTTTTGTCTCCAGATGTTCTCAACACATGAGATCTAAAGATTTACTATGAAAGATTTTAGTGAAACGATTCTCTAAAAGAATGTGATGACTATTCTTTTAGAGATTTGATTAACATTTAATCACATAAGAAAATCTCTTTGACCCTAATCGTGTTCTCAATTCAACTCTTGATTGACGAATAGATGATCTGATCAACTGATTTCTCCTCTTCGTTCAACAACGCAAGCCACTAGAATAATATCTGTATATAATCTAGATAATGACGTATCAGATTTTTAAGGATAAATTGAAATAATATTTAATTATAAAATTATCAATTGCAGTGGGACCCACTGCAATTGTGCATAACTGCAGTGCCACATGACACTGCAATGTGTTGTGAGCCAGCACAGTGCCTCATGGCATTGTGCCACACGGCACCACTGTAGTGCCATGTGCCACTATAGAGTTGCACACTCACTACTGTAGTGCCACGTGGCACCAAGTAGTCCATTTCAATTTCTGATACCCTATTAATGATTGACACGTAGCAATTACTGTGAATTAAATATTTATTTTAATCATACAATTATCTAGATATCAGTTAATTCAAAATTAATATATCTGATTATCTCTATCAACTAACGTATATGTTACTTCACAAATAACAGATTTAGTTGATTTAAATTATTATCTAATAATAATTTAATTATCTAATTTTACAAATTAGATATTCTGTCTCACTGATCGATAATTAAGAAAAATTGATAATTATATATATAATCACTATGCATGAGTTTTGAGTGCCTCTTTCACCTTTTACTGAAAAATGTATCTTGGTCATTTTGCCTTCAATACAAGATTCACATGTGGTTAGTGATCCCACACTTAAAGTTTGCAAAGGACCATCCTTCATAAGTCTTTTAATATTATTCAGGCTAGTATTCCAAGGGCGTAAGTTTCACAAATAGATTTGATCGGTTGAGTCATACTTCAACCTTTTACTATCCCTTTATGAATCATTATTCACTTCAAGGTCACATATCATTGAAACTATTGGTTTTACGTGAAACAATTTATTAAACATGTGTGCAATAGTAATTAAGTATTCATTTCTAAACATACTAATATCTTTTATTAATGAATTTAAGATCAATCCTTGCTCAATTATTGCACCACTAGAAATAAAATTCTTCCCAAAACTAAGATATAATAAACATCAGTTAAAATAATAGAATGTTTCTTAAAACATAATTTAAAAGTTCCCACAGATACAGCATATACTAGTGCTCCATTACCCCCAACGAAAGCTGTATTCACCCTTGTTAAGCCTTCTGACTTCCCTGAACCCTGGTAAGGAGCAACATATATTATTAGTAGTTATAGAGTCTACAATCCAAGAAAAGGTAGAGTCAGCTACATAACATGTCTTAGTAACCATTACTATATCTTTAGATCCTAACCCTTTGAGATACTCTAGGCAATTGCATTTCCAATGACCAACAGCTCCACAGTGATGACACTTGTCTTTCGACTTGTCTACTCTCGTGGTGCTCTTGCCTTTGGCAACTCTCGGTTTCTGCTTCTTCGCTTTCCTCAGACCTTTTCTCTGTTTCTTCTTAGAGCCAGAGGTGGAAGACCTTCTTTCAGTAAAATTATCCTCTCCATACTTCCTCTTGCCTTTCAAAAACATAGTCTCAGTAGCTTGTAGCTCCTTCATGAGCTCAAGAAGTGAGTATTTCAACTTAGTTATCGAATAATTAAGTTGAAGTTCTCAAAGGTACTAGGCAAAGTCTCTAGGATCATATCCAACTGAGTCTCACCATCAATCTCAGTACCCATTATTTCCATCTCATTCAGATAACTTGTGATCAACATCATATGTTCTCTGACAGAGGTTCCACGTTTCATCCTGCAGTTCATGAAGTTATGTACAGTTGTCTGTGTGGCTTGACGACCCTGATCTCCGAACATTTCAATGATGTTCAATATCATATCAGTGACGATCTCAAAGTTCTGATGTTGTTGTTGCAACACATTGCTCATAGATGCCAAGATGTAACATCTGATGATCTCATCAGAATGCAACCAAGAAGCATAAGCATCATTTTCCTCTTGAGTCGATTCAACAATAGGCTCAAGGGGACAAGGGGTAGTGAGCACGAACTTGTGCTTTTCTATCGTCAGCACGATATCAAGATTTCATTTCTAATCCACATAATTTCACTAGTAAATTTGTTCACGTTAAGACTAGTTGAGAGAGAAGATAACGACATGATTACTGAAAAGAATAAATAAAGTGGTGTAAATAAATGCTCAATCATTTAGGAAAGTATGATGCATGATGCAACTACTTAAATATTTAAAAATCCATCAAAAAAATTCCTCCATGATGTTACGATCAATAACGATAGCTTGTCTCATCGAGGGATGAAGTCCAAACTGTCTTCTATCGCATCGAGACTCTTTTTGTTTGGTTAACGCTTAAATGTCGCCACATCTAGCTTAACCAATCACCAATTTGGTCACATTGGCCCCATTGACTAGCCCCTAAGTTAGGATTTCAATGTGTTTCAGTCTAAGTGTTTAACCAACGCATTAACTCATAAAAATTGCTATGGAATAACAGTCCGTCTATAGAATGTCCCTGCCCCACCACTTTCTTTAGAAGTCTTAGCTTCTCAAGAAACTCGATAACACAAAACGATATGACTCCAAAGTTTTTCTTATTGGAGAGAGGATAACGGTCCTTAAACCATTTCTCGTGGCACGATCAAGTTCGTGTTGGAGACCTTGGGATCGTTTCAACGTAAACGACCTTCCCACTTAGTTTTTGAAAAAAAAAACTTTAGATTTTTGGTGTTTCAAAACTTAACTTTTATTAATTTGAAAAACGTGATGAAATTTATAAATTATTTATTTAAATTTAGATCCCAATTTAAAATCACAGTCATAATAAATTTTGCATTGTAATTAAATTATAATTATTATAATTAATCTACAATGACGCATGTACATGCTACATGATAATTTGATATTGACATATCCCTAGTTCTATATGACATATTATATGATGATGCACCATTAAAACTAAATCATACATTTAAAATTAACCTCCCTATTGAACCATTTCTAATTACAACTCAAAAAGAATAATAAATTATAAATTAATTTATAAATCTTTAGGGCGTCTGTAATTGTCTGTTTATCCTTCAAGTTGTCCTACTACTTTATAACTCTTTACAAAAGTTCATTCCCATTTTAAAATCAAATTTAAAATTTAAAATTCAAAAATTTAAATTCAAAATTTAAAATTCAAAAATTTAAATTCAAAATTTAAAATTCAAAAATTTAAAATTTTGATCAAAACCCTTTAATTAAGGAAAACTATTTTCCTAATTAAACAATCTCATTATTTTTTTCTTAAAAGAAAAACAAAAGATAAAAATATAACATTGATAATTATCTTTTGAATTCAAAATTTAAAAGATAAAAAGATAAAATAGATAATTATATTTTGAATTCAAAATTATTTTTTATCATTTTAAAATTTAAATTCAAAATTTAAAAGATAAAAAAAATAGGATAAGTGTTATCGCGAAACATCACATGGTTTTAAAAATATTAATTATTATCGCCTAGGGTTTCAAAAATCCTAGTCACCATGCAAGACACGAGAGCGGACAACGGCTGCGACGCACCGGAACAGTACCGCGCCGCTAGAACAGTAACTCCAGCATGAACAATAATTTTAGTGTGAACAATAATTCTGACAAGGATAGTAATTTCATCTTGAACGATAATTGCCGCGTGACTTGTCGGTGGCTGTTCGGTGACTTTTTGGTGGCGGTTTCGAGCGGTTTTCGACGACGGTATCGAGGCGATGATGATTTTACATCAAATTTATAAAATTATAACTTTTGCAACAAAATAAATTACATAAAATCATGTCTCAAATCCGACGTGCATCAATTCCAAATTGTAATAAAATGACTAGAGCTAATAGTTAGAGATCCAATCACATAACACATTCAAAACAGTTTTGAATCTACCATACAAAATCATATGCCGATATCCACAAAATTCACGATACGTTCATTTCAAATATCAATATGCATAATCAAGAACCTATTGCTCTGATACTAATTGTTGGGACCAGTTGGTTTAAAAATTAATTAAAATTAAGTTTGAACCACGAACGGTTCATGGACTGGATATCAAAAAAATTTCCAATTAACTTATTTCATCAAATCAAATAAATTAAAACCAAACAATGTGCGATTATCCATATATGGTATTAAACGAGAAGATAATTTTAGAAACAATTTTTTTACCTATACTTTATATCGGAGAATTTCTAAACTGGCAGAATTCCTTCGAGTGTTCTTCGTGTTCTTCAAACTTCGGGATCCGTATCATGCACTTGAATTCCCAGAACGTTTTACAAATTTCGTCCACCAACAACCACCTGATAATTTCAAAAATATATCTCACGAGAATTTTATATAGAAATTTGAGTGTGGGCTCTCAAAACGATTGAAAAAGAAAAATCGAAAATTTTCTCCTTCAATATAATTGTTAGCGGTAACAGGGAGGGAGGAGAAAATGTTTTTCTCCTCTTTTTCTAACAAGCAACTATATCTTATCCAAGATCTATCAGCGATCAGATTACCATTAGATATTGATAAAATGTAATTTTTGATATTTATAAATATATCCATATATTTTTAAATTTTTGAAAATTCACTCCATATATTCGTAATTGTCGAGAATTGCTATATTCCCTAGAGTTTGAGTTGTATCAAGATTCATCAATCTAATTGATAAATTAATTGATCATTATCAATTAATTAATTAATTTTTTATTTACAAATTATCCAATAATTAGAAAATAATAAACTAATTAATTTCAATACATATAATCACACTTAACTAATTAAGTGACATCACCCATGACATATAAGTGTAGGAAATAGGCCTTGGCACCAAAACACATTTTGATCCAATTTACTTCGTTTCTCTATTTCTGTTCTCATGAGCTATTTCTGAGACCGAATTTATCTCCATAAATTAGCGACCTATTTAATCCTGACATCATACGACTTCATTATAAGTTCGATGCCGAATCAACTCTCGATTCATGCGCGCTACATTTTCTGGTGGTGTAAATAAACCCTTTTATTTTCACGGTCCACAGAATATTTTAACATAATATCCATCGTGAATATCAGTAACAAGAGTACAATATAAAATTACCATTTACCGCTCTTGTTATTATTTTCTTAACTCTTTTATTGATTGTGAATAAGAAAGACATAATAGTGAATTGTCTCGTACAATTCACAAGTCTTAGTCAATGACTCAATTCATTGAATAAAGCATAAGGTGATATTGTTGACTTTCCATATATGTGAATCACGCAACTCCAACTTAATTGAATTACAATTCCAACAGTCGAGGTATTGCCCACCAATTCGAACTCACTCATGTGACATATCAAAGATTGCAACTAACTAAGTCAAACTACGTATTCACCTCAAGATTAAGGTGATTATGAAAATACCCCTTAAGGTGTAACAGTTAGATTTAGAGTTTGGTAAACGGTTTTGGGCTCTAAACTAATTTGTTACCAGTCTATTCAAGATGTTCATAACATGTCTAGGTTAACCGTTTGAGTCTTCACTCCTATGCCCGAATACTGACATCCATTGGTTCAATCTAACGCTGTAATCAGATTCGATTACCCAGTCGATCCTCAGATTATGAATATCGTTCTTAACTATCTCAGAATAGTTCGTCTGGAGACGCCTCTATCTTCACTATTTGTTCGTTGATGAAAGTTCCAGGACTTGAATAATTTATAAATACACTTTAATTGAAAATAAAACTTTCAATTTATTCATAAGAATTTAATATTACTAATGTCTGAAAAATAACTAAATAAAAATAAATAGTTATTAAACGCTATTTTATGGACATATTCCAACAGTGTATAATCCTACAATGATTCTCCTTTCTTAGTCGTAACCAACATGAGGTGGTTTGAATCTTCCATCATCATTCGGTTGGTGGAGAATTGCTCCAGAAAAACAAAAGACATTCTAGTAAATTATCAATTGAGCAAGGGGTAAAAAGATATACCACTTTAACGTATTCTCGTCTAGATTGGTTGGGAACATTTAGCATATCAGTTCATCCTCATATTGATGAAGGCTATCACTTGCTTGAAATGCCGAAGGTGGTCAACAGGATATGACTTCCCTTCGTAACACTTAAACTTTGAGGCTACAAATTTCTTTGGTATCGGAGCAGATAAGATTTCTGGGCATAGCGGGGAGCGCATTAAAGTTTCCAGAGCTTCCTCGTCTCGAGCATTTTTCGCTCCAACATTCTTTCCATTGCCCGCTCCGTGACTGGATGGACGAGCCGATACTTATCCGTGATTCCTTTCCCCTTATCCATGAAGTGGCTTCAGAATTCTCGTAACGGACGTTGTGGGTGGCTACCGATTTTGGTTGCTGCCGTGTCTATTCCCTTTGCTATTGGTTCTGGTTTTATACTTCACGTTCCCACGCCATAGTATTCTGGCTGACTTTCGCTCTCATTTCTGTAATTTCCTACTGCAATGTAGCAATCTACCCCTGCACGGTCTGACACACGTTCCACAATGCTTCACTATTACGGCTTTCCATTCCTTGCATCCCGTTCAGTATGGCCAGAATTATGTCATGCACTTTTGTCGGCTGTGCAGATTGATCAAGGGGATTGGCAGCGGGATTGGGGTTGTTTCCCATTTTTCGTGCAGCATGTGGCCTAGTGTGAGGCATCTTCAGTTATCTTCTTGAGTAAAAACTTTCAAGCTCTCAATGAAAGCACCAAAATGTAAGGAAAAATTTCCTCACACTAAAAAAATAAGAATAATAAGAGAGAGAGAGAGAGAGAGAGAATTCTCAAGAATAAATATATAATAGCTTGTGTTTGTATTGAATGAAATGACTTACAATTGACCTCTATTTATATGCTCTTGATTAGTTATAAGATTTAGCCAAATTCCTTTAAACTTGACAACATAATATACCTCCTAGATTAAACTTATCACATCAGACTAAGTTTATCTAATCTAGCAACTGATCGAGTTTAGTTTATCTTTATCAACAACTACTCAAATCTGAATCGTCAGATGAGACATGATGGGATCAAGGATTCAAGTGGGTTTTTGTCGCTTGACCACGATGGCAATCCATTTTTTCCCGCTTGGCCATGATTTTTACCTATATAGACGTAATATGAGGAGGACACATAATATATTTCACATATTTTCATAATAAATAAATAAAATATATAAATAAATGTTAGTAGGATCAACATGTGCGGCACATGTTAGAATACACTAGGAAATAAAAAAGTAACAAAAAAGCTAAGTGGCATTGTCAAATTGGAGGCAATGAGACCTAGACTCAAGGCTTCTCTTTTAGACAAAAATATACATGATCAATGAGTTATTTCATTATCCATAGAGAAACATTATAAATTAAAAAAAATAACAAAACAGTTGCTACAAAAAACTTTCAAAAACCAAAACTGAGAGTAAATCTACCTATGTCCACCCCCATATCGTTGAACATTTTTTATCTTCATACCCACGAAAATTTCATAGGTAGGGTATGGGTAAATCTATTTGGGTTTGGGTAACCAGTGAATTTTTTCTACCGCAATCTATAATTAGTTCACAATAAATTTTCAAAATAACATGAAACCATTTTCTTATATTCATATCAAAATCTCACAATAATGTTTTAAATTACTTAAATCAAAATAAACATAATTTGAAACACACTTAAGTATTGAAAACTTCTAAATTTAAACTTATTAATGGCCATCCTGAAATTTCTTTTCTTCTTGAATATTTTTGTGATTTGATGCCTAGTTATAACATCTACAACTACTCCTTTCAAACCCAAATCCATATTCTTGCAATTTTCTTTTTGTAACCCTTTCTTCTTTCAAAGATGACAACGTATTCTCGAACCACCTATCCTTAAAAAATGAGCATATTATATCAAAAGGACCATTAGACTCACTGGATACAAGCAATTATTTAACAAAAAATTGAAATTGATACATACAATTTCAAAAAAGTGTGTGGGTAAATGATTTGGACACCTCTAAATCCCCTTGCTACCCGTACCCATCATGGGTATTTTTTTAATACACATACCCTACCCAAGCTATTTTGAAACCTTCACATCCTATCCATTAGGGTCGGTTACCTATGGATACCCAAATATGTAGTACTATTGTCATCACTACATTTAACATTGTATGCTCAAGAACCCACTAGGGTTAGTCCATTGAGTGTCGGGTTGCCTTCTTTTTGCCAATATTTGTAACCTAATTACACTAAGGGCTTGTTTACCCATCAGTAAAGGGAAGAAGGGAAATTGTATGATTATTGATTTTGCTCAATACTTTATTTACCAAAATCAGTAAAGGTAAATGAGTGATAGATATCACTCAAAATCAGTAACCCCATTACTGATTTTTGGATTAAACTATTACCCTCTTCTAGGTAGTAATAAACTTTGCCCTTTACCTTCTTTGATGTGGGACCCACTTGATCTTCCACTCCATCACTATTCTCTTTTTCTATTCCAATAATACCCTCTTAGCTTTATTAAACCAACAAACCCTACATTTCCTCTATCTTCATCGAGGTTTCTCTTGTTACAACAGCGACAATGATTTATTATATATTGTAACATATTTAAAGTATTGACGTGATACATTTATTTTCATGATGATGTAATATTATATTGTAATTATTTACGTAAAATATAATTAAAGTTCAAAATTTTCATAATTCAAAAATTAAATTATATAATTTATTTTAAATAATTAAATTAAATTATTTATAAATTAAAAATCAAACAAAAGTTTGTAATAAAGTAAATAGGTTCATAGAAATTTAACAAAAAAATCACAAAAGATAAAAAAGTTCATCTTGGGTTAAACATGTAATTTTGCATGTTTGATTTCAATTGTCGATGGTTGGTAAACATATTAAAGAGAATTACAACTCATTTATGATTCCGATTACAAACAGTTAGTAAACACATATAAGGAAAATGTTGTTATCCTTTCCTTCTTTTACCTTACTCTTTATCATTTTTATATCATTCATTACATTTACCATTTAGTCAACATGCCGTGAGCTTTAAATTAGTAGTTACTGTAGTTAGTGTATGATCTTTTGTGCAAAAGAAACAAAAAATATTATATGTTTATAGAACCTAGTGACACTCTTTGAAAGTTAGTTATAGTTATTATGTGATTTTTAAAACCCTATATATACATTTATTAGTACCAATTCACTTGCATGTGCAATGCACGTGGTTAATTTTTTTTTAGTGAATATGTTAACTTATTATATGATATATTCATTGAAATGACATTTTTATATTCCTAAGAGGTGTGTTGTGCATGCTATAAACCAAACAACAAAACATCTATTAATGTATTATTTTAAAAGATGAAAAAGTACTAAATGTATTAGTAAAAAAAGAAATGGTATTGAGCATTGTTGTTTACAGAGTTCCATAAAAACATATTATATTTGATTTAAATACATGTATTTGCTTCAAACTTTATTCTTAAAATGTTGTGTTTTAACTAATAAATTTATATTTAATTCATTTTGACGTTATTTTCCCTTCTCATATGTGTTATCGTAAATATTTGAAGTTATAAAATTGATTGCTAATAGCTTAATTTAAAATTATTAATATTGAATATTAACATTATGAATGACAACAAAAGAATTCTATGAAGTAGTAGGGGTAATTTTGTCTAAAATGCTTCTCATCCTTAGTCATATTTATATATATTAGTAAAAAATGACATGCTTCGTGTTTAAGTATTTTAAGATTATAAAATATGTTTTAAAATTAATATTAATGTTGCAATAAACATATTAGCTTTTCAAATTATTGTAAACCTAAAATAAAATTAAAATAATAATAGCAAAAATACCATTTTCTAATACTTCAATTAACCTATTGAAAATAAAAAAATTAAAACGCCGTACATTACTTGAAGATTATATATATTTATAACTAAACTATTATTACAGATAGAAGAAAATTTCAATAAATCGTGCACAACTAGAGGTGATAAATTATCTGTAAGAATTTTAAAATTTATTAAGAATATACAATCCTAACAAATGTATACGTAAGACAAGATGAAAAAACTAATAAAATAATTTATTTAAGGAGAGAAAATTGAATCATATAAACTATTTTACTGTAGATAATGAACATTAAAAATTATTACACTTATTATAAAAATAAAAAAAATGTAAACAAATATTAAAGTGTATTTATCATATATTAACGTGCAAAAAAAATCTTGCAGATAGACAATGTGTCATTGTTATTGATTAAAAGAATGTTCACCATATAAATGTCTTTAAAATCATATCATGATCCTTCATATTCCTAATAACATAATTATATAAAATATTAAAATTAAAATTATTAGTAAATGAATAATTAGTGAATAGAAATATAAATGTATTAAATAAAAAAAAGCTTAATATATACTATATCTAATTGAACTTAAAGATAAACAGACAATTCAAAAGTTATTTTCATTTAAACTCTTTTTAATATAGTAAAGATAATATAAATTTTCTATATATATACAATATAGATTTATGCTAGGATGGTTGTCTTTTGTAGGGATATAAATGGGTACGTATAGTGACATACCCACCTCACCAAAATCACCAAAATTTTATTGGTAAGATATGAGAATACTCATTTGGTTATGGGTAGTAGTCCATGAATTTTCCATACTGGCAACCTATAATTAATTGGAAGTTTAAAACAATGTGAAACTACTCCAATATATTCATATTAAAATCTCACAANTCCTATCCAAACTCATTTTGAAACTTCCATACACTCTCCATTAGAGTTGGATGCTGCTAGATCTACAAGATCCATCATGTGATCCAAGTTAATATTATCATCTTAATAACCTTGTTTTTACTTGTTTAGATTAAATCAATATGAATCTCTTGCCTCTCATATTAGAGTCCATATATGATATCGAGTATGTGATGCATTGAAGAGGATTAATTGTGCCTCATTTAAGAAATATAACATATTTGATATTTCACATTTGCATTGCATGTATATCGTTTAGAGTTACTTGTACCTCTCAAATATAATACTTTCTAGAGTATTTTCTACGGTCGAAAGTGCAATCAATGTGATTGTTTTCACATCTCAACCCTCCTCCTCCCTTCCATAGAAAACTAAAAAGGTGAGAAACCCACAGCAAAGCCACCATCTATTGTCTTGACGAAATAAAACAAACGAAACACCACCATCACCACTAATACTCTCCCTCTCCCATCATTTTAAACCAAACCCGCATAAAAATGGCAGCCCAATTACCACCTAAAAGGTCATATATTATGGCCAGCCATCCCCACCCACCCACCCACCCTGTGCGGTGGTTGTACGATTAAACTCCTACCAATGGCCAAGTCAGAGGTGGACCTTTATGTGATAGGTGGAGGTACTCTGCCCCCTGTGCACGTTAACTCTTCCCTCCCCCATCTATTCCTAAGACTATCTTTGCTTTACCGTTTTTACTCACAAATTTTAAAATATAATATTTTTTTATATTTAAAAAATAAAATTAGTGTGATTAAAAAAATGTTCTATACACATAATTTGAAATATCTAAATAACGATATTATAAATTTTAAATTTTAAATCCATTTTAGTATTAAACAGTACCGGAAATTGTCTCGCTACACCCATGTAAATCAGCCGCACACTACTCCCGCCTCCTACTTTTCCTGCTCCCTCTTTTATCTCCTCCACTGTTATGTCACCAAACACCTTCTCCTCCGCCAACACTGCCTCAAATTTACCTTCTTCACCTCCACCGCTACCTCCTCCACCTTAGCCTACAATTCTCCTCCTTTACACCGAATTTCTTTCGCTATCTTGAGCCATCTCCTCCAAGAATCAACCCTATTAACTCCCCCCCACCGCCCCTCATAATTTCGTCCTTCTCAAGCGGCGTCGTCCACCGTGTTTACCTATCAACCATGTCTTCCCCATCTACGCCCATAGAGATAACACCCATCACCCACCAACCCAACCCGCCAGAAGACCTACATCTTTCTCTTCCCCTACCCCCGAACCCACCACCGCAACCTCTGCCATCGTCCTTCCGTCGCCGAATTCCCCCGCCATGTTGGTCCCACTACGAGATCATAGCTCTCATTGACTCTTACTGCGAGAAATGGTACTCCCTTCGCCGCGGAAGCCTCAAGGGTAACCACTGGCAAGATGTCGCCGATGCCGTTGGCCGGCTCTGTCCCAACGAATCCCCTCCCAAGACCGCCGTACAGTGCCGTCACAAAATGGAAAAACTGCGCAAGCGTTACCGTAACGAGCTCCAGAGGGCTCAGTCCATGCCGCACACGCGATTCACCTCCTCCTGGGTTCACTTCAAAAGGATGCATTCCATGGAGAAGGGTCCCTCGACGAACAACGACGACTCCAATAGCCCTTGCGATAACCACGAGGAGAAGGATCACGAATTGTACGGAGAAATCAAGAATGCCGGGGCTTCCTCCGTTAGTAGAGTAAGAAAATTGTATGAGAATGGACTAGCTCCTGAGAGTGGCAGTGGCGGGGGAGGTTTGTTTCGTAGAAAAACTCCCTCCGCCGTGAGTATACCTCAGAGAGGGCTCAAGAACATCGCAAAGAATGATGAGAAGCCTAGACCTAGTTCAAAGCCCAATAGAGAGATGAAAGCTATGCTGAATTTTGGGACTAGTGATACAAAAGAGAGCACCAGAGTGGGGAAGAAAGAGGAGAGGGATCCAATGGCGGAGATGGTGTATGCGATAAAGTTAATGGGAGACGGATTTGTAAGAATGGAGGAGACGAAGATGGAGATGGTAAGGCAAATGGAGATAACACGAATGAAGATGGAGAGAAAGCGGACAGAGATGATGATAGAAATGCAGCAGAGGATAGTGGAGACATTTGCAAAGGCAATGTCGGAGAAGTAGAATATATGAAAGCATTCTCCTTAAGCTATTTGATCCATTTTTATCCCTTCCTGGTTCATCAAGTAAGTATGTAAGCAGATAAATCGCCATTAATTTTGAAGTAGCTTTTAAGGTATGATGTGCTTCAGAGAGTTATTGGAGCAGATAAACAATGGGTTTATTTTGTAACTGATCAGCTGAGAGCTTACCATTGTAGTAGTTGTAGAACTTCAGTACATGAAACGTTTTGCTTAGCTTATACGAGGCTGTCTTGTACAGAATTGGTTAGATTTGCTTTCCATTAAACTTCAGTTTTCTATATGTAACCATACTTCCCATTATTCCATTCATAGTTACAACTTACAACTAATGTTTAAAAAATGCTAAAAGTGGCTTTAAGTTGATTAACTTGAAAGAGGTCAGATTTTGAAAACAAAGAAAACTATCACATTAGTTTTATAACTCTGATTATTTCATATGAATTTCTAAATAATATTAGTTTAAATGTTTTATTATTCAAGAAGTGTCATTAAATTTATCAACTTTTGTTTCTTAATGATAGGGCATCCAATTTGAGAATCATAATTTTCTAACTAATATCGGAGACACAAGCATTCGGTTAGAAGTTTTCGCGCAGAGACACAAGCATTCGGTTAGAAGCTTTCCGCGAGTACACAATGGGTAGAAGAAGAGATAAAATTTCAAGCCGACGATCATGAGTAAAGGATCTACCAACCCACAGTGACCATTTATGCTACATCCCATGGTTACAATGACTCAAATTAAAAAAAGTGAAATTTTTTACCCCTAGAGATATACAATTTGTTAAATAAAGTTTTTCTTTTTTCTTTTCCACAGTTTAGAAAGATAAGAAAGATAGGTCAAGAACCAAGAAATAGTAAAATATAAGAAAACAAACATAAGAATAATTGAAGCTCAAGTCTTAGAAGCCTCGAGGTATAAAGCTCAAGAACGTAAGCCTCGCCATAAAGAATGCACAAGCCTCTTTCTTCTACCTCAGAGGCTCAATGCGTAAGCCTCAATAGTTGTGTAGAACTTGCAAGTGTACAGTCACATTCAAGATTATTGCTTGTGATATTTAAGTGCTTTGAAGTAGCTTGGTTGGAAAGACAGACTTTTGGCCCAAGTTGCTGTTGAAATTCAAGTTTGGTTTCACCAACAAAAGATAGAAACAATCTTGGGATTGCACAAAAAAAGACTACATATCTCAAACAAGTTCATCTAAAATTCTGGGGAAAACGCAAGATGAATATTTAACAGATGAATATTTAACCACAGACTTGTTCCATTTAACAATTCAAGTCATCTTACGTTCTGATCTGAAGCATATCCTTAGTATTTAGATCTTAATAGCTAGAAGAAGAAACCTAAAGCCTTTTGATACACATTCCAGAAATAAAGATGGAACCTTTAGACAAATTTCTCTCCCAAACTACAGCCATTCATGGTAACGAACAAGCTTCATGAGAAATCGCCAATCTACAGCAGCTACTTTATCATATCAGAGATTTGTTCCTTGTACAAATTCATTCACCTGAGACAATAGTCAGCTGTTCATCAACCACTCAGAAACTATATGTATTTGTTCCTTCATATAGCTGAAACTTCAATAAAGGGGAAGAAATGTATGAAAATATGTCACAAGCTCCGTTTTGCTTCAAAGAAATCCAAGAAAGGAAAAGGGTGGGCTTACCTCAATAGTACGATCCGGAACCACTACCACCGCCGCCCATGTAACTACTGCCACCCGTCCCCCGACCGGGATACATTGATGAGTATGAACTACCTCCAACCTGTTACAATAACAAAATATACCTGAGACGGCTAAAAACTGCACGATTTGATTTGTATATTCATAATGGAAGCTATAAGAGCATACATCGTTGCCCCGAGACACATAATCACCACGATAGCTAGATGAGTACATTCCACCAACATCACTACTACCAAAAGAACCTGAAATCCAAAGAAAACTCGCTTAAAACAACTCTACGATTTAGAAATCACATGTCTCTATTGGAATACTTGCAACTGAGCTCACCTCCTCCATATTCCATGCCCTGACGACTACCGTAAAGCTCGTGAAGATCATGATCAGACATAGACCTTCCACTACCACCATATCCCAGATTTGATCTCCTGAATCTAACAACCAAATGATAGAATAGTTAGTCATACCAAGGAAATGCCAGACGGAAACAAGATGATCTGCAACTGCTTTCATTTGGCAGGTAATATATGTACCTATCACCATAAGCATCCCCATAGTGAGAAGCACCACCACCCCCATATTCATAGTCGAGTCGTTCCCTAGATTGAGGGGGACCAGCATCAGCATAAGAAGCATTCTCCTATGATCCAAAACAACACAGATTAGTCAAACCTAGAGGGGAGGAGAAGCATTGGAAGCTGGAACTCTAGCATTATTTGATGCAGGTACTAATTCTAACCAGTGAAGAATATGGGCGTTTTGATCCAGAAATAGACTCATAATAATGACCACCACGTCCTTCCCGATAAATAGGAGAAGGCCTTTCAAAGCTTCGTCCATAGCCGTCATCTACATAACCATGATGCCGGGAAGAAAAGTCCTCTCGATAAGAAAGGTGTTTCTCTGGTAGAGCCCTGGAGTCATAATCTGCAGTAACTCTACCTCTAGGAGGATGAAGCTCCTCGCGTCTACTATATCCCCTCTTCAAGCTGTTCTTCGCGTACGAAGGAACTGTCAAGAGAATAATAAAATCAGTAAAGAAAAGCAAGTGTCATTTGCAGCTCAGTATACACTAGATCTTAACAGGTACCCGGTGGTCCCCTATCATAGGACCTAGCTAGAGGAACCAATGGCCTTCCTCGGTCATGCGTTGACATGATAGGACGTCTATCTCTCACTCCAATTGATCTTTTTACACTGGCAGATGGGATACGACTTCCAGCTCCTCTTATTCCTTGCATAGGTTGACTTTGTGGCACTGGACGCCCATAAGATCCCCTGACATATCGACCAGCTCCTTGAGCTGACCAAAAATCTCCTCGACTCACATTTTTTCCTTTACCCCTCTGAAGCGGTCTTGACAATCTGGCTCTGACTTTTGCCTGAGACGCGTCAATATAATAATTATAAGAATGAACGTGCAATTGGCACCTGAAAAATACGCTTAGGATAATACCATATGCTGCTCAGAAGCAAGACAGACCTTTTTGTCACCTTCACCCAACTCTGCGTTGTTAATGCCTTCAGCACATGTTACTGCAGCATCATGAGTGTTAAATGTAACAAACCCATAATCTTTCCTTCTTGCAGAAGGCATATTTCGGGCAAGTTCAATTTTTTCAATCTCGCCATATCCCCTAAGAAGCTCATTCATGCGTTTCTCATCCCAAGAAACATGCAGGCCATCAATAAACACAGTCTTCACCTGCATGTTAGATCAGCTATAATAAGCATATATATACTGTATTCATAACATTACTAGGAAGCAGGTTACTAAAGAAAAAAAAAACTAATCAATAATGATGATGCCCCCAACATAATAAAAGGCACTTGAGAATGACAAATGCTTCAAATAAAAGATATGGTTTATAGTTTATTTTTCATACAAGATCAGGAATGAGACATGCCTGATGCCTCCCATATAATATTTCCAAAAATCAACGACTAGCTTTATAATTCACAGGAGGAGTTGTCCGTGACCAGCCTTCTATGTACTTAACACAATAGCTCAAGATCATATACCCAAGACAATACATGAACTTGAAACAGAACCATGAAGAGAAGTAATTCTCTTGTGAATGGGGAATATTTAGATCCGATAGCTTACCTGTGCCATAATTTCATCATCAGGATCAATGAAAGAATCAGCAAAAGAAACCTTGGCAGGTCTATCTACTCCAAACACAACATCCCTCTTCTGAAGACGCTTAAAAGCACCCATGGCATCTGATCGAGATGAAAACTCTAAAAAAGCAAATCCTCGATTCAGTCCCTTGCTATTACTATCTTCTACCAATGTCACATCCTCAACATTTTCAACTCCATAATGTTTCAACTTCTCCTTCAGCTGGATCCGTGATTGATAAACAGTCAGGAATTTAACAAATCCTACTAGCTATAACCACTAGGACAAGTCAATGCTTAATGGCAAGAGATAGTAAACCTATGTACTTACAGCTTCCTTTGTCCATGTTCTGCATATGTTACCCAGAAAAAGAGTGTCGCTGTCTTGACTTGGAGTAACACCACACTGTTTCCCATTAATCTGGAATTGCATTTATTTTATTATAGTAAAACTTAATATGCTAAATAATAAAACTGGCCAATAAAAAGGACAAGATCGTCAAAAAGTACCACTGGGTTTTTAAGCTCTATAACAGCTCGCTTTGCCTGTTCCACAGTGGCAAAACGCAAGAACGCAAAACCTTTGTTCTTCTTTGTTAAAGGGTTCATCATCAGTCTGACTTCAGCAACCTCACCAACTGCACTGAAAACTTTCCTTAGATCCTCTTCTGTTGCATCATTGTCCAGGCCTCCCACAAATACTTCAAACTCCTTGCGCTTGCGCCTCTCCTGTACTAATTCATGGCGCTGCTCCTCCTCAGTATCACCTAATCTGACATTTTCTTGCTCACCAACTTGCTGATTAACCTCTTCCTCCTCAAGCTCCTCATGAACATCTTCCATATTGTCCTCAACTGTATAACGATAACCCTCCTCTTCCTCACTCACATTATCTAAACATCCTTCCCTCCCATCAACTACCACCTCCTGAACAACATCTTGGTCACTGTCCTTCTCATCATGGTCATCCCCACCATGTTCTTGTGGTTCATTTCCATCCATATTAAAAGGTTCATCTTTTTCGTCATACTCATTGTTTACTTCTTCGTCTGTGATGCAAGAGGTTGATAATCCAACTCAATCAATATTAAGACCAATGAAACTGACAGGGCACTTAAATAAAGATACCAGTACGATAGTCCTAATCCTCCAACAAGAAATAAGTTTCCAAACCTCTAGAAAGACAACAAAGTATCTATATATAACCATAAAACTAAGTATAATCCAAAAACTAATTCCAAGAACCAAGTTCCACAGTTAAAAGATAAATATGCCACCCGTATTATGTACCTAACCATATTGACATAACAGTAAAGAAAAACGTCAAACACGAGAACCAATTTTATTTTGTGAAAGCAATAAACTCAGCGTTCTGTGACAATGGGTGCCATGCAAACTCTCACGGAAGCTCAACAGGATTGAAAGAGAAATAAAGGGAGCGTTGGTTCACAGAGAATATAACGAAAATATAGGAACTTTATCAACCCAAGTTATGAAAAACAATTTTAAATCGCATTCCACTAAACTTGATTCCCAACCTCATTGTGAAAATTAAAACCAGTGAAAAACTCAATAACCCCATAAAAGCGCCGCATACAGTAAGATGTCGCACGAATAATTCTCAATCATATCGATCCCATTTTTATGCTTAAAACAAGCACTTACTTTTCTGCTGAACCAACTGATTCGGATCCCATTTCACGTCCGGTAGCTGCTCTACCTCCCCGTTGTCCACAGAAATCGGTTGCTTATCTACAACAACTGGTTTATCTTCGACCACTGGTTCTTCCTCCACCACCGGCTTCTCCACCACCATGACTTCCTCTTCAGCTTCAACATCAACCACATCATCCGTCCCCTTTACAGATTCTTCAGGAACTTCTTGCTGCTTTGGAACATGTTTTCTCAGGGTTCCTCTCGTAGTTCTTGGTGTTCTCTTCGGTCCCGCCGAAGCCGCTCCTCTCTTCACCACTCGTGGAGGCATTTTTCACGGTTTGAGCGAAACAAAGCTCAGAAATACCCGAATCACAACACTCACTGTTTATATAATCTGATGTACGAATAGCCCTGAATTGGTTTCCGAATAAAATACTGAAACAAATAATTCATCAACCAAGCGAAAATCGAACAAGCTAACCCAAATTAATTGAGAGAGAGAGAGAGAGAGAGAGAGAGAGAGAGAGAAGCCCTAGAATTTCATTTATATGCTCGAAGGGTGAGGCGAATTATACTCGGAGTGAAGGTTTAGGTGTGAGCGTTTGATGATGAAACTGACGCGTCACATAGTGATTGGATAAATAGATTAAAATTGTTGAGTCGCATCTAATTAAAATATTACTTTGAGGATTTTAAGTGTCAAGTTACAAATTCTATGGGATTTTATAATTACTAGTTAATGTTCATGCGTTGTATGTAAATTATGATATCAATATATAAAAAAATATATTTTTTAAATTTTTATTATATGAAAACTTTTTATCGATGTTTGTTAGACACAAATTAATGAGGAAATATTATTAATTCACACAACAACAATATGAGAAGATAATAAAAAAATTAATCTAGAAGAAATGTTTAAAATGATCTGTAAATTATTGGATTGAGTCACATAGTGCACTTTCATAAGATATGATACACCCCCTCTTGCATCGGATTGAATGACGTTCATCTCTCAAGATACAATGATCTTCTAAGAGCTCTTGTATGTAGTTACGATTCTCTCACAAACTCACAATTGCTCGTAATGATCGAATATATGTAAGAAGTTTAGTAAGATATAAATAGAAGAGTTTTTTTTTATGTTTTGGAGGTTTTTTCACTATGCTCAAAATGATTTTTTTTCAACTCTCTCAATAATGTTTAATCTATAAGTTGGTGAAATATGATATTATTTAAATGACAAAAGAGTAGACTAAGATCTCATTTGACAATCAGGATGATACTGGATAGTGCTATACTAAATCAGTTGGATTGAATTGTACTGTATTGTACTGGATTAAATAGTACTTTCCAATGTTTGATATTGTATTAGTTAAAAATTTTATTATTTATACAATGTTTGACACATCATTGTACTGGACAGTAAAACTGTTTGTCATAAATTGATCTACATAAGTCTATTTGGAACTTATTAACATGTTATTTTATATTTTTAACAACAAAATAAATTATCTTGTTCATGTTATAAAAAGTATAATAGTAAATCTAAAATCATCCAATCAATAATAACAATAATTAATATACTAAAAACGCTTCTTCCACTATTTTGGTCTAAGAACGCCTAATGATTCTTCGTATAGTCTGCTCATTGTTTTGATTGCTATCCCCATCCATTTCTAATAAAAAATATCTCAATCAATAATAAAAAAAATACCTCAAGATAAATATCAAATATTCCAGTCAAGAATAAAATAAACAAATTGCCATAATTTGAAGTTGCTGAAAAAACAAGCACTAAGCAATCTTGAAGTTCTGTGGAGCTGAATAAAATACACGCCATTTGATCCTAAGTTGACATCTTTAAAGAAATTCATCCTACAATTTGTTACCCAGCACAACATTTTGCAAATTGCTACCCAACACAACATTTTACAATCAAATGGCATCATCTTTCAAAACATGTTGAATCCTAAGATTACTAGGATTTATGTAACAATTTTGTTGATTCGCAAGAATATAAAAGTTTAGAAATAAAAGGAGAACGATTTTCTCATTAAAATATCAAAACTTTTTAAACAACCGAATAAGATGAATTTATACCGCTCTAAAAATCCTAAAAATTGAAAGAGATGGAAATTACGAAACAACTCAAAATTACGACCGAAGTAACTTCCGGGCCTCCAAAATTGCTTCAAACAGTATTTTTTGGACTCAAAACTAAGCTATGATAAATACATGTAGATCTCTGAATAAGCTTCGATTTGATATCTTACGGGTCACGTGGTTGCACCCGAATCAAAAGTTATACCTTCTGAAAGTTGACATGCGCATGCTACGATCCATTTGCTCTAGAAAATCTACAGCTGCACCATCCACATCATTCACCCTAGGATAGAGAATTTGACCTCGAATTTGCAGTAGCATCATCATCAGAAGAGTCACCATGGAAAGGAATCAAATGTTTAAAATTGAACACATCAGCAGTACGAATGTGGCTAGTCAGCTTCAACCTGTAGGCATTTGGATTGATCTTCTCTACAACCTCGATGGGTCCAATCTTCTTGGCAGACAACTTGTTGTATTCACCAACTGAAAAACGATCTTTAGACAGGACTGTTCACACAAAATATCCAACCTCAAACTCAACATGTCTACGTTTCTGATCAGCATCCTGTTCATACAGTGCGTTTGCTGAATGCAAAGTGTCATGAACTGTCCTGTGAACATCTTTCAATCCAGTTACAAAATCTGATGCTTTGACATGGACCTTCAACTTGCTTGGTAAAGCCATCAAATCGAGTGGCCCCCTCGGTTGGATCGAATAAACCACCTGAAAAGGACTGGACCCTGTACTGCGACCGACTTCATGGTTATGAGCAAACTCTGCCTGACATAGTATTTGATCCTAATTCTTAACATGTTCACCAACCAAACAACGTAAAAGCTTGCCCATAGACCTATTGACAACCTTAGTCTTTTCATCTATTTGAGGATGATATGCATTACTAAAATTGAGTTGTGTATTGATCAACTTCCACAAGCTGCGCTAGAAATGGCTAAGAAATTTGGTACTCTATCAGAAACAATAGAAGTAGACAGCCCATGTAGATGATATATCTCACAAAAAAATAATTGTGCCACATTAACAACATCGGTAGTTTTCTTGCAAGGAATAAAATGAACCATATTAGATAAGCGATCTACAACAACATAGATGGAATAATTACCTCCCTACCTACGAGGCAACCCCAACACAAAATTCATACTAACACCCACCCAAGGCTGAGAAGGAACTGGCAAAGGAATGTATAACCCTATATCAGTGGCAGAACCCTTCGACACTTGGCAAATCCTGCACCTTTGCACATATTTCTCTATCTCCTTGTGCATGCCAAGCAAAAAATATGATGACTGCACCAGTTGCAACGTTCTATCCATGCCAACGTGACACTCACCATGAAGTTCTCTAATAATCTGCAATCACAAGCTACAATCTAGGATTCAAAGTTGATTCCCCTTAAAGCAGATATCCATCACGTAACAAGAAATTTGTTTTCTTTACAGTCTGCACATCTTGGAGAACCACAGAGAAATAAGGATCAGTATCAAGCAAATCACAAAAAGAGTCAAAACCAGTTACCGCAACCCTCATAGTAATTAGCAAGCTACTCCCTGCGACTCAATGCATCTGCGACTCGGTTGGTTATCCCGGCCTTGTGTTTGACAACAAAAGTGAATTTATCTAAATAAGTAACTCATCTTGCTTGTCTAGGGGACATTATCCTGTCTATGCAAGTGCCTCAAAGAATCATGATCAATATACAATGTGAATTCCATGTGAAATAGGTAATGTCGCCAATATTTTACCGCCTGTACTACTGCATAAAACTTAACGTCATATGTACTATATCAAATTTTGGCGCCGAACAGCTTCTCACTAAAATAGGCCACCGGTCTACAATTCTGACTCAATACTGCTCCAATCCCAACCTTAGAAGCATCTGTATGTAACTCAAATAATTGTGTAAAATTTGGTAGAACTAAAATCGGTGAAGTGGTAAGGCGTTCCTTAAAAAATCAAACTGATGATTCTGCCTCATCAGTCTATGTAAACTTACTCCCCTTCATGCAATCAGTAATCGACGCCATAATACTACTGAAATAAAGGATAAAACACCTATAAAAAGACGCAAGGCCATGGAAACTCCTGACTTCAGTAATTGTTTTTTTTATCTTGGCCACTGTTTCACTACCTCAACCTTAGCCTCATCTACCTGCAATCCATCTCCATAAACTACATACCAAAAAAACAGTACCTGTGGGGTCATAAACACGCACCTTTTCTTTGCTGCATAAAACTGTTCCCTGTGGAGCACAACTAAAACCTCTCTCACATGCAGCAGATGTTCTTCAGAGTTAGTGCTATAAACCAGAATATTAGCAAAATATACTACCATGAATTTGCCAATAAAAGGCCTTAACAACTTATTCATCATGCGCATAAATGTGCTAGGCGTATTAGATAACCCAAAGGACATCACAAACCACTCATATGACCCCTCACGAGTTTTAAAAGCTGTTTTCCACTCATCCTCAGGCCTAACTCGAATATGGTAATTACCACTCTTTAAATCAAGTTTAGTGAACACAGTAGCTCCACTAATCCGATCTAATATATCATCCAAGAGGGGAATAGGAAACCGATACCTGACAGTAATTTTGTTGATGGCCTACTATCCACACATCAGCCAAGAACCATCTTTCTTTGGAGTCAATAAGGCTGGGGCATCACATGGGCTCATACTCTCTCTGATATGCCCCTCGGCCAACAACTCCTAGACATGTCTGCGCAACTCCTCGTGCTCACTAGGACTCATCCTATAGTACGACCTGTTAGGAAAAGATGCATCGGGAACCAGATCTATGTGATGTTGTATATCACGTAGTGGTGGCAATCCATCTGGTAATTTATCTGGAAATACACTGGAAAATTCTGCCAATAAAGGAGCCACCGAATTTCAAACTGTTACAGACTTTGCAACCTCCTTTCCAAACAATGCAAATACTGTCTCTGAATCCTGTAACTCCTCATGAAATTTAGCCAAAGATAATAAATTTTTACTAGTTCCTACAGCTAGGGATCTATCCCTTAGTTTATTGGGCCCCAACACAAGTTTAACCCCTTCAAACATAAAGTTGTAAGTGTTAGCTCGCCCGTCATGGGCCACATTTTGATCATATTCCCAAAGTCGACCCAGTAACAAATGACAAGCATCCATGGTCACCACATCACACCAAACATCATCTCTATATTTTACTCCAATAAAAAGTGTAACAAGAGCACGTTTAGAAACTTCTACCTCACCACATTTCTTAAGCGAGGCTAGCTTGTAAACCTTGGAATGTTTCCCAGCCTTAATATTCAGCTTCTGCACCACCTTTTCCAAAGCTATATTTACACAACTGCCAGGGTCATTCACGAAACGACACACCTTGTCCAAGATGGTACAAGTTGACTGGAAAATATTACTCCTCAACCAATCATCATCCGATACTATGTTAGGCGTTAAGTATGATCTGCTGACAACCAGTACAATCCTTACGTCACCTGTAACAACCTCCTCATCATCTGGATGTTCCTCGTCAAAACTTGGATGTTCCACAATTTTTGTGTCCTCATCGTCACCTTCATCCATTTCAACAAACAGTGCCCTCCTGCTAGCCTTTTTACAATCAGATTGCCTATACCCAGGTTCACCGCAAGCGAAACACTTCATAGTACTACTGCCTGCACCTTTATTAAACTGACTTCCAATAGCCTTACTATCCGTGCCACCTGTATTAGCGTTACTGGTGCCACTAAATTCACTACCATTATTAGCATGACATGACTGTTTCTCCACCATTAGGGTTCTCTGATGTGCCTCTGACACATACACAAGATCGAACATGTTAAGGGTATCTTGAATCTAAACCCTCAACCCCCAACGTATCGCGCCACTAACTACTAATCTGTTTCCTGGATTTCATTTCTAGCCATCAATTGGTAAAAGTCAGTAGGATAATCATCCACCGATCTAATACCCTACTTCAAATTTTACAACCTTTGATACAAAACCCGCAGATATTATAGGAAAAAAATGAGCTCGCAAATGTTTCTTCATCTTTTCCCAGGAATTTTTTTTTGACTTACCCAACCTATTACAAGATAACTTCAATTGCTGCCACCAAGCCATATCCCCCCACGCAATCTATTCACCACTAAAGGTAATCGTTTGTTCTCTGGCATCCCTCTGAACTCTAAAATTTTCTCAACGGTCGCCAACCAATCAAGGAACTCTTCAGCCTGAAAGTGTGCCATGAAATTATGGTATTTTGACCCTCATACCATCCTCCCACCGCCTATTGTCCTCTTCTGCTGGGATCCTCTGCCACCTATGATAAATCTGTGAAATGTCCTCGTAGTATTCTTCTCATTCTTCACCATCTGTATTGTCTACCCAATCTCCCTGCATGTTTAGATTTTGCGGTTCAGGCGTATTTCCTCCTATTATAATTTTACATCATATTAGCCATCCTCTCGGTTAACTGATCTAACATCCATTCCATTTATTGGTCCACAATCTGCCTAATTTGATGTTCTAACTGAACACGATCATCACACTTATAAACCTCCTCGACTCGCTACTGTCGCTGCTGATTTTGATGCGGTGCCATGAAAAATATGGATAATTTTTGGCTTTGATACCAACTGATGTAGCAGAAGCCTCAACAAAACCCTAATAATACCAAAAGCTGTTAAATTACGCATGATTTTCAGTAATTGATCTTCCAAAACCTGTTGAATCTTAAGATTATCAGGATTTAGGCAACAATTTTGTTGATTCGCAAGAATATAAAAAATTAGAAATAAAAAGAGAACAATTTTCTCATTAAAATATCAAAACTGTCTAAATAATCGAATGAGATGAATTTATACTGCTCTAAAAAATTCTAAAAATTAAAAGAGATAAAAATTATGAAAAAGCCCAAAACTGGGTGTGACAAGTAACCCATCACATATGTAGATCTATCAATAAGATTTATTTTGATATCTTATAGGTCAGGTGATTCCACCTGAGTCAAAAATTATGTCCTCCGGATGTTGACCTGCGCGTGCCACGATCCATTTGCTCCAGAAATTCTAAAGCTGCACCGTCTGCATTAGCATGTGTCCACTATCGTTGTCAAGTAATAAAATTATATGAAAATTGTTGTTATTAAATATTGAAATCAACTAGACCCTAATCCTAATTGAAAATATTGAAAAGTATGGATTTTTTTAATGTAATAATAAACTAAAATAATTAAGATCTACTAAGTATAAATAACACAAATTTCAATGATTAAAAGTTCTAGGGATTCTGATTTCATCAAACCAGTCATGCTTAAAATTCTAAATCTCACTCAATCAATGTTTATTATAATCCTGATAGTGAATTTCTCTAATGTAATTATCAATCTTTTTCAAGCATTGATAATAATGATTCAAATATACAAATCTCACATCTTTGTCAAGATTAAATATATTGAAACTCATTAAGCACAAAAAATTATAATCGCTATACTATATTTATAATTATCTCTAACTTATGAAATTCTAATGGTATCATGAACAACATGCAAATTTAATCATAATTTCTCAGTCTCAGAACTAAATCACAAATCATGCAATAGTTGGCCAGACAATCACACTCATTAAGAACAGATGAAAACACTCAACAATAATGAATAAACATCGATTGGATTGAAAATATAAAATAAAGAACAATCAAGGTTTGGCTATATCGTAGCCCTAGATTGGAAAACTAAAAAAATACTAAAATAAGAAAACATCATAACAATATTCATGAGCATAGAGAAAAGAGAGAAAAAAGATTGGTTTTGAAGAGGAATTTAAGTTTTAAATCCGTTTTCGAGTTGGATCTTGTTCTTCTCTTCTCCAAGAGTTTTTCTTTACCTCATACATCCAAAAAACCTCCTCAAGAAAACCTAAAATATTACACACACACACACACACACACACACACACAAACAAGGGTTCGTTAAGGATAAAATTAGGGTAAAAATCGCATAAAAGTTCTTTATGACATTGGCATTGTGATGCAGGCCAATCTGTTTATCAATTTTGAGCCAGCGTCATGGCGTTAGGAAGCCAGCATCGCGACGCTAGTCATTTTGCCCAAATTTGATCTTTTATTTTTTTATTCTACCTTTTGCATTCCTAAGCTTTCAAATCCCCCCAAAGTGCACTTGAATATCTTACCTAGAAAATAAAAATAAAAACAAACATAAATCAAGTAATAAATCTCAAAGAACTAACAAAATTAAAGCAAAGAGTGTCTAAAATATGAGTGTCAAACATACTCATCAAATACTCTCAAACTTAACTTTTTGTTAGTCTTCGAGCAAAACAAAACCAAAAATGAAACAAGAAAGCATTAAACTCTAATTATACAAAACTACAGATTAAGTGACGAAATGTTTTGACTAACTTCAAAAATAGCGATAACTCAAGAAAAACTTCTGAAGTGTGATCATGTAGAATTTCAACACAAAACCAACTTACACTACACTTTGTAAAATCCCGAGTGTGTGTCTATCACCTTTAGTCATCCAATTTTCTTAGTCTCAAATGAGTTAACTAAGGCTTATAAAAGTAGATCTATTATCTATAAATAGATTAGAACTCGATAGGTTAATTTTTCATGTCAATTTCTACTAATGTAGGCAAACCACAACAATAAGGATTAGTAGGACTTTCGTAGGTTTGTAATGTATGGTTAAGGTTTAAGGTAGGATAAAAGGTATTATTTTCAGCTCAATCTTTACCCATAGTCATGCATGTATTCTAGGAATCAACGAGATTAACCCAACTTCTCTTGCTACACCCCTAAACTTGTCACTTTCTACCTTTTGAATTATCAATCACACCCAACCATTCTTTTTTTTTTTTTTAATTTGATTTTCTTAAGCTTCTCTTCTTCTTCTTAATGAACTTTCAACTAATAGCTCCCAAACTAGTTGGTATTAGGGTATTGGGTGTTGAGACACCCATTCAGGCTTAGTCACTCAAGTACAATGAAGCTACAAAATCAAACTTATTCACATTATTTTTTTTAATAAATATATCAAAACTCCTCCCATCCACCCAAATTATCATAGCTCCAAGTATTTTCCTAGAACATCCAAATACTATGAGTAAAAAGGGTTACTTGAGATTTTTTTTATAAGGTTAGGCAACTGTCATGGGTGGTAAAGAAAATGATTGTTTAGACTAAACAGAGATAACTAGAAAAATAATTATGTATAGGTTGGCTTGAAAAGCTCAAACGGTCCAAAGATGGTCTAAATCATGTCCTAAGTAAAGTGTAGCTAGGATTTCAGCTCGAGTAACAATCAAACTAGTTCCAGAGTTCTTATGAGACCATAAAGATTCCTTAAGTCTCATCAACCTTCTCTAAGAAACAAGACAATCAAACATTTAAGACTATGTACTCAACATGTCAGGATTCTCTAGTAAAATGCAAATCCACAAATGGTTCAAACTTACATAGATACACAAATTCATCATTTTTTCCAAAGTTATCAATAAATCAAAACCAATCTCATCATATGAATTAGTGTTGTCTACTAAAAACTGTCAAATTTTTATTTGTTTTTAATAAATAAGAAAGCAAACAAAATAAGACTACAAAGAATATAAACAACGAAAAAAACTAAGCAACGGAATTACGAAATTAAATGCCAGCCGCCAAAGCTAAAACTTTCATTGTCCTCAATGAAAAATATGTTAAAGAAATAAATAAAGAAGACTTACCTAAATTAGGATTAGATTTCCTCAGCGTCATTCTTCGCAATGTTCATGTTGTCTCCAAATGAGGACATGAGTGGGAAAAATCGGTGCCTGTGGAGAGATGAGATGAGGAGATAAAATATTTGAGATCTAATAAAAGTGATAAAGTGGATAAAGTGGAAGATTTTAATAAGAAATAAAAAAACAAAAAAAAACTGAAATAAATCGGTTTGCCTCCCGGTAGCGCTTGCTTTAATATCTCCAGCCAGACCTAATATAGCTGATCAAAGTGAAACCAACGCGATTGTGGTCTTTTCTTGATCAATTTGATCATCTAAATACGTCTTTACCCATTGTCCATTGACTTTAAAATTCTTATGTCATAATTTGACCATCCTAGGGCCGTTTTATGCTCTCTCAACACCCTCAAAAGTTTGTCATCTTGTTCACCATTTAATGAAGTAGAAATAATGACAAGAAGAGCAGAGGTTTCTCCCAAATAAGCGTACCTAAGATAGCTTGGCAATTGCTCGAGTTCTAACACCAATGATTTTTCAATAGATGTCAATTGTCAATAGCCCCAACTAGACATGCTTCCAATGGCTGAATCGTATAACTGGTATGAATTACTTCTTTAATGCATATTTTTGCCCTATCCACCTGCAAGCAACTATCCATATCATTTGGGTATTTCATTGCTTTGAAGACATTAAAAGTTACCTGCTCTTCTTGCACTCTCAGAATATGCTTCCTTTTTTGCACATCAATAAGAGTTCTCCCCATAGCTAACAATGGTCCTCCATATCAAGAACAGTAAAATCAGTTGGGAAGATAAATTTATCCACATTTACCAAAACATTCTCAATAATCTCCAGTGGATATTTAATGGATGATAAGCTAATTTTAAAGAGACCATTGTGGGATTAGCTTCTCCAAGACCTAGCTTCTTGTAAATCGAGAAATGCATCAAATTAATACTAGTTCCAAGATCACATAGAGCTTTTTCAAAATAAGAATTGCCAATGGTGCATGGAATATAAAAACTACAAGGATCCTTTAGTTTGGGGGTAATTTATTTTCTTAGATAGCATTGCACTCCTCAGTAAGTGCAATTATCTCATACTCCTCTAGCTTTCTCTTTTTCGAGAGAATTTCTTTCATAAATTTGACATAGATCGACATCTTTTCCAAAGCATCGACAAAAGGAATGCTGATATGTTGTTTTTTAAACACATCAAGAAATTTAAAAATCTGCTTGTTCAATTTCGGCTCTAGGACCGCTGAGGGTATGAAATATGTGGGACATAAGGTGGAGGATTATCAGAAAAGAGCTTTGACTTAGGCTTGTCTTCCTACTTTTTCTAAACTTTCGATAAAGTCTTCACCCACTGCCTTAGTTTGTGCTTCAATTGACATAGAACTTTCAACTGTTGCTTTCTTTGATTCTGCTAACTCCTTGCCACTATGAAGGGTAATGAATTTTACTTATTCTTTTGAATTCTTCTTAGTGTTTCTCGGCAGAGGACCTTGTGGTCTTTGAGTGATTATTTCTGAAAGTTAACTCATTTGAAGCTTCAAAGATACAGCTTCGCTCTAAATACTACTTTCTTGCCTCTAAAGTATAACATCTGTTCTTGCCATAATTGATTATTGTTGACTGTGAGCTTGGCAAATGCATCTTCTAAAGAAATTTTAGGTTGTTGAGGCTGACATTGATGATGAGTAGCAACTGATGGATTTATGACATTCTGAATATCCTTCCAAGAGAAATTATGGTGATTTCGCCATCCTTGATTATAGGTGTCATAGAATGGATTATTATGCATATTGTAATTCCCAACAAAATTAGTTTGTTCTGACTGAGAATGAGCAAAAGGATTACCAGCTTAGTATTATTCTGTACTAAAATGCGGTCTATTCCATAAGTCACAAAGTTCTTGTGTAGCATGAATAACACTAGCATTGACTATGAGAGCGGTAAGAACATCTACTTCACAAAATCCATGAATCTTTCTTGGTATGTTGTGCTCAGTTGGCCATTGATAGACATTAGCAACCATTTATTCTAGCAAAGCATAGGCCTCCTCGTGTATTTTACCCATCAAAGTACCTTCTGCTGCTGCATCCACTAGCGTCCTTGTTGAATTCCTCAATCCATTGTAGAAAGTTTGGACTTGTAGCCATTAAGAGAGTTCATGATGTAGGCATCCCCTCAACATCTCTTTAAACCTCTCCCCAGCTTTATAAAGAGACTCCATATCATATTGGGTAAAGGTAGTGATCTCATTCCTCATCTTGGCCGTTTTACCTGGTGGAAAGAACTTGGCAAAAAATTTCTCAGAAAGGCCATTCCAAGTAGTGATTGATCCAGCTGGTAAAAATTTCAACCAACTCTTAGCCTTATCTTGAAGAGAAAATGAGAATAAAATCTCAGCCTTATTGCATCATTTGAGATATTATTGTACTTGAATATCTCACAAATTTTGAAAAAAGTGGTTATTTGAACATTTGGGTCATCACTAGGCAAACCACTGAATTAATTAGCTTGCACCATTTGAATTATAACCGGCTTAATCTTGAAATTGTTGACATTAATAACGGGGCGTTGAATGGCAGATGTAGTCTGATTGACTACTGGCATGGCATAGTCCCGAATTGCCCGGTTATTTTGGTTGTTCACAATTTTAAGATTCTCTCTAACGCCATCCATGGTTTCTTGAGGTTGTCTAAAAACTTGTCTCTCCACTTTTCTATTTTGACGACAAGTTCGCTCAATTTCCAAATTAAGGGGAGTCAAATTTTTGCTTCTAAATCGTCTCACAATATTAGAATCGCGGTGAGCGCAGCGGAGAAGGTGGTTTTTAAAATTTTTATCGATTGAAAAATAATCCCTATGCCACAGATCCTAAAAAATAATTTTGTGAAAAACTATTTTTCACGTAGATTCATTATATATCTATACATTAAATTAATAAACATTCAAAAAAAAGAATTTTACCTCTTAAACTCTATCAAGCGTCCTCGCTATCTTTTAAGAAAAATAACGAACGTTCGATTCCACGATGAACAAACTTTGAGATCCACACCAATATTTTTTAAACTAATCCGCAAACATACTAGGACGTGTGTGAGCGCGTAGAATGAATCAAAAATAAATTTTTATCTCTAGATGTACTCAACACATGAGATCTAGAGATTTGAATACGAATTTTTGAGACAGAACTCTGAGAGAGAATTAGAGAACTTGTAGAGCTTTTTGATTAACGATTAATCAGTCATTTTCCATTATTAGGCCAATATAATATTATCTATATAAAATCTAGGTGAAAGATCATTAGGTTTAGAGTTTTCATAAAATAATAAATTAATTACAAATGTGCATTACAGTGGGACCCACTGCAGTCTGCACCACACCACAGTGCTGTGTGGCACTGTAGTGTGTCATGCAACACTGTAGTGTCGTGACACTACAGTGTGTCGCGTCAATCCCTGATTCAAAATCAGTGATCAGTGTGTGACAGTCTGATATGTCACATGACAATTTTCAAATTTATTATTTAACTTAATCAGATAAATATCTAAATATTAGTTAATTCAAAATTAACTTATCTGATAATACCTATCAACTAACTTATCTGTTAATTCAAAACTAACAGATTAGTTGATTCAAATTTAAATTATTATCTTATAATAATTTAGTATTATTTAATTTAATCATATAAATATCTAAATATCAATAAATTCAAAATGAATTTATCTAATAACACATATTAACTAACTTATTTGTTAATTCAAAATTAACAGATTAGTTTATTCAAATTCAAATTATTATCTTAAAATAATTTAAATTTAATATTATTTAATTTCATAAATCAAATATACTATATCACTATCGATGAATTCATAACTAATTAATATAATTAATTAATTATAATTTCTAAAAATTACAATTTAATCAATTTTTGATTAATTAATAATATATAATTATCTCATAATTATCTACTTGTCCTGAAAACTTAATTCTTTTTGCAAGCTAGTCATTTTCTTATGCCTTGAAACATTCACACCCTATACTGTGTAGTACAAAGGTGTCTTAGGGACCAGTGACCCATAATTCTAAGCTTTGATAAATTATATTATTAATTAAACTCTTTAATTATATAATCTCATTTATTAATTTCATTATTACTGCACTATAAATATAGAATTACACTATTAGTAATTACAGAATATATTTACAGAGTAATCTTGTGTAGTCCATTGATATAATCACTTCATGTAGTTATGGCTTCCAATTATTGGTTTATAAATTAAAGCTGATAAAAAATTATCATTTTACCCTTCTAATTACCTATTTATCCTTAAGTACTATTAATTCACTAGTGAACGGTCAATTTATAATTGTATTATAAATTTGAGCTCAATAACCATTCAATCTAGAATAACACTTGAAAGAATCAATATACGATCCGTTAGGAAAAATTAGATTCCAAATCTTGTAAGATCACGTTCCCAGTCATCCATGTCACTGAATCTCCAAACCAAAAGTCACTAGCCTGTTTTACAAACAAACCTTAACGAGTGAATCAAAAGATCCAGTAGACATGTATAAGAGTTCATGACTACTCAAAATTTAGACTGATCTACATATGATCATTTGATTGACGTGTATTAAATCTTTATGATAAATGATAAGTTAATAAAAATATTAATTTACATCGGTCCTAGCCTACATAATCTAAATATATAAAGTACATTCACTAAGATGTCTATCCACATCAGTGATCAAGATCTAGATCACATGTATTCAAAATACTTAGCGAACAATACTAATGACCATTAAAGATTCCATACTTTAATATGTTGTAGACTATTTTATTCATTATCTATGATTATAACATCTCGTACTAATACAAGATCATAGTCTCATTAATGAATATGAAATTTTCATATATTGATATAAATTATTCAATAATAATTCAGAAACGATAATTATAAGAAAAATGTATTTTTATTGATTTCTAAATAAATGTCTTTATACATGCTTTAAGGACACTATGCTCAACAATCTCTCACTTTCACTAAAGCAAATGAGGTATCTCTATCAACCTCATATTCCGTACATGACCCTCAAATGACTTCACAGGAAATGTCTTGGTAAAAGGATTAGCCAAGTTATGATTTGACATTTTTTCATAACAGTCGTATCTTTTCAATGTACGATCCAGACGTTGACTTTTGACTATCCTTATCCGATTCTCCTGATTGTTGAAGCATAAGGAACTCATATCCTCTTCTTCCTAAGGTGTCTTAGGACTTTGTTCCTTGGAAAAAATAATTCCATGTCTGGTCGGTAACTAACATTTCTTGAATTTTTCCATAGAGAATCTTTCTAGCACCTTATCAATATAAGACACCTGAGAAAATGTCAAGAGCTTGATTTTCCTTTCCCTTAGGATTTGGATGTCTAGAATATATCTCGCTTCTCCCAAATATTTTATTTGGAATTTTTCAACTAATCACTTCTTTACTTGGGATAGAGTTTCCACATCATTACCAATGAGTAGAATACCATCTACGTAAAGATCTAAGAAAACCAATTTATTATCTTTGATGTATCTATAAACACAAGCTTTGTCAATATTTTTTTCAAAGCCATATGATTTAATAGTTTCATCAAAGGTAAACAACTTGCATACTTTCTAATCTTGCCCATTTTGCACGAACCCTTCTGGTTGCATCATATAGATGTTTTCTTTAAGAGACTCATTAAGAAAGGATGTCTTGACATTTATTTGCCATATTTCATGGTCTAAACTAGCAGCTATGGATAAAAGAATGCGAATGAATTTTAGCATGGCAACGGGAGAGAATGTCTCTTCATAATCGACTCATTCCCTTTGACTATAGCCTTTGGCTACTAGCCGTTCCTTGAAAGTCTATACTTTCCCATCTGCACCTCTTTTCTTCTTGAAGATTCATTTATATCCAATGGGCCTGACTTCTTCAGGTGGGACGACAAGTTCCCAGATAGAATTGGAATACATCGATTCCATTTCTTGGTCATATGTCATTTCTCATTTTCACGATCTTTCATTGCCTCTTTAAAGGCTAATAGATCATCATTTTCAGTGTCTGACACTAGGACATATGTCTCAAGTTCATAGCGAATGGGTTTTCTTACAACTCTCCCACTACGACATTGCATCAGGGTTTCCTCAACAGGAACAATGGTTTATATGGCTTATCGTTTATCGCTTAATGATGACGATGGTATGATCTCATCAGATGTGAGTTCCTTAAGAACTACTTTGCTCTGAGGTTTGCATTGTTTACCATATAATCGTGTTATAGCATTTGACGACACAAACACTTTTTTTTATCTTTGTCACTATAAAAGTAACCTCCTCTTGTTTCTAGAGCATAACCAACATATATACACACTTCAAACCTTGAGTCTAACTTTCCAGTCTTAGGTCTAAGAACATGAGCCGGACAACCCCATATATGTAAATGACACAAACTAGGTTTGGAGCCATAACTCCAAAGGTGTCTTGCTTACAAACTTAGAAGGAACTACATTCAAAATATAAGTTACCGTTTGAAGTGCATACCCATAAAATATGAGCGGTAGTGATGAGTAGCTTAACATCAACCTAACCATATCTAATAAGGTTTTGTTTCTCATTTCTAAAACACTATTTTACTATGGCGTCCCAGGTGATGTGAGTTGGGATAGAATGCCATATTCTAGTAGGTAATCCTTGAATTCTAAATCCATGTATTCAGCACCTCGATCTCATCGAAGTATTTTTTAAGATTTACCTCATTGTTTTTCAGCTTCAGCTTTGAAATCTTTACACTTTCCAAAAGTTTTCAGACTTTCTATGCATTAGGTAAGTATAACTGTATCTTAAGTACATTGATCATTGATCGGTCCACAAACGTCACTATGCACTAGCTCAAGTGATTCTTTGGCTCTTTGTCCCTTTCCAGAAAAAGGTCTCTTGATCATTTTACCATCTAGACATTATTAACAAACTGGAAGAGTTTCAATTTTCAGATACATAGTCTTAGACTAGTATATGGGCCAAAAAATAAAATGTGTATGTTCAAAGTATTGGACCAGATAAAATACATTATCTACAACTGCCCTCATTGTCTGCGCTTCTAAACTTAGAAGGTGTACAAATGTATAGATAAGTATTTTGATCGGTATGAGAAAAGATTATATGGATAAGAGGAATAGAAACCTCGACCGATTCGGGCTCTATGAAATGATAAAAATGTGAAATAGACCTGGATAGACACATGCTTTGACCTTGACTCGATTTAGGTTCGATTTAACCAGAGGTATTTGAAAAGAAATGGACCTGGATAGACATAGGCTTCGACCTCGACTCAGTTCGAGTTCGATTTAACCAGAGATATTTGAAAGAAAATGGACTTGGATAGACACAGGCTTGGACCTTAACTCAATTTGGGTTTGATTTAACTGAGATATTTGAAAGAAAACGGACCTAGATAGACACATGCTTTGATCTCGACTCAATTCAGGTTCGATTTAGTCGGATATATTTGAAAGAAAATAGACCTGGGAAGCTTCGGGAGTCACATCCAAGGAGCATGCTACCGCATTTACACCTTCACCCTCTAACCCACGGGGAACTCCCTTTCTCTTCGCGATCAATCCATGCTCATTCATGCCAATAGACTCATGCATGTTAAAGTGTAAAACATTATCAATATGAAGTATTTCTTAATAAAAACCAAACAAACGCATGTTGGCAAGACATTTACAAATAAGATAGATCCTATTATCAAAGCATGTAATAAAAATGTTACCTCTACCCTTGCGTGGGAATCTTCCATGAGAGGAGACACATCCACCTCTTCCCGTTGCATGACATTAAGAGGGGAAGTCAAAGAATTAATTATATCAATTTTAGCCACGACAATTGTGGGAAGGGCCTCTTGCTTACCAAACGGAGACGAAACTCGGTCACTTAGTCCAGGTGTGAGAGGAGACAATCGTGGTGACACAAGTGTTACGAAACCCATATGGAATCATCAGTTTAAACTTAGATCCAGGGGAAACATGCAAACATGACAAAATAAACCAAGACAAAATTCACACCCACCTCAAGATAAGCCTTCGCGCCATCCAATCCAACTGGCACATGCCCATCAATCATTTTCACCATGGGATGATCCTCCTTAGTATGGACACAATCATGCTCCCATGATAAAAAAGAAGAGGGGCAAGTAACAATGTTACGATATTTTGGTAGCTGAAAAAAGAAGGAGAACGAGAGGAAGATATGTATATGCCAGCATCCTTGCCTTCTTGGCTTGGAATAACCCCATTGAGGATGTTCCTTCCAAGGCTGACACTGCCATTTTTCTCCGTCGCACTAATTGCAGAAGCTCGTCCTTGCTACTGGCCTATCTTGAATGCCATAAAGGACGTTGAAACAAGTACAAGCATCATTTATCTAGTTCATCATAAAGGTTCACAGTGAACGGTAGATAAAAATGAATAAGTCTTCATAGAAGATGGGCATACCGTCGAAGGTAATAATGGAGCGCATTGTTAAAATCACCGACGACCTTAACTGTGATAGGGCCTCCAAATGTGCCACCTTCTGCGTCAAATTTGAGCTCTCTGCTAGCTCTATGTCTGAAGTAGCCCCTTGATCAGTCTCAAAATGTACAACCTTAAACTTAGGCTTAGGAGTAAGACTCAATGTAATGTCACCCCTATAAACCTTCGGGATATCTAGGACCTTTAGAGGAGATGCTAAGTTTTTTATCCATTGTGCCATTTGACTCAACCAAGATAACTTGAGCTTTATTGTTCGACGAGGGGCAGCTTCCCCATAGTCTTTTCCATCCATCCATAACATTAATACTTATTTTCCCTGCACCCGTTCCAACCTAGGATTAGGGATACCCTAGTCATATTCAATTTGACGGGCCACCCGATTGCACTGATAGCGTGTAGATGTAAAATGGTACCTATCTCCCCCATTATCTTACTCCACCATTACGGGAAGGGTGCAAGGTGTCATGATCGCCGCCAGAAGTTTATCAAGACTGGTCCCGTGGAGAGCGCCTCCTTACTAAGCACAATATGCTTGTCAAGCATTGACCAAAACTCTGTATGGGCATAACCAGTGCAACCGTCCAAATAGGGGCGAAGTCTGAAGTAACTATACACCGATGTCTCGTGAGAAGTTGACATGGGCGGGTGTCTTGATCCCACACCAGGACCATGCGTGGGGTGGTGCGGAAAGGTACTTCCACTTCGTATAATCAACCTTTTGAGGAGGGTAGGTGGTGAATCGTTCCCACATGAACATCTACAAGAATGAGCAATCCACGTAGGTTGTAACCTTTTAGCTCCCGATGGACCTCTTTAGATCGTTCTGGAAGAAATCGAGTAGGTAGTAAAGGTTTCTTAGGAATATGGGCCCAAGCGCAATCTTCTGCCTTATCGCCAACATGGCCACCATCAGGAGCATGTGCTTATTCACCATCTCCGGTGGCGTACCTACAACATTTGAGGAAAATAATGTTAGACTAACTTGATAAAGAACAACAACAAGTGCAAGAGACAATAAATACAAGAAAAATCATCACTTGACTCTTACCTGGAAAAATGTATCTTGACATCCACATGGATAGGAACGCAGCCAACTCCACCTCCCTATCCCTAAACATCACACCATCCATAGGTAAACGCCTTGTTGAAACCTTCAGATTCACATCAAAGTCCTTGAAGAAATGTCTCATCCAACCATATAATTTTGCCCTATTCCCACATTTACCACCATAAGAAGGCTTGTAAGACTTCTTTAGGCCATCCTCGAGAAGGGTGATCACCCTATTTAATCTCAGGCCCCATAGTGGTGAATAAGGCATGTTGATTGCCAAACATAGGTAGGCGCAGCAACACATGTACATCTTCTAGCGTGGGGGCAAACTCCCCCAAGCGGCAATGAAAGTGTGCGAGAAGTTACACCAACAGTGAAGTAATGTTTAGATTAGAGGGGCGTCACGCTGGATGGACAATCTGGACACCATCTTCAATGCTTCTAAAACCTGACTTTCTTTAACAAGTCAACGTACTCAGGATGAAAAAAATATGTATGTACACCAATCCTCCCAGCCAACCACTCGTTTGTAAAGACTCCCAAAGTCAATGGAGGAGGCCAGAAAATCACCACGAGAATTCGCAAGGAATGGCACTTGTTCAAGCCTGAAGTACTTAGCCTGCTCGTCTTCCTCTCCCATCAATACTCTACAACTAACCTCCCCCTCAACCGACTTCGACATACTATTAACCACACGATCAGTGATAGGCTTCACCGTGGATCATGGTTTGGGCAGAACCTCGGGATCCGAAATGCATTTGCCCGCAGTAATCTCAATCTTTGAAGAAGCCATGTGTGTGAACAAAGAGCTGTAAGATAAAGGAACACATGTTACAAGTAAGAAGCACATATCCAATGAGAGTTGATACGTTAAAGCTCTTAATGGAATTTCTAAGGCATGAATGCCGCAAGGGGGCGACATTTTACAACCCTATATAGGAGGCACGTCCAATCAAGGCATGTTCAATGGAGGTAAAATTTTCAGAAAACAAAATTTCCTACGCGGTAAACATATTACAAATACCCTATAAGGGATGCTCGTTCAATGAAGGCATGTCCAACGGAGGCAAATTTTTGAGATTTTTTTTTTCCTAAGGGGGATGCATATTATAAATACCCTATATGGGAGGCACGTTCAATGGAGGCATGACTAATGGAGGCAAAATTTTTGAAATGTTTTTTCCTAAGGGGGGAAGCATATTACAAATACCCTGCATATTACAAATACCCTATAGGGGAGACACGTTCTATGGAGGCATGTCCAATGGAGGCAAAAATTTTGATTTTTCTTTCTAGGGGGAAGCATATTACAAACACCCTATAGGAGAGACATGTTCATCATGAGACATCCTACTTAGTATAATAATGAGTACTTCACTCACTTGAAAAGAAGAAGTCCAAGGTAGCAAGCTCGATTCCTATTGTTCATGCGATGACTCCTTGATGGTCCACGAGAGCAAAACCTGCAGGATAAACAAAAGACTTGGTTAGACCAAGATATATGTCAATCATACAAACACACACTGCCACACTCAATGGAACCCAATGATCAATCGTGGTGTGATCGAGGCATTTCATCAAACAAAACTCATGCACTACCAACAAGGCTTGCGTATCAAAGAAAAGTGACTAAGGCATTGTATCAAACACCTAGCGTGCAGCCCAAATTTCTCCACAAGTCAACTTCGTTGGGAATGTGAATCACCCAACCAAGTCACATAGGTTTGGCAAGGTCACAACATTGCAATAACGGTGGTCAAGCCTGCCACTCGACCTCAACGGCGGTCAAGCGTGCCACTCAACCCCACCCTTTGAGCCTGAGACACCCACGATATCGCAATACATTCCCCCCTCCCCTAGTGGTGGAATTTCAATGTCCTCCCCCTACCGAGCCCGAGACACCCATCATCAAGTGAGGCACAATACCACCCCCTCAGTGGTGGCATAAAAAGGCAACAATAAAAAGAAAGAGAAGGATGTAAGGCTTACATCAAACTCTAGCCAATAAGAAGAAGAAAATGCCAAAGTTCAAACCGTAAAAGTGCCAAAATGTTGAAGGGGGAAAGAAGGAAGAAGACAAGTGATTTCTCTTTTTGAAAGGGGGGAGGGAGAAAGGATTAAATAATGGGGTGCGTTGAAACCCTTTATATAGGGGGAGAAGGAAGAAGGGGCTCCCGACATTCAAAATTTTTAATTTGTTGGAATTTTGATATTTGACCCCCAATGATGTTCGTCTAGGTTCGTCAAACAAGAAGACAAAAAGATTCCTACATCACATAAAGAAGGCATATTGGGCATAACAGATCAATGCATTCTACGTACATCATGTAATGGAGGCGGTAAAAGGACCGGGGACTTGATGTTATAATTGATTACTACATTGAAGAAATATTGTACAAGCCCGGTTACTCTGTATCGTGCTTGTAAAGGGGACTAAATGTACATGAGAGTTGACGACCTTGACATTGACTTATTGGAAGTATAATTCTTGTAGTGGGGGGACACCTCATGGGTACCTCAAGGGCAGCACCCCATGGTGCATCTATGGGGTGTCATCCCCATAGATGCACCATGGGGTGCTGCCCTTGAGGTACCCATGAGGTGTCCCCCCACTACAAGAAATATGACATTTTACAAGAGGCGGATATCCCCGTAAAATGTAATCCACAAGGATCATACAACGCCTGTGACAACCCCTCATATTAAAAGTTCACGTTTTTCGTGAGGCGTCACGCCTCCTGTGAAGACCCCTATGGTATCTCACTTTTTACATGATGTTTCTACTCCTGTAGAACGTTATTTAATAAAAATTTTGGACCTCTATTGAATGTATTCAACGGGTATTTTTAATACTTATGAATTAACATCCACAGATATTTTGTATCCTATTAAATAAGATACCATAAGATTTTTTTGAATCTCGTTGATATAGTTTTTTGTTATAAATTACGCTTCTTATAAAGAGATTTTTCTGACATTTTATAAATACTTTTTTTGCAATCAATTTATATGCGCCTGTTTATGTACATTTTTAAACATTCAAAATTAATACATTACTAGATTAAAAGGCATTCAAACATCATTTCACAAAATATTATCCAAAAGTATCATCCATAAGTATTATTTAAAAGTATGAGTACTTTGTCTACTAATACAATATTCATTTTGAAAAATAAAAAACATCTAAAAATTTTACAAACGCTAAAAACAAAATTTCAAATTTTCACTGCTTAACTCTTTAAAATTTGATGCCATGTTGAAAACCTTCAAGGGATTGTAGGTTTTGCATTTTATAGAATAAAACAGTAACTTTAAGATAATTTCACATTGCTCACGGCACCATTTTACACTTTGCGAAAAAATAAAAGGTTTCCTTTTATGCAAGCTCATAAAAGGTTTCCTTTTCAACAGAAAAATGGAATTATAACATAAAAGTGTACCTGATCATGTACAAGCCTTACATGAGCGTAATTATAGGCACATGTGCAATGTCGCGACACTTCATCAAATCCAAAAAGTATTGAGACATTTAATATAAATATGCTTAAAAGATATAATAGAAAGAATCAAACATGCAATTCCACTAATCTATAAAAAATAACAACAAAAACTCCATAGTGTCAAATCCAGCAAAGATTACATAATGGACTATTCGGAAGAATGAACTTAATCTTTGTCTTCAACATGAAACAGAGTTAACAAATGCAAATACCAACAATCCATTTCAAAAGCAACATATTATAGAGTAACCGGAAATGCTAATCTAGTTGTGATTTTCAATGTGAATATTAGATAATCATAGACTTATAAGTTATCAAGTGCTAGAATGTGTGTCCATATAAACAAAACTTATTATTCACTCTAATTGAATCATGCAAGTAAAATACTTTAAATGTTTGTTTCGGGGCAAATATTTTATTTGACTTGCAATGTTGGTGTGAACAAGAGTTTGTAATGTATTTCTTATGTTATATGGTAAGTTAATAAAATTATTTGTTTCTGAGTCTACTCAAATTTAAGATTCGGTATTAGAGATCCTTTGTAGTTCCAAAATGAAATAGGATCAATATTATTGCTGAAAACTGTATAAACATAATCTTAAAATGTAGATACTTCACCTTGAGAAGCTCCATCTCCTCTTTGGTAGGAAAAAACTTAATAATATTTTCCACCTGATCAATATCTAATACTGACTCATCCATTGCTAGTACTGCAGCCTACATGAAAAAAGATAATTAAATTGTCTTTTACTCATCATCCACTTCTAAAGCTATGCTTTTAAGAAGGGAAAATAATGCAACTATCATACAACAAAAACTTTAAATACACTGCCACCAGAAAAATCTATGCATCATAATAGAATAAAAAATAGGATTTCAAAACCTTGCGAGCACATTAACAAGTGCGTGCGCGCGCCCACACAATTACAGGTGCATAGACCATCCCACAGGGTTCCCAGCTACTTACCTCCCTCTCACCATTTTACATGAAACGTAGCACTACAGGTTTATCAAGTTTGACATTTACGTTATCGAGCTGGTTTATTTCCTTGAAAGAACTACAACCCACTACAATATTGAAGGAATCCTTGTCTGCCACTCAATGCATAAGATAATTTATATTATTTTAGCGTTTTAACCTATAGAAATCCAATGCCTTTTAAAGAGCTATTTGGACAAACTTCTCACCATATAAGAGTGGGTAAAGAGCTAATATCATTGATCGCAAATGAATAAAGACTTTCCACAGCTTACCATCATATCAGAAAGCGGCATCTTAACTTTTGTAAGCATAGTTTTGGTATTATATGCTCTCCTCAGGTCAATCTCCAACATACATTTAAAGATTCACAACTTTCTATTAGACAACTAATGACAAACAACATATTGCAAGGTGTCTTGGCAATCAATAATAGAAAAAGGTACCCCATTCCATTATCTTTTTGGTATCTGCATCTTATTTCCATTATCTTATATGTTTAATTCTCCATCTGTTGGCATCTTAAATGACAATCCCAGTATACACCAAATAAATTTCTCAGAATTTAAGAAAAAATGAATAAAACAGTACTAGTTTTTTTAGAAAGATCAAGAGAGCTAAACTTAAAAAAGTAAGGGTTCCTTCGATTCACTTGTGATCTTCAGAATAAAAACTCGTATACGAACAACTCAGCCTAAAGAGACAATTTGGTTGTAGAATCAGCTGTAACATTTAATTTATTCCCCATTCAGGCATTATAAAGTCTTGACTACCAAAAAAAGTACCAAGGTTCCAAGCATATTTTGTGCAAAAAAATAACTAGTGGTCACTAGGAATTGATTTTCTAATTCTATAGATTTGTGCATAAGGTGTCAAATTCAGAAGCTCAAAATCATCTATCTAATCTTCTGATTTTGAAAAGGTGCTCTGCTATCTTTGTTACTCTAGTCCCCTTAAGAGTAAGACCTTTAAGTAGAGTAACACATTCTTAAACGGAGGTAGAAGACAATATGAGATCGTAAACATCAATTACTAACTACATAAGGATCTTGCAAGGTTTTTGTTCCATACATGTAAGAAATTGGTATAGAGTTTTCTCATTAAAAAGGAAAAATTGCGATCAGAGTTCAATGTTTTAACCTGATTTGTTCGTGAAAAGTTGTTTATGCTATATTAGTATTATAAGTTAGAGATATATAAAGTCAGAAAAAGAATGTGCAAAGCTGCTATTTTAAGGCAATTAATAAATCAAAATTAACAAGACAACTATCACCTTGAAAAAACATTGATTTTCATTTACTTTTCCAATAAGCTTGAAAGCAAATATTGAACTGTAAAATCAATTAATCAACTTACCAAGTTCACCTTGTCAGTTTTGGATCCAACTGACTTTCGCCGTCCTTAAGTCTTACCCCCTGAATCAGCTGATGAAAGCAAATATTATCGACCTGCAGGGACTTTACGAGGTGTTTCACTTTTGCAGTGTAGAAAAAAGAGCACTCAATACCGTAGAGAGAGATAAAGAGCAATGTGTGAGAGAGCCCCCACCTGAAACAAACTAACAAACAACAAACAATTTCCCACATATTCTATAAAAAAACTTTGCATCAAGAACTAAGATAACAAAGAAAATGCATAGGCCTGCAATTACATAAAACTTATCATTTCTACAGAAATTTGCACCCTCTTTATAATTGACCATACATCATCTCCAAAAACAATACTTTGATGGGTCATCTTGAGCATCGGTGTATCAAGTAGAAAATCATCATATGCCAACACAATGTCAATTGTCGAAGAAGGTGTGCATATATGAGTGGCTTACCCTTTCAATGTCGACCATGAAGGGCAAAATTAGGTCCTTGAAGACTACATTCCAGTCAGGAGCTTGTGTAGGAGTCTAAGACTAAAAGAAAAGGAAATGAATTAAATAAAAAAGCAAAACTCTAAGAACAATTCCCAGCAAATTGTCATTACAATATATGACAATTTCATAACAGTTTTAATTGCAACGGTATTTAGAAAATCAAGAAGTTCATACTTCTCCAAAATCATCTTCTGTAGAGAAAAAGCAACAAAAATCCCAGACCCAAACAATCCAACTATAATGCGTAAGAATGTACAAATAATCACTAATCAATCTAAAGGGTAAGGATAAACAAGAAAAAAGAAACACAAGTACCATGTCAGCAGAAGAACATTGGCTGTAGCATACATTAGTGTCCAAAATTTCAGTCACTGATATGAGTTTTTCTTTTTTCTTTTCTATTTCTTTGGGGGTGGGGGAGATTGAATAAACTGTGAACTAATAAACTTCTTCAGAAAACTGTAAATCAAACATACTTTGATTCCAATTTACCAATGAAAAAGCTTCAACTTACCAAAGAAAAAGTTGATTAAATACTTTAATTTCCAGGTTCAAAGCTGATTCCAATTTAATGACAAAGCTTCGGTCGCCATTGCTCGCTCTTCCCTGTTCGTGGAGGCACCGAGTGAGTCACGAATTAGTCACTCGAAATCAAATCCCTAGATCATTGAGAACCCAGATTCTATCATGAGTCTCTAGACCTGTCTAAATGCAACTAAAATTCATGGAACCCTGACCTAAATCAACAAGGATACTTTGCTCAGAACTCGAATTTGTCTCAAATCTCATCTAAAACTCAGGAGGTTAAGAAAAATGTAAACAAAATCACCTCAACAAAACACGCTCGACGAATAAACCTACATAGATCTAGCCATGAGCTCATCATCAAGATGAAGATGCTGACTTAATAGATCGAAAAAGATGCTCCTCTGCCTACCCCATCATCGTTTGAAAGAGGAATTCGAACGAGATGCACGGTGGTCGCAAGAGAGAGATGAAGCAAACTGAGAGCTTATGGTCATGCAAAAGAGATCGAAGCAAACTGAAAACCTCTGAGAAGGAATGACAGGGAACCATGAAGAGGAGAGACAAAGAGAGAGAGAGACAAGCTAATCAACGAGGATCTACTATCTCTTCTTCGACCTAGCCTTAGGTTGTAAGTTTGTTGTGTGTTGAGACTTGGGACTGAGAGGGAGAAGCTGCGATAGAAAAGGAATCTGATTTTCAATCTCGCATTTTCTTTTGTTAAAACGTAATTTTCAGTCCCGGTTTTTTTTTTACAAAATCTTGTTGTTTCTTATTTTTAACAAGAGAAGACTGAAACTCTTATATTTTATTCCTGCAGAATGCCATATTTGGTGTACCATGGAGGTGTCTAGATCACCTTCGTAATACAACTCGAAGACAACAATGACACACTTCGGACTAGACATATCGCTATGCTACTACATCGTTTCATTTTCGCAAATCACTAAGTCAAGTGACAAAGCCTTGAGTAGATGTATGGTTGTCTGCGAATGCTTGAGAGGCTATAGACTGGTAGGATTAGTCTTCCGATATGACCACTTGTAACATTAAGGGTGTGTTACCCTTCCCACATTGGGAGGGGGTTTATTCTTAAGTGATCCCGTTGAGAGGAGGTTTTGGGTGGATACCGCCATTGAACCTCATTGGTTAGGCGTATTCCCCCTAGATCATGATCACTCTGTGAGACCCACATGGCGTTATCTGATTGTCACACGTGAGATCCTCCTTTCCACCTCAGCATGATTAATTAGCTGAGGCGGCACACTTGGTATGTGAGCTTGTAACTAATCAAGGGATTAGTTGCTTTGGTCCTCCTTCATTTTTGTCACTGATAAAAGGAGAGTCTCTCCTTCATTTTGGAAGATGAAAAATCTTAGAGAGAGAGTCTCACTTCTAGAGAGAGAAAGCATTTTGTCACCACCATTGAGTGTTTGGACTTTGAAGTGCTCCTCTTTCACCTCCTCGCGTCATCTCCAATGTTTTCAGACGTTGTTCCGGTCACTTACTAAGCATTAGACCACTCTTGTGCTCACTCATGTCACCCTTGCATTAACAAAGATTATCTCGTGCAAAAGCAAGTCTTGAAAACTATTACCTTAAAAACAATCTTAAGATGAAAAACTTTTCATAACTATATTTACCCTTTTGTTTGGCTTTAAATTATATTTTTTAATTCATTGTACTAAAGTTTTTATATACACTGTTGGCAAATTAGTAAATTTCTTCTTTATTTTTGTTTAACTTTAATTTGGGTCTGACAATTGATTCACAATATTTACAAAGAACTAAAGACGTGGTTGTACCGTTTTTTATAATCGTTTTACAAAGAAGGATTATTTGTGTCGCTTGCAAAATTATAAATAAAACAACTTTATTTTAAAACTATTGGTTCAATTAGCTTATAAATATATGAAAATCCATAATTTAAAACTATTGGTTCAATTAGCTTATATATATATGTGTGTGATACGTAGTTAGCATTTTGCATGTATCCGAGTAGTTGATTAAATTTAAAATGTCTATTATCCGTAATAAAATAATTTATCATATTTAATTTTATCTTCTTAAATAAATTTTTTTAAGTTCTTTTAATCTTATCTTACGATATAAATTTATTAGGATATTATGTTCTTTAATTCAAAAAATCTTGTAAATAATGTATCATCTCGAGATGATGTATATGTTATTCAAGTTTTCTTCTATTTGTAATAGTTTTATTATAACTGTTTCATCTTCGAGTGATGCGCGATACATTCAATTTTTTTTTATTTGTAATAATTTAATTATGAATATGAGAAAATTACCATTATTATTATCTTTTGTTTTAAATTTATAATATTTTGAAAGTTAATGCATTTATTTCAACGTTAATGATAATTTTAAAACTTCAACAGGTGTGAAGCACATGCCTTTCAACTAGTACATATAAACATATGAAAATGTCTGTAATATCGGTTGGTTTAGTACTGTGAATATCTAAAATGTGTTGATTTAATACTTTATTGTTAAATACATTTTAAGTACTATTATCCATATTTAAGATATCCACATTATTATATCAACCCATACCATAGACACACACACATATATATATATATATATATATATATAGTTTTTTCTCTTTTACAAGCTTTGGGTGGCCGAGCCAATAGGTTAAAGTCCGCCCCAAAGCCTATGATAGATTATATAGTAACGTCTAACTTTGAATATTTTTTGAAGTGTCACTAACTATAATAGAGGATCCAATGTTCCATTATAATATATAATTCAATTATATTTGAAATCTTTTTTCTATTAAAAGAAAGATGAATCGTACAATTTAGAATTTGAACTCCTATCAATTAGGCTACATGTCATATCAGATATAACTCAATTATATTATATAGATTTAAAATTTTAATTTTATTTATTTGAATCATATTTTTAAATTATTTTAATAAGTACAAGGTAAGTTTTGGAGGACTACAACTAAATATGGAGATAAATAATGAATGAAGATTACTAAACTACGGTTATTTATCGATATTTCTGTAGAATAGTTGTAACGTGACTAAGTAATTCATTAAGTTTTAAGAGACTATGTGATGTGACAATAATTTATAGGTTGATATTTTATGATTTATTAAAATGACTTGATAAATTAACCTATAAATAATTATCTCATTGCTGAATCTCTTAAAACTTGATCAATTACTTGATCCGTGTAGAATTAATCTATTTCTGTATTTTTCACTTGCGAAATTTCTGTGAGCAATGTACATGAACCACTTGCTCAAGGTTTTCACTTTTCAAGACCGTCTAGAGCTAATATCGATATTTTTAAATCTCATGCTTGAACAAAACCCAAGAACCCACATTCAACACTAAGCCATAGGCAGTATTCGTTGTTTTCTAAATTGAAATGTGATAGAGTTAGAATTGGAATTGGAATGAGATGAAATATAAATTATTTAGATCGGAAAATGAAATGATGTAACATAAGCTTAAATAAAGATTTCGTAGTGACCGTAGAAACCTAAAATACAGTAGAAGAAAATAGTCTTACATTGATGTAGAAAATTTAATACAAAGATCATCTAAAATCACTGAGACTCTGTCCTTAATAAAATTTACACCATTACATATGCTCAATGTATTGAGTTATTGTTTCATAGGATAGAACGAATCTTTTACTCCTACACAGTTGGCACTCCAATCAACAAGTATTGTGTCTTGTAATGAATTATGAATGAGAAGGCAACTGCCCATGTATATTTTGTGGCCATTTCATATGTCCAGGCAGCGGGCAACCTTCTGTAATGGACTGGAGAATAACAAAGGGGGATCAATGTTTTGAGCGAAGAGGTGCAAACCAAGTTCGTGTTTTTCCAAAAGTTATAGGAGTTTTTGTCTAAAAACAGTATACTTCGAGAGCAACCGCTGTAACGTATCATGTCGTGATAATCGGTGGCGGTGGATGCATGTGTTTGCACCATTAAATAAGTCCTCTCACGTTCATAAAACTTGGGTGTTCCTTGAGACTGAATTTTCAAGATCAAGCTAGGAGTATATCAACATGTCTTCTTCTAACATTCTCTTTTGATAATTTGATGTGAAATGATCAAATTTTTACACGTAGTCCCACCGATATCAGAAACTCGTATTTGAGTTCAAAGTTGTCGAAATACCATTTATTTTACAAAATGACAATAACCTATTGTTTCACTTGAAAAACTCGACCAACTTGTTTGCCAAAAATTACCTGGACCGGGATGACGGTCCGAGCAAAAAATCTACGTCCCTAATAAGTTAGTGCACGAGCATGCCAAAATTTGCTCAAAGAAATCGAATTTAAAAGATATCTTAAAGTTTATCTAACTTCTAATCATAAAATGATTGTGATGAGTAGTGAGCGAATCACTTATAGAGTTCTAGTACGGCTTGCAATCAAAACTAAAAACTTAGATTGGAAATAAAATGCAAGGAATTGAAGAAAAAAACTCGAACTTTTATTTTACTATTTGGAAAACAAACAAATAACAAAAGAACAACTCTAAACAATTGAATCTAAGGTTTGCAAAAAAGTAAACTTGAAAGTTACTGAAAGTAAAAGATTTACGAATATAAAAGCGAACTCGGTTGTGAGAAACTAAGTAGTAAAACTAAAGAACAAAACTAGATTGACAAGTTGAAAACTTGATTTTGGATGCGCCCCTCCTCTATCAACTTGATCTCTTTTTATAGGCATAGAGTCTTAACTCAAATTGACTCGCATGCCTCGTTTGATAGTCAGGATAGTACTGTACTAAATAAATCAGATTGAAATATATTGTATTGGATTACATAGTACAGTCTAATGTTTGATGTTGTATCGGTTAAAAAGTTGTACTACTTGTATACTGTTTGGTAGATGATAGTACTAAATTGTAAAATTGTCATTCATCATTTATTCCTAAAGCTAAATGTTATTTTGCATTTTAGATCACAAAAATATTTAATATTTTCAAGTAGACATTACATTCCACAATATTAATAGATACATTTAATTATTAAATAAAATGTGAATACTAATATTAGATAAATATGTGAAAATGAGCCTATCATAAGAAAATAGGAAAAATGCATTATCTCTATTTTCTGTTTGAAATTTGAAACTTCTCTCTGAAAACTGATTTTATCTCTTCCGATATTTAGGTAACTTGAACTCTTCATGAAATCTAAATCTCTGTTGAATTTGATAAAAATCATAATTTATTAACCGCATTGGCATCTTGCTGTAAAAAATCATCCAAGATGTAGGCCAAAAGTAGACTTTGATCAAGATGTAAACCAAAATGATATTTTGACCAAGATGTAGGTCAAAAAGAGACTTTGACCAAAATGTAGGCCAAAAGGAGGCTTTGGCCAATAATATATACATTTTATATGTGTGCGTATATATGAAACTTCTTTTAATTCACAAACCATATGAAAATAAAATGTCTCATCCCCTAATCTGGAGAATCAACTCATGTGACTTCCGATCTTGAACTCGTAATTAATTCATAGGCTGAATGTTATCAACTAATATATGATGGGTGAGATCGTAGGTTAGTTTTGACCCAACTTGTTTCTTTCAGCTCTGTCCAATTATCACTCAAACACCTATCTATTTTATAAGGCGTGTCGTGTAATAAGAAAGAGATTGTATTCTAATGTACTACTCTGGTTGTTACATATATTGTACTTCAAATATTTGTATTCTTATATATTTGCATTAAATGTCTTATTTTATGAAAGTGATATTGACATTGTAAAGGATTTTTTTTATATGAAAAACCCTCTACAAACGAGTAATAAAGATAATAATTCAAAGAGATGATGAAAGAATAAAGACGCCATCATTTACGTGGAAAACCCTTAAAAGGAAGAAAAACCACGAAATATTTATGATATTCTCTTATGTAAAGGATTTTATAGCGTTGATGATGAGAGAAGAGAGAAGAGTAAATGCTCTGTGTAAAACTTTGCTTGGGTTGCATCTCCTTTTTCTTCTTTTTATTTTCTTACAAGAACCTGTACTTATAGGCCTTATAATAATATTAATAATTAGGGGGGATGATCACACCCCTCCTATATTTCGCCTGATAGGATCTTTGTCAGGAGAACGCCTCTCCTATTGATATGATCTTTTTTAGGTATGAGCTCTCATGCTCAACTTATCCACTATATCATCTTGTCACTGTCAAATTAATCGTAGCCGTAGGATTCATCCCACGGTTCTGATCTCCTTCTTCCTGCTCTCATACAGTGGAGATCTTCTTAATCCTTCTCGATTGATTCTCCTATGTCCATGTGGCATGTTGAGGATTTTGACTATCCATTAACCCCCAGTACATTCAACGAAATTTTATTCGTTGAAGTGTAACGATCATTATTACGGCTGGCCATTTCTATTCTCACGTGCTTCTTGGAAACATGCGACATAATTTTTCTAGACAACTTTTTGATTGTTCACTCTCAATGATGGGTTTTCCTTTTCTTTCTGCCGTTACGTTCTCCTATTCTCGTTTACAAATGCTTTGCAAATATTTTGGTTAGTTTACTATCAATGATGATTACCTCTCCTTCATTGGTTGTTATGTCTTTCCATTTCATTCACTCAGTCCCGTCGATAGAGTTTTTCCCGTTTACCTCACTACAGGCTCATTGATAGAGTTTTCCCATTTTCATCACTACAGGCTCATTGATAGAGCTTTTCTCGTCCTTCATTTTTTTTCTTTCTCTCGTACGTTAAGATTTGTGATAAGAATGTTATACAAGAACAATAACATAATAATTTATTGAAATGAGTAAGGAATGATTGTACTGTTTCATAATTTCATCATAAGGGTTCGGGCTTGATGCCCCACGTTCATTGGCAGAATTTCCCCCGTTTCCTTGCTAGGGGCTCGTTGGAGAGTTTGCTCCCGTCTCCTTGTTTTTCTTTTTCCTTCTTTGGTTTTGTATTTTTTCTTTGTATTTCCGTTTCAATCAATGAGAATCACTTTGTTTGTGCATAATTTCTTCTATTGAACTCCCTTTTTATTGTACTTCATCCAAAGACTTAGTAAAATTTTGGGATCAAAACCCGGTATTGTGCTGACTTCAAGCTTTCAACAAATCCGTTCTCAAACACTTAGGAAAATTTTGGTTCTCCATTTTCTTGAGAATATCTGTTTCTATAGTAGAATATGTTGTCGAGCACTTCTAGTTCAATTTTCTTTTGTAACAGAATCCGTTATCATGGCTTTAGAGAAAAAATATATTTCGATTGTGAAATCCGTTCGTGAGGATAAGATTTTAATTTTCTTTAAAGAGAATGACTTATGATATACCCGTTTAGGTTCAAATAAAAAATCATGACCCCGTCTTCATTTTGTTCATTCTAAGAGGACGTATGAATTGCCATTTTTCCAAGGACTTATGTTCAATATAACCGTGGCCCCCGATTTCATTCTCAGAGAAGGTCTTACGAACTGTCTGCTCCTAAGGACTTAAGTTTAAATAAAGAACTATAACCTCATTTTGGGCTTTAGTTTCAAGATTGCCCGCTGAGTTATTTTCAAGAAATATTTCATCTTTGCTTTCTTCAAATGTTTCTGTTATGAATTATTTGAGCATCATCTGATCCGTTACACAAGGATATTTCTGTTTTGAAGTTTTTAATTTCCTTTTGAGAACGATGACCGTAGACACTCCTAAGGACTTAGGCTCCTTCGGTGGAACAATGGCCCCATTTTGATTTACTACGGGCTCATCGATAGAGTTTCCCCCGCTTCTTTTGTTACGAGCTCATTGATAGAGTTTTCTCCTGTTTGCTTTTCTCCTTCTTTTTCTCATACACAAATATCTGTGACACGAATGTTGAAAAATACCATATATAATATCTTAATGGAATGAGTAGGGAACGAGTATACTGTAACTTTCTTCTACAAGCTCGAATCCTATTCCGTAAAGAATTTCAAGAAACTATCTTCCGTAGCTTTGTAGTGACATATGATTTGTCACATAAGTATTAATGTGTAGGTGAAGCTTAATAAATGAATGAAGCTGACAGTTCTGCACGTTTATTATGTCATAAGTTTTGATTGAGAGCTCCAAATTGAATTCAGTAGGATTCTTCAAGAACTTGATTTTCATATGTTTCCGATGATATATAATTCGCCATGTATTTGGCTTTCTTTTACGCAGTATAATTTCTAAAATTGTCTGTTCTGCATAATCTACCTTCCTGAACAACCATAACTTTTCATCAAAAACTCCAAATTGAATTCTGTAAATTCTCTAATAGGTAGACTTCTGTATCTTTTATGATGATATAAGATTCACTGTGTAGTTGGTTTCCAATAAATACATTTTAATTTCTGAAATTGATCATTTCGCATAATCTGCTTTGCTGAGTAGCCTTAATAAAAATTATCATAACTTTTACTCAAGAATTCTGAATTAAGTTATAAAGTATTCTTAAAAAATTAGACATCCATATCTTTCTAACGATATATAATTATATAATTAATCAGTATATTTTAAAATTTAAATGTGGAAAACATGAATATATTTACTTTCCTGAAAAATACCAACGAAAACTATCATAACTTTTGATCGAGAGGTTCGAATTGATTTTCGTAAAATTCTAAAAATAGTAGACTTACGTATCTATGATGATATAAGATTTGTCAGGTAATTTCCTTTCAACATTTTTCGTTTCCTTTTTCATTTTCGTTCCCATTTTCATTTTCTATTCCCGTTTCCGTACTCATAACAGTTTCTGTTTCTGTTACCGTTCCCATAGTGGATGTCATACGTATTTTCCACAGCCATTCTTGTTGTCATGATTTTCCATTCCCGTTGTCAAGAGATTTCGTTCCCGTTGTTAAGACATTTCTTTTCTCATCGTCAGGACATTTCATTTTGGCTCTCAAGACTTCTCCGTTGTCAAGACGATTCCTTTTCCCTTTCTCAAAACATTTATTTTCCTCCATCAGGACATTTCTTTCCCGTTCTCAAGGCTTTTCTGTTGTCAAGACAATTCATTTCCCACCGTCATGATATTTCTTTCCCATTCTCTAGACTTTCAAGTTCTCAAGACAGTTCGTTTCCCACCGTCAGGACATTTCTTTCCCGTTCTCAAGACTTTCCTGTACTCAAGACAATTCATTTCATGACGTCAAGACATTTTTCATGTTCTCAAGACTTTCTCGGTCTCAAGACATTTCCATTGTCAAGACAATTCTTTTCCATCTCAGGACATTTCTTTCCCGTTCTTAAGACTTCCCCATTCTCAAGGCAATTTTTTCTCACCATCAGGACATTTCTTTCCCGTTCTCAAGACTTCCCCATTCTCAAGATAATTTTTTCTCACCATCAGGACATTTCTTTCCTGTTCTCAAGACAATTCCTTTGTCAAGACAATTTCTTTCCCTTTCTCAAGACATTTTTTTCCTGTTTGCATGATATTTTCCTGTTGTCAAGACAATTCCTTTCATTTTCTCAAGACATTTCTTTCCCGTTGTCAAGATTTTTCTTGTCCGTTCTCAAGACTTTTTCCGTTGTCAAGACATTTCTTTTCCCGCCTTCAAGACATTTATTTCACGTTGTAAAGACAATTCTTTCCCGTTCTCAAGACTTTTCCCGTTGTCAAGACATTTCTTTCCCATTGTCAAGACAATTCCTTTCCCGTTCTCAAGACTTTTGTTTTCCCGCTGTCAGGACATTCTTTCTCATTCTCAAGACTTTGTTTATCACAAATCAAAGAAATTCTCTCCTTTTTTAGAAGCTGATAATGATGTAAAAGAAATAAACCAATTGAATATGTAAGGAATGAGTTTACCATATTTCATTCCGTTTCCAGTTTTGTACTTGTTTTTGTTTTCATCTCTACTTCCAACTCATTGCCGTTTCCATTTTAGCTTTCATTGTTGAGGGGGCATTTGATTTGGTTTTTGGCATTTTCGAGTTTTTCTCTCACTTTCAATGAAAACACCAAAATGTAAAAGATTTTTCGGTATGGAAAACCCTCTATGAATGAATAATAAAGATAATAATTCACAGAGAGGATGAGAGAATAAAGACACAATCATTTATGTGGAAAGTCCTTAAAATGAAGAAAGATCAAGGAATATTTATGGCCTCCTCTTATGACAGGAGATGAGTAGGATCGTGCCTGTGGCATTTCTTCTGTGTCCGAGCATCAGTGGGGAGGAGTTGTTAAACACCAGTAGTACAACGACGACTCTATCGTGGATCACTCCCATACTTGACTATCCATGGGATGGAACACTACCTTTAGATAGGAAATCCGTGTGAAAGCTCGCTTCAAGTCTGCCAATTATATAATTATTGATGGAACTCTATTCAAAAAAGCCTTCTCATATCCTTACCTGACGTGCGTCGCGCCCAATGACACGCTATACATCATGACAGAGGTGCATGAAGAAGTCTATAGGAACCACATCGGGACCCGAGCTCTGCACCATGAGACAAAGAGGTCAAGGTATTATTGGCCTATAATGGTCTCAGACTGACATGTGAACACCTTAGAATCAGGCACTTTACCTCCTTACCAGCCCACCCACAGTCCAACAGATAAGTAGAGGCGGTTAATAAAACTGTCAAAAAAACCTCAAAACAAAGTTAAAAGGTAGAAAAGGATTGCGGGTCGATGAGCTCCCAACGTGTTGTGGGCTTAAAGGACCAAGAGTAGGACGACGATAGGGGAAACCCTCTACAAGCTGACTTTTAGCACAAAGGCTGTTATACCGATGGAGACAAACATCCCCTCCTAGAGAGTTCAATGGTACGAATCAGAGTAGAACCCTATTGAGTTGAGACACAACCTGGATAATCTAGAAGAGCTACGGGATTAGGCCAACATACACAACGAGGTTCACTAGCTTGAGGCCCTATGTACCAAAACTCTAAGACAAAGGTCCCACTATTCTGGATGAGAGACCTAGTCCTACAAAAGAGGAAAGACTGGGAGATAGAGGCCCTTGAGAACAATTAGGAGGGACCTTACTTAATAACATAAGTGGTGTATCCTGGCACGTATCGATTATAGGACATGGATGGGTGAGATCTGATGCACCATTGGAATGTAGAGCACCTGAAGATCTACTATCAGTAGAAAAAAGAATAAGTGGCAGATTGTATCTCTGAAGGATATCAAGAATAAAGGCCATTTTCCCCTAGAGAATGATCGACAATAGGAAAAGTGAGGACTGACGTGGTGCTCTAGCCTGCTAGTCAGGATTAAAGAGATGTCTGTCTAGTACACCAGCTAGTCAAATAGGAAATGAGCTCTAATTAGAGTGAAAATTCATGGCTATACTCCACTAAACAAAAAATGATGACTGGTAAAGGCGCTCTAGCCGACCAATCAGAATTAAACAAAAAGTGATGACTGGTAAAGGCGCTCTAGTAACCATCAGAATTAAACAAAAATGATGATTGGTAAAGGCACTATAGTTGACTAGTCATGATTAAAGTGATGTCTATCAAGCACACCAGCTCTTCAGACGGGAAATGAGCTCTGGTGAGCAGAAATGCTTGACTAGATAAAACAGGAAGTGATGACTGGCTCAGTGCTCTAGTCCGCTATTTAGATCAAAAAATGAGTTTATCGAGCACATCAACTCGTCAGATGGGAAGGAGCTCCAGATAAAAGCAAGGACATATAACGAAATTCCAAGAGAAGAAGAAAAACTCTGACCTGAGTAGGTGATGGCCGACCATGCTGCTCAATTCGACCTCCACCAAAGGGAGCAACTCTCCAGGAAAGGAAATGACAAAGGACGAATAATAGCAAAAGCAAGAGAGAGGCAAAGCCATTGAAGAACTCATATCCTCATGAAAATGAAAAAGAAAAGAAATAGTACACGAAAAAAAAATTATTATTACAAAAGTTACGGAACTCTAGAGGTGCCGACAAGGACTCTAGGCGGGCTCCGATAACGGGGGTTGAGTCCCCCTATTATGGCTAGAAGGTAAAGAGGCTCCCTTATGATAGAATCGCCTAGAATAGTAGTAAAACGATGGGAACCCCCACATAAATAAACCAGGGCTTCAGAGGCAAGGCACATGTTTCAGAAGAAAATTGTGGAAGCTCAGGTCTAGCTCAGGGTAAGCGTTGACAATCTCATCTCGACAATTATTGTAGCCAAAGGAGAACTCTAGAAGAAGGTCAGCCTTGAATTTAGGGAATTCTTTGAAATCCTCTAATTGTCGAGCGACCTCCCTCTCTCGATTCTCAACTCGATGAGCCTCTGTTGTGGCATTGGCTTACTGCTTCTCCTCGTTGCGCACCAGCTTCGCAGCGTTGGTAAGCCAGTGGCGCAATGCTAACATTCTGCCCAGGTAAGTTGTTTTCTCATTTTATCCACATTTTTGCCATCTAAATCTTTCCAAATCAGATGCAATTAAAAGTAAAACCTATCAAATAAAAACAAAAATAAGTGTAAATCAATTAATAAATCTAAAAGAACCAAAAAAGATAAGTTTAAGATTATCTAAAATATGAGTGTGAAACACACTCATTAAATACCTCCAAACTTAACTTTTTGCTAGTCCTCGAGCAAAACAAAAAATCAAACAAGAAAACAAGAAAACGATAAACTCTAATTATGAAAAACTACAGAACAAGTGACAAAATGTTTTGACTAACTAACTTAACTCAGAGATTTCAAAATAACGATAACCCAAGAAAACTTCTGAATTGTGATCATATAGAATTTTAACACAAATTTCAACTTACGTTTCACCTTGAAAATCCCGAGAGGGTGTCTGTCGCCTTAATCATCCAACTTCTTAGTCTCAAATGAGCTTATGCCACTAAGTCTTATAAAAGCGGATCTATTAATCTATTAATAGATTAGAACTCCATAGGTCAATTTTTCATGTCACTCTCCACTAATATAGACAAACCACAACACTTAGGATCATTAGGACTTTTGTCGGCTTGTAATGAATGGCTAGGGTTCAGGTTAGGATAGATGATATTATTTTGGCTCAGTCTTTACCCATAGTCACACATGCATTCTAGGAATCAACGAGCTTAACCCAACTTCTCTTGTTGCACCCCCACATTTGTCACTTTCCACCACTTGAAATATCAACCATACCTAACCATTCTTATTTTTTTTAAATTGATTTCCTTAAGCTTTTCTTTTCCTTAACAAGCTTTCAGCTATAGCTCCCAAACCAGTTGGTCTTAGGGTATTAGGTGTTAAGACACCCGTTCGAGCTTAGTCACTCAAGTCCAAATGGCTTCCAAATCAAACTTATCATAATTTTTTTAATACATCACAACTCCTCCCATCCACCCAAATTATCAAAACTCCAAGCATTTTCCTAGAACATCCAAATATTATGAGTAAATGGGTTACTAGGGAAAAGTTTTTATAAGGTTAGGAAATTATCATGGGTGATAAAAAAAACTATTTATTCTCAACAGGGATGACTATGGAAACAATTATGCATAGGTTGGCTTAATTGAAAAGCTCAAACGGTACAAATATGGCCTAAATCATGTCCTAAGTATAGTGTAGCCTAGAACTTCACCTCAAGCAATAAATTAAACTGGTTCTAGAGTTCTTGTGAGATCATAATGATTTCTTAAGTCACATAAACCTTCTCTAAGTAAAAAGATAATAAAATGCTCAAGGCTAGGTGCTTAATATGTCAGGATTCTTAAGAGAAATGCAAATCAACAATTGGTTCAAACATACACAGCTACACAAATTCATCAATTTTTTACGTTATAAAAAATCAACCAATCTCATCATATGTGTTAGTGCTGTCTACTGCAGAACGCCAAAATTTTAATTTTTAATAAATCCACCACCCCAAACTTAAAACTTTCATTGTTCTTAATGAAAAGAAAATATGTAAAAGGAGTAAGTAGAGAAAACTCTCCTGAATAAGGATGAGCTTCCATCCTCTTCATTCTCCGCATTGTTCATTCTATTCCAACTAAGTGAAAATTGTGTCTGAGCCAAATTCATCCATAGTATGACATCACGTCGTTGGGAGGTCAACGTTACGATCCTAAACGTTCTGCCCATAGTTTTTTTATTGTCAAAAATAGCATAAAACAAAATAAAATAATCAAAAGAAAATAATTGAAAAACTAAATAAATAAATAAAATGAAATAACAAATATAAAATCGGGTTGCCTCCCGGTAGCGCTTGCTTTAATGTCTTCAGTTAGACGTAATGATCATTCAGGCTTCACCCGTTGTCCATTGACTTTAGAATTCCCTTTGTGTCAGAAATTGACCACCCTAAGACCGTTTTGTGCTCTCTCAAAACCCTCAGCAACTTGTCTTCTTATTCACCCTTTAATGAAGCAGAGATAATGACAGGAAGAGTGGATGCTTCTCCAATAAAGGTGTACTGAAGATGGAGGTCTAACATCGGTAATTTTTCAATAGATGGTAGGTGTCTAGGTTGATATTCTTCCAGTTCTTCAAGATGCCTCTCAATGAATCTCAGTGGGGTTACTTCCGATTGATTCACACACTCCACAATTTTTGGATCTTTCTTGTTAATACCCCAACTAGACATGCTTCCAATGGTTTACTCAAATCACTAGTATGAATTAATTCCTCAATACATACTTCTACACTATCCACATGCAAACAACTATTCATATCATTTGGGTTGTTCCATTGCTTTGAAGACATTAAAAATTACCTGATCTTCTTGCACTCTCAAGATAAGTTCTCCTTTTTTCACATCAATGAGAGTTCTCCCTGTAGCTAAAAATGGTCTACCAAGAATAATTTAAATATCTTGATTTTTCTTCATGTCAAGAACAATAAAATCAACTGGGAAAATAAATATATCCACATTTACCAAAACATCCTCAATAATTCTCCGTGGACATCTCATAGACTCATAAACTAACTGTAAAGATACTGTCGTGGGCTTAGCTTATCCAAGACCTAGCTTCTTGTAAACTGAATATGACATCAAATTGATACTGGCCCCAAGATCACATAGAGCCTTCTCAAAATAAAAATTATCAATGGTGCATGGAATAGAAAAATTTCCAGGATCCTTTAGCTTCAGGGGCAATTTCTTTTGCAGTTCGATTTAACCGAGATATTTGAAAAGGGAACAGACCATGAAACGGACCTGGATAGATAAATGCTTTGACATCGACTCATTCAAGTTCGATTTAACATGAGATTTTTAAAAGAAACGGACCTGGATAGACACAGGCTTCGACCTCGACTCAATTCGAGTTCGATTTAATCGAGATTTTTGAAAAGGAAACGGACCTGGATAGACAGATGCTTTGACCTCGACTCAATTTCGGTTCGATTTAACCAGAGATATTTGAAATAAAATGGACCTGGATAGACACAGGTTTCGATCTCGACTTAGTTCGGGTTCGATTTAACTGAGATATTTGAAAAGGAAATGGACCTAGATAAACACAAGTTTTGACCTCGAATCAATTCGAGTTCGATTTAACCAGAGAGAATGAAATGATGTTTGATTTGATCATACAAGCTTCATATGGTAGCCAAAGCTGGACTAATGCATGCTCTAAATGTTGGAAAGTCATGTGTCAATTTCAAAAGAATATCCTAAAATGATTCATGCACTTTAATTGTATCAAAATAGAGCAATGTGATGCAAGTCTATACATTGTAATTCTTGAATATAAATGCAAAGTAGTGATTTTGAATGCATGCATGCTATGCATAATTGTGAGTATTTGTAAGAAAATTATTTGATGATTTTTGAAAGTTGACTAATGTAACCATATCCACCACCCTTCAAAACAATCACTTGGCCTATGATCATGGACTCGCAATGAAGTATCGAGCATACTTTCAAGAAAATGATGCATCCTTATTCATTGGTCTATGCTCTAGTATTTGACTCCACGTCGATGATAAAGATAAATGAATAATTTCTCCATATTTTACTTCTTTTCTATACTTTTAATTGTAATCCTCCAATCATGTTTTAGCTTTTGTCGTGCGCATACTGACTTTTCTTTTGGTGATTTTTCAGATTTCACCTCACATTCAGACTGCCTTCTCAATTTCTTTCCTTTTCTTGTTTCTTCTTTTTTTTTCAATAAATTAGATTTCACCTAACTAAGTTTATGCTTATGAGTTATTTCAAGAGTAATTAATGATATTTTTATTTACCTTGGAATCAAGAGGAATAAGAAATAATGGAAAAAATGGGAAGATGAAGTATATATGTTTTTCAACTAAAAGAAGGCTCTTCGTTGACGGTGAACAATGTTTACAAACAAGGATTTAGAAAAATGAATTTCTCTAGTATTTGAGACATCACTTTTTTAAAACATTTTTTTACACAACTTTGCTATTCCCATACTTATAGCGGTCAAACAAAGTACTTCTTGATTGCACCAGAATTAACTGCATGTGGTAAATCGTCTCCATCCATGTTTATTAGAATGAGAGCTCCTCCCGAGAAGGCCTTATTGACTACGAAAGGTCCTTATTTTGGGGTTCATTTCCCACAGTAATCTTTTTTATATGAGAGTATCCTTTTTAATACCAAATCTCCTTCTTGGAAACATCAGGGACATAACTTTTTGTCATACGCTCGCATCATTTTTCTTTGATATAATTGCCCTCTACATAATGCAGTCAATCTTTTTTCCTCGATGAAATTCAATTGTTCATATCGTGTTTGTACCCACTCCACTTCTTCTAATTTCACCTACATTAAGACTCTAAGGGATGAAATTTCAACTTTGATTGGAAGGACCGCTTCCATGCTGTATACCAAAAAGAATGGCGTTGCCCCAGTTGATGTTTGGACTGATGTGCGATACCCATGTAGTGCGAAAGGGAGCATCTCATGCCAATCCTTATAAATCTCTGTCATCTTATCTATGATCTTTTTTATGTTCTTGTTGGCTACTTTCATTGCTTCATTCATTTTCATATGATAACTAGATGAATTATGATGCTTAATTTTGAATTGCTCACATAATTCTTTCATCATATTTTTGTTTAAATTCATCCTATTATCTATGATGATCCTTTCAAGTAGAACATATCGACAAATTATCTCCTTTCTAATGAACTTAACAACCGCACTTCTGGTTACGCTCGAATAAGAACCCACCTCTACCCATTTGGTAAAGTAATATATAGATACTAAAATGAAACGATGCTCGTTGGAGGCCTTTGGTATGATAAGACCAATGACGGCCATACCCCACATAGAGAATGGCCAAGGCGCAACCATGAAATGTAAAGGGGATATTGGTACATGAATTTTATCTGCATAAATTTGACATTTATGACATCTCTTGGCGTACTTGATGCAATCAGATTCTAGAGTCAACCAATAATATTCCGCTCTCAAGTTTTTTTTTGCCATCATATGATCATTAGCATGGACACCATAAATTCCTTCATGAACTTCATCTATGATTTGGTTCGCATCTCGTGCATCAACACATCTTAAAAGCACCATACCATGGTTTCTTTTGTAGAATATTTCACCATTAAAAATGATACCCATTGATAAACTTCTTATAGTGCGTTTATCATTCTCAGAAGTTTTGAATGGATATTCCCCATTCTTATATATTGCTTGATGTCATAATATCATGGTCTTGTGTCTGGTTCTTCAATGCTTATACAGTGACATGAAAATCTCGCTTCTCAATTTTTATAGGTTGAACTTCCCCCTTAAGGTTTACAGTAATCAAGGATGCTAGAGTTGCTAGGGCATTTGATATTTGATTATTCTCTCTGGATATTTGGTTAAATGAGATCATTTCAAAATTTTGGCTTAACTTGGTTACATGTTTGTTATAAGGTATCAGCTTAGAGTCTCTAGCTTCTCGTTCCCCATTTAGTTGTCGTATCACTAACAATAAATCTCCGTACACTCGAAGTTTTCTTATCTTCATATCACGATCTTCTTAGGTTCTCATGGAACATGCTTCATATTTTGCCACATTATTTGTACAGGCAAAGCATATTTTTGCCGTGAATGAGAAAAACTTTCCCTCAGGAGATATGAGGATTTCCTCAATTCCATGTCCTATATCATTAGATGTGCCATCAAATAACATTGTCCATAATTCTAGATACATAGATTCTTTTTCATTTTTTAATATGACTGAGACGTTCTCATGAGAAAAATCATTCTTCATAGGCTCATAATCTTGCACTGGTTGATCTGCTAGATAATCAACAAGTACACTTCTTTTTATTGACTTCCTCGTGACATAGAAAATATCATATTCCGTGAGTAACATTTTGACATTTAGCAATTTGCCCAGAAAGTCATTTCTTTTCAAAGATATACTTAATTAGGTCCATTTTCGAAATTAACCAAGTGGTGTGGTATAACATGTACTGTCTAAGCCGATGAGCAATTAGTCTTATAGTTTGTGAACCTTTCGCTTAAATAGTATATTGCTTGTTCTTTCCTTTTAGAGGCGTTGTGCTGACCAAGTACACAACCCATATATTTTTTTGTTACTATAAGATATAAAATGAGTGGACGCCCTGGAGTTGAAAGAACAAGTATATGTAGATTTTGCAAGTATTGCTTGATCTTCTCAAAATCATTTTGGCAATCACCATTCCATCATTTTTATCACTTTTACAGAGAAGTTTAAAGATAGGTTCACAACTCACAGTTAGTTGTGAGATGAACTAGGCTATGTGATTTAATCTCCCCAAGAAACTTTTAACTTCCTTTTGAGTTCGAGGTAGTGGCATATCAATGATGGCTCGAACCTTGTAAAGGTCAACGTTTATTCCTTCCTCGCTCACGATAAAGCCAAGTAGTTTCCCTGAAGATGTTGTGAATGTACACTTTGTCGGGTTAAACTTTAACTGGAACTTCCTTAACAATTCGAATAGTTTCCGCAAAGTGACAATGTGTTCTTCCCCTTGACGAGATTTGACGATCATATCATCAATGTACACTTCGATTTTTTCATGCATCATATGATAAAATAGTGTTACCATTGCCCGTTGGTAAGTTGTTTTTCTTGTCTTTTTTTACTTATTTAGAAATATTAATAGAAGAAAGGATAAAAGACAAAAAATGGAAGAGGGACCAAATTCCCTCCAAAATATTCAAAATTTTAATTAACTTTTTATATCTAATTCCTTTTATCCCCTCTCATAATATTTTTAAAAAAAATCCTCTCATTTTTTACATTAAATGTACCCTTTCAATTTTTTTAGTACATGGTCTACCAGTTACCATTTTTTTTCAATCATTGTTATTTAACTAGCAAAAAAAAATTACGGATGATATCCAATTAAACCGAGCATCATAAAAAATGATAAACAAAATCTCAAAATAAAAAGTAAAAACTTCGAGAAGCTCCAAAATATTCAATATGTGTGTACGTGCATGAGACCCTAAAACTTAAAATATAATTGGCATAGGCATGACATATATAAGAAAAAATGATAAATAACATGAATCAAGACTTGGTAAAAAGACACCCAAGTCTATTAAGTTACCATAAGGGAATCGGTCGTAGTACATAGCATAACCCTAAAACCTCAAGTCTAAGTCATCGACATGAAAATGTGTAGGTCGGGGTCGAAGCCTTGGGGCCGAGGCCTTGACATTCATGTTGAGGCCAATGTCAATGCCTCATCATAAATGTATCGATGTAGTTAAGGCCTAGACGTGTATGTACTGAGGCCTAGACCTGTATATACTGAGGCCTCGACTTGAATGTACTCTGGCCATAACTGAAGACTCAAACTAAATGTACAGAAGCCATAGCTAAGGCTTCGACCTAAATGTATTGAGATGATAATTCGGGACTCGAGAGTCAATGTTGAGGCTGAAGTTAGGGCATGACCTCAACATAAAAACATTGAGGTCTCCAATTAAAGAAATTGACACTAGAATGTTGAGATCCTCTTTAAGAGAGCCAAATGCTCGCGTATGATGCTTCGGCACCGACTCAATGTATATGAGGATACGAGCCAAAGTGAGGCCCCAGTATGAGATCCTCATGCTAAGGGGTTCAGCCAGTAGCTCTTAGATGAAATAAAGGCTCCCCGTTGGAGTGTATAACCATAAAGTAACCAAAGGCGTATGAGGAGAACTAATGAGGTATGAGTTCTGTCTTGGCAGCTTGAGATTGCTCGAAGCATGAATCCGCCGGGTAGATAATGTGTCATCAATGACATTAATTGTGTCAGAACCAATTAGGATCTAAATCAAGTCATGTCATACAAGACTCTTGGATCGTGGAGTCAATCAACATGACTGCAGCAAGTAGAGGTGTGCACGGTTGTTTCGATCCGGTCTTTAGCATAAAAACTGGACCAAATCGAAAATCATGGTCTTCTTATATTGAGGACCGAATCAATTATTGTAGTGTATGTTAATCGATCCGACCAGAACAAAAAATAACTATTCAATACGGTTGGGTTTGGCGGTCCAGGCCTGTTTACAACATAAAAACACAATCTCTAATATTCAAATAAGTTCAAAACTCTAACATTCAAATATCATAAAATAACATGAAATGTAAAGTTCCAACATTCAAATGCCCTACATTAAATCTAAAACATAACAAATCATAGAAACATAAATTGTTTTAAACCACAACATGTAAACTAAACATTAAAAATCTCCATCTTCAATCTCCAATCACATACGACAACCTCACAATTCACCTTGCTACATTATGTTCAAAAAATCATGAAACAAATGAGTTCAAATGCATGTACAACAGGCTGCCTCATTTAGCATATAATGTAGTCCCATGTAGAGCATGCTGCCTCAAGTATGTGTCTTCATTTAGCATATAATGCAGTTCAAAACCATGTAGAACACTTATTATATACAAATCCATAGAGATACTCCAGTAAATAATTCAAATTTAATTAGTTTTGAATGTAAAATCTATATTATAAGAATACAACAACTTACTAAATGAGTGTAACCCGTCTCAATAAAAATATAAATATAAATAAACTACAACAACCAGCCTTGTGCCTAATTTGTTTATAAGTAAAAACAATCATATGAATAACAATATGTAATGAGTTACTTTCATCCATTTCCATAATCTCTTGTAATGTCTCATTGTGATTAATATGCCCATGTTTACTCAAAATCCAATTTTAGCACATATAAGAGCTTCAACAGTTTTTGGAGCCAATACATAATGAAATGGATCCAATATACGACTACCCACGCAAAAGGTTAACTCGAATGCAACTGTGGGGATAGGGATCACCAGGCATCTTCAGCTCTAACAGATAATATGCATCTTGTTCTCTAAGCCTCTCAAATCTTTTTGAAACTTCAACTAACTTTAACATCAAATAAGTTAAATTCCACCTAGTAAGAACATCTAAAGACACCACCCTACTAGAATATATTTTTGTAGCATCGATACAAGTCTTAAGCTTCTGAAACTGAGTAAGAGACAACCTCACATATTTCACGCACTATGAATAATGGCTGATTCATGAACATCTATCAAACTATCATGCACATGTTTAGAATATGTGTGCAACACCTAACATGCATAAACTCACCATCCAACACGCTCCCTTTTCAATTTCTGATAAACTTTTTTAAATAAGCGATTGCACCATCATTGTCACTTGCATTATATGTGACTGTGAAAACCCTTTCAATACCTCAGTCAAGCAAACATTGCTCTATAGCCATACCCATTGACTCCCCTTTATGTTTAGAGGACAAAATTTAATGATTCTTGTATGTAATATTCAATCAGAGTTAATGAAATGTGCAGTAAGAACCACGTAACTAAGATTTTGTGCTGATGTCCATGTATCTGTGGTATGACATAATCTTTGGAATTTATTTGGCAATGCGTTTCTCAACTTTTATTTCTTCTGCACAAACACTTTAAAATAATCTCTAGCAATTGTCGTTCAACAAGTAATAACAAATTTAGGTTGCATATCCCTACAAAATTCCCTAAATCCTTCACCATTTACCACCCTAAACGGTAATTCATCTTTAATGACTATCCTAGCAAACAACATCCTACATTTCTCAACACTAAAGGTAGTAGTAGATATTGAACAAGTACTATCCCTGCTATTAGTATTAGTATTAACAACTAACAATTTTATGCTAAGGGTTGTTAGTGCCAAAAAAATTGAGATACTAAGAAGCCCACGCCTGGACTGATTGATGGCTTGTAGCATGTGTTGGAATCCGCAGCGACACACGGTGGAAGGCGTGGTGGTGTTTTAAACGATAGACTTCGATATCTACACCATGATCTTCCAAGTCAATCCTTAAATACACTAGAACGTCTGTGGGCACGTAAAATATATCAAGAACACTTTTCTATCTCTAGATGTACTCAGCACATGAGATCAAAAGATTTTTGAAATGATTAATTTGTGAGACAAAATTCTGATCGAAAAACAATTAAAAGTTCTTCACAGAGCTTCTTGATTAACTTTCAATCATAGAGAGTTTCACCCCTAATTGCAACTGTGTTATTTGAACATTGAAGCCAATAGAATAAAATCAATATATTTTATAGATTATGGCACATCAGATCTTTTAGAGATTTACATAAAATAATAAATTAATTACAAATTTACAATTGAAATGGGACCTACTGTAATTGTACATTACTATAGTGTCACACGACACTGTAATGTGCCGTGAGGAGTCACAGTGCCTCACGACACTTTAGTTGTACAGCACTACTGTAGTGCCGTGAGGCACTATAGTGTGCCACATCCCAGTGTAGTGCCAGTGTGCACTACCGTAGTCCATGTCAATCAATGATTCAAAATCAATTATTGACGTGTGGGAGTCCACCATACCACATGGTCATTTCTGCAAATTTATTATTTATTTTAATTGGATAAATATCTAGATATTGGTTAATTTAAAAATTAACTTATCTAATCATTCCTATCAACTAGCTTATATTTTAGTTCAAACGAAAGATTTAGTTGATTCAAAATTTGAATTATTATCTCATAATTATTAACATTATCTAATTTCATTAATTAAATATTTTGTCTCACTTATCGAATAACACAAAATTAATCGATATTATTATTTAATTATAATTTCTGAAAATTACATTAATTAATTCAATTAATTAATTAATCATACATAATTATCTCATAATTATATACTTACCCCAGAAATATAATTCTTTTTGCAAGTCAGTCCTTTTATCATGTCCTGAAATAATCACATCTTAGACTGTGTAGTACAGATGTGACTTGGGGACCATGAACCCATAATTCAAAATTTCAATAAATCAGATTATTAAGTAAACTCTTTAATTAAATAATCTTATTTATTAATTTCATTATTACTCTATTATAAATATGGAATTGCACTATTAGAGATTATTTTACACAGTATTCTCGTGTAGTTGATTGATATAATCATTTCAAATAGTTCTATCCTGCAGTTACTGGTTCATAAATTAGAACTGACAAAAATTACCATTTTACCCTTCTATTTACCTCTTGATTCTTAAGTACCAATAATTCACTAGTGAATGCTCAATTTATAATTGTATAATAAATTTGAGGTCAATAACCATTCAGCTCCAGAAATAGCGCTTAAGGGAACCAGTAGATGATCCATTAGGAAAGCTTGGATTCCAAATCTTGTAAGATCATGTTCCCAGCCATCCATGTCACTGAATCTCCAAAATAAAAGTCGCTAGCCTATTTTACAAACAAACATTAACGATGAATCAAATGATCTAGTAGACATGTATAAGAGTTCATGACTACTCAGAACTCAGACTGATCTACATATGATCATCAGATTGATGTGTATTAAATTTTAATGATAAACGATAAGTTAATAAAGATATCTATCCACATCGATTATGTCATATATAACTTATTATATAAAGTACCTTCACTAAGATGTATATCCACATCAATGATCCGGATCTAGATCAAATGCATTCATAATGCTTATTGAACTGTACTAGCAACCATCATTAAAGATTACATACTTTAATATGTTGCTAACAATTTTTTATTCATTATTTATGACCTTAATCCTTTCGTACTTATACAAGATCATAGTCTCATTAATGAATATGAAATGTTTAGATATTTACATAAACTAGAAGAACAATTATAAGACAAATATAATTTCATTATATTAATATTAAAAATGTTTAAACACATGTTTTGAAGGTATTATTCCCAACAGCATGGAGCAAGAACAAATTTGATTTATAATTGCAAAAAGCCCAAGCTATAGTTGAAGAATTGACCAAAGAAAAACTAACCCAACTTAAGAAACTTTCTAGAGAAGCAAAAATAAAATCTGAAGCCCCACGCCAAATTTTGGCTTCCCAATGGGGAAGCAAGGACGGGTTGCTTCTTAGGTAAGAAACTATCCACAATTTTGGCTCTAGGGAAGATGTTAAAATCACATATGCAGGTCACAAAAGAGGGGATTTTCATTTTTTTAACATATAGGGGTATATGGGTAAATTTTATAATTAATATATAAGGGATTACATTAGGGTTGCATCTCTAACCTAACTTACGTATGTTAATCAGAGAAGAAAAAGTTTATCTATCATTTTCCCTAGTGTTGCCGCCGAGTTCTATAAGGGAAGAGAAAATTTTGTTATATATTTCATAGTTATTTTGAAAGCCCACACTCAATTCCTGCTAATATCATTAAGGATATACTTCTGATTGTAATTAGTGGTTATCGGTGTGAAGATCAATTACAAGCTCTGCGAATCTCAGGAATGAAGAACGCGAGATAGAGAATTGGGTCCCGCCAACTCAGAAATTCTCCATTAGAAGAAAATGTATATATAATTTTTGTCTATTCTCGATACGTTTATACAATTATGCATGTTCATTGGTTGGTTTTGTGTTTAATTCGATTAAAATTTTGCATGAAAAGTTTTGATATTCCGCCCATGAATTAGTCAGGGTTCATTAATTTTCTACAAAATCTAAAACCCGATCCAAGAAATGGTATCAGAGCCTATGATTTTTTGAATATGCATATTCTGTATTTAAACATATGTATGGATGAATATGATGATATTGACATATTTTTGTATGTTTGACCCAAAGCAAAAGAAAACTTTCATTTATTCATAAAATTTAGTACTACATTAAATGTAGAAATAAATGTTTATTCATAAATAGTTATTACACCATACTTTATGAACATAATTCCAACAATCTCTCACATGGATTAAAGTAGGCGTGTGCAATCTCATATCCTCATGTCCTCCAAATGACCATCAAAGACTTTACTGACAATCTCCCATGTGTGTTACTTTAACATCTCCACGATGAACTATCTCCCTGGTGAGGATATGAGTACTTCCGCTCAATGTGTTTGGATCTTTTGTGACTCCTCGGTTCCTTCGCGTTTGCTACAGCCCCATTTTTATCACTATAAAGTGTCATGGGTTTGTCAGCATCTAGAATGACTTCTAGAGTTTCTCGTTCTCTTTATAAATTTGAATAGCAAGTTTCAAAAATTTATAAACCTTTATAAAATTTAAATCACATTTTAAAATTATAACTTTTATAAAATTCATAATGTATTTAAAAATATAACACATTATAAATTTAAACTACAATGTTGGATGTACATGTTACATGGTAATTTGATATTTGCATATATTTATCCCTATATGACATGTTATATGTGATACGAGATTACTAATAAAGTCATACATTCAAAATTAACCTCTGTATGGCTCATTTCTAATTACAACCCATAAAAAATAAATAAATAAATATAATAATTTAAATGTTAGTCTTCATAGCGCCTGTAATTATCTCATTTTCCTTCAGAAAGTCCCACCTCCTTGTAACCCTTTACCAGGGTCTAGTCCCATTCTCAAAATTCAAATTTCAATTTAAAATAAAATCTTCAACAATTTTTACTTTGATAAATAATTACCAAGTAAATTAATCAATTGATTTATTTAAAAAATTTTACAAAATAAATACTAATTAACCAGTGTTGAAAAATTACCAAATTAAATAAAATTAATTTCGGGCCTGGAATGGTCTTGGGATCAAATGCCAAGTCCCTGCGAATTATTTGGGCCAAACAACCCTTGCTCAGTCCAAAACCTCAACAGGCTTGGAATGTTCTCACCAACCCAATGCCCTACATGGTCTTAGGCGCGCTAAGGTTCCCAAAACTCTACTGGCATCCCCTAGGGTTTCTTAAACACTAGTGACAGCATGCAATGCGATGGTAGCAGCGATGAATGCCAATGACAATGGTGGCGACGCAGCAACGTGAGCCACTAGACGCGGCGACGGTGGATGGCAATGGCAAACGGTTGCGCGCCGAGGGTGCTGTTCCTTGGGAAGCGTGTGATGACAGATTTAAATGGAATTTAACAATAAAACTCTTACAAAATTAAATTACATAAAATCTTATGCCCAAATTTCGGCGTCCATCAATTCTAAATGGAAAAATAATACCTAGAGCCAATCGATCGACATCCATTCATAAAACACATTCAAACTAATTAAAGTGTGTATGTAATTTACTTAAATCCTGAAATTATTATCAACGTAAGAAGAGTAAAGACCGGGCGGTTTTTCAGATAAACTCTTTTGAGATAGTTCAAAATGTTATTCGCAAGTTAGGATTGACTGGACAATCGAATCCAATTATGACTATTAGGTTGAAAGAAAGGATGTCGGTCTAGGGGAATGAGAGTGGAGACTTTAACGGTTGACCCTAGATATATTATGGAACATGTTGAATAGACTTGTAATCAATTAGTTTAGAGCATAGTCATTTATCTAGCTCTGAATCTAATTGTTACATCTTATAGGTAGTTTTGTAATTACTTTAATCCTTAGGTGAATATAGAACTTGACTTAGTTAATTACGATCTTTGATATGTTAAAGGAGTGAAATCAAATTTTCGGTCAATACCTCAGCAGTTGAGATCGTATTTAACTATTTTACCAAAATCATTGGTGTTTGGTTGGGCTAAATGTAGAGACATCTTGAGAATCGTTAAACAAATGAGAAGAGTCTCGATGCGATAAGAGGTAGCTCGGGCACTGTCCCTAGATGAGATGAGCTATCATTTTTTTATCGTAACATCATGGAAGAAATATGTTTTCTTAGATTTTTAAAATATTTAAGTATTTGCATCGTGCATCAAACTTTTCTAAATGATTAAGTATTTATTTACACCGCTTTAATTATTCTTGTCAGTAATCATATATTTATCCTCACTCTCAATAATCTTGAATGCAAACAAACTCATTGGTGAAGATTATGTTGATTGGAAACGTAACCTTGATATTGTACTGATGGTAGAAAAGCACAAGTTTGTGCTGATCACCCATTGTCCCCTTGAGTCTATTGCTAAATCGACTCAAGAGGAAATGATGCATATGCTTCTTAGCTACATTCTGATGAGATCACCAGATATTACATCTTAACATCCAATAGCAATGTGTTGCAACAACAACATCAGAACATGGAGACTGTCGATGATATGATGTTGAACATCACTGAAATGTTCGGGGATCATGGTCATCAAGCTAAACAAGCCGTTGTGCGAAACATTCATGAACTACCGGATGATACTCAAAACTCTTATCAGAGAACATATGATGTTGATCATTAGTTATCTTAATGAGATGAAGATCATGAGAGAAGAACTTTTAAGAACTTTAAACTTAATTATTTGATGAATAAGTTGAGGTACTCTCTTCTAAAACTCATGAAGGAGTTGCAAGCTACTAAGACCCTATTTCTAAAGGGCGAGATGAAAAATGAAGAGGCAAACTTTACTGAAAGTAAGTCTTCCTCCTCTGGCTCCAAAAAGAAATACAAGAGAGGTCTGAAGAAATCTAAGAAGGTGAACTCAAAAGCTGTGAAAGGCAAGGGCCCTATGAAAGTGAACAAGTTGAAAGACAAGTGTCATCATTGTAGAGTCACTACTAATTGGAAACGTAATTTTCCAGATTATCTCAAGGAGATGAAATCTAAAGGTACATTACTTGTAATTGAAGTCTATTATGTGGCTGACTCTACTTTTTCATGGATTGTAGACTCTGTAGCCACTAACCATATTTGTTGCTCCTTGCAGGGGTTCAGGGAAAGCAGAAGGCTTAACAAGTGTGAGTTCAGCTTCCGTTGTTGGAATGGAGCACTACTATTGGCAGTATCAGTTGGAACTGTTAAATTGTTTTTGGGAAATAGTTATTTGGTTTTGCACAATGTTTATTATATCTCGATTTTTGGGAAAAAAACTTATTTCAGTAGCTAGTTTAATCGAGCAAGGATTTTCTTTAGATTTTATTGAAAATGATATTGGTATTTGTAGAAATAATTGCTTGATTACTAGTGCACGCATGATAAACAACATTTTCTATATAAAACCAAAAGTTCCAATGATATATAACACTAAGGTAAATAATGATTTACAAAGGGATAGTAAAAGGTTGAGATCTGACTCAATCAATCTAATTTACTTAAGGCACTTTCATCTTGGTCACATTAGCCTAGACATGATTAAAAGACTTGCAAAGGATGTTCCATTACAAATCTTAAGTGTGGGATCACTACCCACATGTGACTCCTGCATAGAAGGCAAAATCCCCAAGAAACCCTTTTCAGCGAAGGGTGAGAGAGCCACTCAATGCCTTAAACTCATACATGATGTATGTGGGCCATTAATTATCCAGGAAAGAGGAGGTTATGAGTAATTTGTAAACTTTACAGATGACTACTCACGTTTTGGACTTGTTTATCAAATGTGCCTAAAGTCTAAAACCTTCAAAAAGTTCAAAGAATACAAGACTATGGTTGAGAAGTAATTAGAGAAACAAATCAAAACACTATGATTCGATCGTGGTGGAGAGCACTTGCTAGGAGAGTTTAAAGATATGCCTTGGAAACTATAGCATATATTCTGAATCAAGTGCTGTCAAAGATGGTTCCTAGTACACCATATGAAAGATGGCGTAGATGAAAGTTGTCCATAAGCTACCTTAGAATATGAGGATGCCTGACACATGTGTTGAGATAAAAAATGGGCAAGTTGGCCAGTCGATCAGAATTATGCATGTTTGTAGGATATCCCAAGGGATACGTCTTTTATAGTCCGACATACAAAGAAAATATTTGTAAACAGGAATTCGCGGTTTCTTAAAGAGGACTACATAAGAAGTATGAAGCCGAGAATCACACTTTTGCTAGAGGAATTATTGAGTGTGAGAGTACCAACTCCCAAATCTGGACATATTCCTGAATCAATGATGCAAGAACCACAACAGGAACTAGAGCTTCGACGTAGCGTGAGAATTGTGAGATAACTTGATAGGTACATATCGTATGGAGATGTCTTGATAGCAGTCTCAGATAAGGATCATGATGAACCTATTTTCTACTCACAGGCCATGGTTGGTTCTAAAGTAAACCTATGACAAGATGCCATGAACGCTATGTACTCGGACGGAGTCTAGAAGCTTATAGATCCTACTAACAGGGTAAAACCCGTAGGGTGTAAATGAATTTATTATAATAATAGAGGTCTAGATGGAAATAAAAAGACATTCAAAGCTAGGCTTGTAGCTAAGGGCTATAGACTATGAGGATACCTTCTCGCTGGTGGCCATGCTTAAATCCATTCGAATCCTCTCGTCCATTGTTGCTACCCTTGAATATGAAATATGACAGATGAATGTCAAGAAAATTTTTCTGAATGACAATCTTGAATAGCACAAGTATATGGCTCAATTAGACGAGTTCATGGAGAAAGGCCAAGAGGGTAAGATTTGTGACCTGCTGAAGTCTATTTATGGACTTAAGCAAGTGTCCCGATATCAAATTTGAGGAAACTATCAAGAAATTTGGTTTTGAGCAGTTAGTGGACGAAACCTGTATATATAAGTTGATACACGAAGGCAGTGTGATTTTTCTGGTCTTGTACGTGGATGATATTGTACTCATTGAAAATGATGTAGAAAAATTGTCTGATGTCAAAATCTGGCTTACAAATCAATTTGATATGAAGGATCTTGGAGAAGCTGCTTTTGTCCTAGGTATTCAAATATTTTAGGATCGAAAGAACATACAGTTGACACTTTCCCAAACATATTATATTGATAAGATGATGGATCACTTATGTATGCAAAACTCTAATAAGAGATATCTTCTCTTTAGATATGGAGTCAGCCTCTCCAATGAGCAATTTCCCAAGACTCCTCAAAAAGAGGAAGACATGAGAAATATTCCCTATGTCTAGCCGTAGGAAGTCTTATGTATACAATGCTTTGTACTAGACCAGATGTTGTCAAGCATATCCTCAAGCATCTTAGGAGAATGAGAAACTACATGCTTGTGTATTCTGGTACTGGCCTGAATATGATGGGTTATACTGACTCTGATTTCCAAGCACATAAGGATTCGAGGATGTCCACTTCATGATCAATCTTCATCTTGAATAGTGGAGCAGTGATACAGAGAAGTATCAAGTAATCTTGCATTGCTGATTCTACCATAGAAGCTGAGTATGTGGCAGCTTGTGAAGTTACAAAGGAGGTTGTCTGGCTTAAAAGTTCCTAAAGACTCTAGAAGACATTCCAAAAGCTGAAAATCCCATGACACTTTATTATGACAACCGTGGGGCTATAGCAAACGCGAAGGAACCAATGAGCTACAAAAGATCCACAAACATAGAGTAGAAGTAACACCTCATCAGAGAGATAGTTCAATGAAGAGATGTTGAGGTGACATATATATCGACGGTTAACAACTTGGCAGATCCATTCACAAAGACTTTAATGCTTAAAGTGTGTTTGTAAGATTTTACATGCATAAAGTCTTTAAGTCTTAAAGTGTGCTTAAAGTTTTTAATGGTCATCTGGAGGGCATGCAGATGTGAGATTTTACATGCATACTTTAGTCCAAGTGGGAGTTTGTTACAATTATGTCTACAAAGTAAGGTGTAGTAACTATTTATGAGTAAACAATTATTTTTTAGACATTTATGTATTACTAAATTTTATGAATAAACGAAAATTTTCTTTAATTAAAGTGTGTTTGTAATTTACTTAAGTTCATAAACTATTATCAACTAAAGAAGAGTAAAGATCGAGCAGTCTTATAGATAAACTCTTCTGAGATAGTTCAGAATGTTATTCGCAGTCTTTGGACCGACTGGACAATCAATTCCAATTATGACTATTAGGTTGAACCAAATGATGCTGGACTCGGGGAATAGGAGTGGTGACTCTAACGGTTAACCTAGACATGTTGTGGAACATGTTGAATAAACCAAAAACCAATTAGTTTAAAGCAAAACCATTTATCTGACTCTAAATCTAATTGTTACATTTTAATGGTATTTTCATAGTTCCCTTAATCCTGAGATGAATATGGAACTTGACCTAGTTACTCACGATCTTTGATTTGCCAAAGGAGTGAGTTCAAATTGCTAGACAATACCTCACCTATCAGGACCATGATTCAACTATGTTGGGATTGCCTGATTCACTGATATGGAATTCGTGGCAAGATTCCAAATGCAACAATATCACCTTATGCTTTATTGATAGTGTGCGAATAAATGAACTAAGTCTGGTACTTGATGACATGAGTCATTGAATAAGACATGTTGAACTGTATGAGACACTTCACAGATATGTATTTCTTGTTCACAGTCAATAAAGGAGTTAAGAAAATAATAATTAGAGGGGTGAATGGTAATTTTATATCTCACTCTTACTATTGATATTCATTAAGGGTAATATCATAAAATATTTTGTGGACCGTGAAATATAAATGTTTATTTACACTAATAAAAAATGTAGCACACATGACTTGAGAGCTCATTCGAAATCAGACCTATAGTAGAGTCATTCGAAGTCAGAATTAAATAAGTCAGGAATTTATGGAGATAAATTAGCCGGGTATTGGAATCCCATAGCTTAGTTCATGTGTATCCAATCAGTCTCAGGAGTAGCTCATAAGAAAAGGAATAAGAAACAATGTTAGTTGGACCAAAAAAACATTTTTTGGGACCGAAGTACACTTCACGAGCCCATGTGTGATGGGTGTCATCACTATATTAGTGAAGACCAAAATTAATGTTCAACTTATATATTTTTTTATTTTCTAATTATTGGAATTAGATAATATTCGGCAATAACATCACTGTTCTCATCGCTATTGCAGAACCGTACATGAGATTTTCACCTCATACGACTCCTCGAGGGCCCTAAATAAATCTAAGGAGTGGGTCGATATTATTTATCTTGATATGTATGTTTTTAGGATAGTATAGGATGAAAATCTATCTATCTGTGTCTCCAAATTAAACCAATTGAATTCTGTAAGATCTCATAATAAATAATAAAAGTACTTCTGAATTTATCTTATCCTTTAAAAATTAAAATTTTTCTTGGTTGAGTAATAACTTAATTCTTCACTAAAATACTCTTTTTAGAAATATCAATAACCTGTCGTTTTCGATTACGAAAAAGAATTAGCCATTCCATTAGTTCATGAATTCTAACACGAATTCTATCTCTATGAATATGGATATAGTAAAGAAAATGAATATAGGAATAGGATGGAGATAAGAAAGAATAAAATAGATCTTTTTTTTCATTCCTAGTCTTTTTTCGGAGAAAAAGGGAACTTACTAAATACTAAATAAGGGATTATTTCGTTTACGATAGTTATTTATTTAATGAGTGGATGGTTAGAAACACCAAGATATGCAAAGGATTAGTAATTGAGATGATTATTCATCTGCTTCTCACGTTCCATGAATAGCCGGGACATTGAGGAATTCTTCACCACCCAGCAGTATATCTCATTGAAAGGTTCTATACATCTGCCCTTTCTCAAGGCATTTCTTTAGACAAAGACTCCGTTTTTTACTCTCTTCGGATGGTAAATATTTCTCATAACATGGAGTGTGAATCAAACCATGTTTAAATTGAAATTGAGATACTGATGCAAGTTCTTCCCCTCTGAATCTGATAGATTCATATCTGAAAGAGGTTGACAATAAGTTCTTTCAAAATTGATTATTTGTCCCTCTATTAGAGGTGTTCCAGAAATGTTTGCGATCGAGTAAATAGCTCTACGAACGAATGGATCGGATCAAATTGGAAAATGAAAAGATTTGTACAAGTTATACCTTTTGTCACCACTTTGTGTCATTCCCAATAATGACTCAAATAACGAAAGAATTGATAAAACAAATCAAAGTATAATTCACTTTATTTCAACTATAAGAAAGTCACTTTCTAGTATTAGTAATAAGAATGCAAATATTTTTGGGGATTTATTGTACTTGTCGCAAGCATATGTATTTTACAAATTATCACATATCCAAGTTCTTAACTTATCTAAGTTAAGACCTGTCTTTCAATATCATGGAAAATATCTTTTTCTAAAAAATGAAATAAAGGATTATTTTGTTGGACCACAAGGAATATTTCATTTCGAGTTAAAACAAAAAAATTTTACAAATTCTGGAATGAATCAATGGAAAAACTGGTTAAGGGGTCATTATCAATATGATTTATATCCGATTAGATGGTTCAGATTAATACCACAAATGGGAGCCGTATGATTATGTCACTAGTGTTCGATTGAAATGTCATAAAATATATCAATTTCTATTCTAATCGAATCAAATTCGATTTGATATGAAAAATAAGATAAAGATAAGTAAATGGATAATATAGAATAGAAAAAATAAATGAAGGGAACAAAGAATTCTAGAAGGGATTATTTGTCTTCCTAGTCTTCGACACAAGAAAAGGAATTTTTCTTCTGTCGAAATAATAATTCATTATTCTTGATCCGCTTCGTCAAAGATCTCTATTCTTAGTTTCCATTTTTCCCGGTTTATCAGAACCCTTTTTTTAGATTTATTACATAAGTAGTGAAAAAGAAAAAATAGAGGGAAATAAATTTAGCAAATAGAACTTATTCAATAAACTTATAAAAAAATTGCAACTTTTATTCTATATTAAAATCAATAGAGTAAAGAAAGTTCTATTAGTATGGAAAGGGTTTTATCTGATTGATATAACTATATTCTTGTTTTATTGTGATTGTTTGATCCAGAAGTCGGGAATCAAGTGATTTTCTCTTATTTTTTACTTTGAAAGTATCGACAGATACTATATAGAAAGAGGATCAAGTCCTTGTTGAAGAAATGGAAATTCCCATATTTGTTGGATTTGATGAGAAATGTGAAAAGAAAAAAAACTAAGAGGGATCCCATTTGCACTAAAATTTTGTTATATTCTTTTTTCTGTCTTTGACAATAAAGTAAGAGATGAATTGATGTATTTTCTTATTGGATTTGGATCCATCGGGACTGACAGGGCTCAAACCCCCAGCTTCCGCCTTGACAGGGCGGTGCTCTGACCAATTGAACTACAATCCCCAGGAAATTAAATGTACAACATATGCTTATGATTTCATTTCCTTCAAACCCTTTCTACGTGGATCTATATGTAGATTTTAGATTTAAATCATCATATTGTAACATAGACGCGAGTAATATATTGATATACACATGGACATGCACTTTAGTGAGGGGAGCATGGATTACTAGTAATTTTTTCGTTATTGCCAAATTGATTGATAACCAAATCAATCTTTCAATGAAAAAAAAGAGTTTTTTTTACTTTATTCTTTTCTGAAACTTTCTACTTACATATCCTGATATAAATCAAGATCATTATCAAATTCGGGAGTCTAAGAGTTTTATAAAACGTTCTTGATGGAAAAAATGTGAATGAAAGATCCCACTGAATTGAATTGGGTCCATGAATCTAAGAAATAGTGAGAATTCTTGATCTCTCTCAATTCGGAAATCCAGGATTTGAATTGATGTCATTTCATTGAGTCCTCCTAAATTGCATTGATTTATCCTGGCACCTCGATGTGAGCTCTTGGCCACCTGGGGCTGTAGTATGTTCCAAGGGTTGGGCTGTTCGCCCATTAGAGCAGTATGTGAGCTGGGTTTAGAACGTCGTGTGACAGTTCAGTCCATATCCAGTATGGGCGTTAGAGCATTGAGATGATCTTTCCCTAGTACGAGAGGACTGGGAAGGACGCACCTCTGGTGTACTAGTTATCATGCCCAAGAACAGGATCAGAGGGATAAAAAACTGCTAATTCGTATAGAGCCATTGAACCGGCCTAACCAACAACTAGAGTTGTATGCATTATATGAACAGAAAGTAAACAACCGGGATCATTCAATACCACGGTATGAACATGATACCAAGGCAAACCCATGGAAATACCCCTTTATCAACGAAAAATAGACACTATGTAACTTTATTGCACTGACAAAAAAAATGCTATGGACCTCCTCTTTTCAGGGGATTATCTCAGAGAAAGGATTAATATTTGGTCTAGTCTATTCTTTTAGTAATAATGGAACAATTCTGTTCGTAGGAACAAAACGAAGCAGATCTATTCTATACCTGATAACTACCGACATGCAATTGCATTATAAACATTATTATTACTCTTACTCCCGTCGAGATAAATCTGACCCCTTCCCCTGTTCCCGCCTACGTATATGGGATATTTTAATAAGTGAACATCTTTCTTAGTAGAGGGGTTCGGGGAAAGAAAAGGAAAGGTGATTTCACTATATTTCAGACCAGGAACAGGACCTATCACAAGAATAGATTGTGAGACACATTAAAATGCAATATCAGTCCCCACAATGCAAATAAAGAAAATAAAAAAAATTAGAGGGGAGGATCATTTCATTTTTGTATTTAGAACGAACATGTTCAAGAGATGAGAGAATTAAAGATACCCACCAGAAAGACTAATCCAATCCATAATGATGTACCAGAAAATACAACATTTTTGTTACCCGACCAACCATCAGGCGAAGCAAATACAACAAGCACACTAATCAGTAAGATTGATGAAGTAGAAATTAATGCAAAAATATCCAATTGGAAAGCAATAGTCATGTTTCTAATCCTCCAATCTACCAACAAAATATACCATTTGATCCTTTTACCAGCCAGCGAAAAATTATAATAAAATGCATCATGGACCCATTTTACTGACGGGTTTTATCACCACTTTAACAACTTTAGCGGCTCGGCCAGTTACTCGGGATTCCCGATTATTCCATTTCCTAATGTTAGCAATGTATAGTGGTCAAATAGGATCATTTTCTTCGGGAGACCTTTTACTTTTTTTATCATGTGGGAGTTAGAATTAATTCCCGTTTATCTACTTCTATGCATGTATGGAGGAAAAAAACGTTTGTATTCAGCTACAAAGTTTATTTTGTACACTGCAGGTGGTTCCGTTTTTTTGTTAAGGGGAGTTCTGGGTATCGGTTTATATGGTTCTAATGAACCAACATTTAATTTTGAAACATCAGCTAATCAATCGTATCCTGTAGCAGAATAAATGAAGTTTTTCGAAAAAAAACCTGCTAGTGGAGGATGACCTCCTAAGGATAAGAGACATAGGGCTAAAGAGAGAGCCAAAAAAAGATCTTTTGTGTATAATCCTACATAATCTTGAATGTTATCAGTTCCGATATGTAGACCAAATGATACAATGTGAGCAAAAGTTCCTAGATTCAAGGAGATATAGAACAGCATATAAGTTATCATGCTTGCATATCCACCATTTGAGTCTCCAACAATTATTCCAATCATTACATATCTGATTTGACCTATGGATGAATACGCAAGCATACGTTTCATGCTTGTTTGAGTAATAGCAATGTGATTCCCCAATATCATGCTAAGAATAGCTAGGATTTTCAGAAGAAGATGACATTCGTTTGATGAGAAATAAAAAGGAATATCGAAAATTTGAGTGGTTGAAGCTGAAGTAGCTACTTTCGAAGTAATAGAAAGAAAAGCAACGACTGGAGTGGGAGACTCAGAGTCAAAAAGAGGATTCCTCACTTCTTTCTCTCATTCAAAACTGTGCATGAGAATTTCATCTCGCACGACTCCTAAACTAAGTGATAAAAGAAAGAAGATGACGACTGAAGGAATTACTTCAATGTAATATTTTTTAGGAAATAAAAAAATATAATATTTTTATCGATCACAATTTTAGCACTACACTCAAAAAATTTATCGAAATATTTGCATAGCTTTCTATTAATCCTTAGAGTTTTTGTTGTGTATATTTTTAGGCTTTCACAGTTTTGGTTTGTATATTCATAATCATACCATGAGTGCTTTAGGGCGTCCCCAAGATATGTATTCCGATCTGCTATACAATTACAACCCGTCTTTGCTCAATGGATACAAAACACCCATGCTTTAGCACCTAGCGCAACGGCCCCTGGTGCAACAACAAGCACTAGTTTGACTTGGGGGTGGTGATTTAGTGGGAGTGGGCGGCAAAGTGGCTTTATTACCTATTCCATTAGGAACCACAGATTTTTTGGTACATCACATTCATGCATTTACTATTCATGCGACGGTATTGATACTACTAAAAGGTGTCCGGACAACACATACAAAGAGACCCGCCAACAGTTAAGTAATTAGTGAACCTATGAGAGATTTTTATACTTAGTTTCTTTCTCTGCTATCTCCCATCTATCTATTTTATTTAGTTATTCACTAGAGCAATTATGATCTGGAAGTTGATCCGGGGCAAGTGTTCGGATCTATTATGACATAGCCACGAGGCGCTCAACGGACCTTTTTCATCTTAGAAAACCTTTTTCTGGGCTTTGAATTGACGCAAGAACACTTTTTTTATACAACCTAATGTATTCGCATATCTCCATTATAAGTTACTAAATGGAGCTACTTTATGTCTTACATAGAACATATTGATTATTTTCTATATTCTAATAGCAGAAAAATGTTAATAGCAGAAAAAAAGATATTCTCTAATGTATCTTACCCCTAGAAATAATAGACGGGGCGGGGCTTGTAGCTCATATGGATTGAGCAGTAGCTTGTAGACCACCTAAAAAGGAATATTTATTATTTGACCCATATCCTGACATAAGAAGTACAATGGGAGCAATACTTGAAATGGCAATCCGTAAAAAAACATCGATATTGAGATCAGCTAAAACAAGGCGAGAACCAAAAGGAATTACTGAATAGCTTAGTAGAATTGATATGATTGCTATGGATGGTCCAATATTAAATAAACGAATATCTCTTCTAGATGGAATAAGATTCTCTTTAAAAAGTAGTTTTGTACCATCTGATAAAGCTTGAAGAACTCCCAAAGGAGCAGCATATTCAGGTCCAATACGTTGTTGTATCCCTACGGATATTTCTCTTTCTAACCATACAGTGACTAGTACGCCTATTGTGATTCCCAATACCAGAGTCAAAATAGGGACACCCATATAATTCCATAGACTTCTTTTAAAGATTCCAATCTGGAAAAAGAATTGATATCTTGTACTTCTGTTGTATCAATTATCATTTTAATGGTCAACTTCTCCCATAATTATATCTATGCTACCTAATATTGTCATAATATCGGCCAATTTCATTCTTTTAACTAACTGAGGAAGAATTTTCCAATTGATAAAACCTGGCGGGTGAATTTTCCAAGGAAAAAATAATTTTCGTAGGAAAACTTTTAACAAATGAATTACGAAAGTAAAAATTTTGTAAAGATAAATAAGCAGGCTTATAGAAAAAAGACGCTATAAATATTCCAAAATAAGCTATACTGACTGAAAAGGTTGCATTTTTCAAAAATTCATACCAATTTTCAGAATTATTTGAACTTTGATGTAAAAGGTTTATAGACGAATCTAACCATTTGTCTAATATATCAAAATAAATTCCTTTGTTTCTGTTAGCCCTATTTACTTTATTTGTTGGATTCATAGGAATTCCTTTCGAGTTAAGAAGATGTGAAAGCACATCTCTATAAGAACGGTGCATTCCAAGGTGTGAAGTGAGAGAGAAAAGTGGGAGAGGAAAGATTCCTTTTTTTAGGGCCCCCCAGGAACAGATCCAGTAGAGACAGGGTGGTGCCTGTAGCTCAGAGGATTAGAGCACGTGGCTACAAATTCATCAATTTAGACGGATGAATTTGGATAAAATTTTGGCTCCAGGAAAGATGTTAAAATCGCATATGCAGGTCAAAGGAAAGGGGATTTTCGATTCTTTTAACATATAGGGGTGTATGGGTAAAAACTGTAATTAATATATAAGGATTACATTAGGGTTGCATCTCTAACCTATCTTAAGTATGTTAATCAGAGAAGAAAAAGTTTCTCTCTCCTTCACCCTACTGTTGCCGCCGAAATCTATAGGAGAAGGGAAAGTTTTGTTTTATCTTCGATAGTTGTTTTGAGATCCCATACTAAATTCCTGCTAATATCCTTGAGATATATACTTCTGATACAAGCTCTGCGAATCTGAGGAACGAAGAACGCGAGTTAGAGAAGTAGATACCGCCAACTCAGAATTTCTCCATTACAAGAAAATATAAATAATTTTTATCTCTTCTCGATATGTTTATACAATTACACATGTTCTTTGGTTGATTTTGTGTTTAATTCGATTAAAAGTTTGCCTGAAAAGTTTTGATATTCCACCTATGAATTAGTCATAGTTTATTAATTTTCTACAAAATCTAAAACTCGATCCAACAATTACACCTCCGTCTGATGACTCACCTTAAAAGGAAGGAAGCCAGCAGAGACCAAATCCTACCTTGGTGAAAATAGAAAAATGGGAGGACCACAAGAGCTCAACCAATCACCTACATCCAGAGACTTCTTTTGTGCCAAATGCACAGAGAATCAAATTGCCAGGATGATTAATAACTCACATGCAAGGGTCTCTTTTTTGCGCCTAAATTTAAGCGTGGCTCGCACCTATAAAAGAAGGGGGAAGTGTAGTGGAGTCGCAAGCAGTTCCAGAGGCAAAACTACATTAGAGTGATCTCTAAGCTCTTATGCATCAACATGAAACACTGAAGTTATTCAATTATGATCTTTAAGTGTTGCTTTTCTTATTTCTTATTTGAAACACGGTGGTGAAGAGGGACAAAAGATTCTGCTCTGAATTGACTTGCTGCTTATTCTAGATTGTTCGATTTGCAGCAAAGCCTTATGCTTAGTTCTTCTCCTTCAAAACCCATGCTCGACTTACCAGCCTTATCTGCATAATAGACTAAGCCCAACGTAATCCATACAACCCAAACTTGTTTACATAAACCCCTCAAATCACTCCCTAACATTTTGGCAATTCCAACAGGGAGCTGAGCTGAACGTCCCCAACGCCCCACGATCTAGATGGACTCGAAAAAAAAGTGCCTGATGCAAAAATGCCTTCCACGCCAAACTGATCCTTGCCAATATAATTTTGAATCATGACATCAACATAATTTTTTCCCAAAAAAACCCATTCCAAAAAATTCTACAAGTTTTGAACATCGTTCTAAATGAAAAAGGCAAAGAGACCTCCATTAAAGTCCTATGTCAAATATTTCATGCATGGAGGAAGTGAAACCTAGCCCAACCACTCCTCAACCATCACCTTACTCTACCCATGCCATGAGTCTCTTTCCGTTTTAGACAAAGAAAAAAAGTGGTGGTATACTTGGTGCCCAAAAGCACAAGCAATACCTTGAATTAAAACTTAACTTTCATATAGCAAGTTGTCTTGAACCACGCCCAGTTTTCTCAATAAGAGTTTCTCTACGATCTAGAGCCCTTTCTAGAATCGGTATCAACATCATAACCACCATACAGTCCAAGCGTAAATCTCCTTGTGAAAATTCAAATTTACTTATGCAGCCACACAACTATTAAAAATCCACCTCCAGATTACCCATATGCTCACACTACAACAAATACGAGATTCTACAACTTTTAAATATATGGTTCGTTGTCTTCTCCTATAAAATAAGTAAAACAACAAGATTTTACATGAACCCTATAAAGAAAACCCGTTAAAATGCCAAAAAAGAGGTACTTAGAATAAGAAAAGTTGCAATAGATTTTAAGTGAAAAAGAGCATTGTTTAGCTTCTCCCTCTCTCTAGATTAATTACATATCTCTCTCGATTAGTCTCTCTCAAAAGACAAAACATAGAACCTAGGGCTAGGCCGATCATCACAGAAAAGAGAACTGTCTCTCTCGATTAGCTTCGCTATCTCTTGATTAATTACCACTCTTTCCTCGATTAGCTTCAGAGAACCTTGGGTTAGGTCGTTCACTGAAGAAAAGAAAGTTGTTTCTCTTAATTAGCCTCTCTCTCTCGTTCAAAAATATATAACTAGATTTAAAAGTTGATTTAGCCTCTAAGAATTTCAATCACACTACCTACACATTAAGACACTTTTTGTAAGATTAGAAATATCACTACAAAACATAATAAAGATAATGGCTGAATCTTATATGAGAGTCACGTACAGTTGCATGACTGTGGTCGTTCAGCGTGTTATCATAATGTTAGTTTTTCAATAATGGAAATAACCATTATTTTTTTCTTAAGATAAAGTCAAAGAACCGTTATCTTATTTGGAACAATAACGGTTTATCAACTTACAATCATGTTCAATGAATTTACTTCTATGTAGTGAACCACTATAATTCATAAATAAGCATTATTATCTTTTCAAGTGAAATTTTAACGTACTTAACTAATATAAATAAGCAGAACCTATAATCATCAACATTTCTCTTCTTCGTAATTTAATGCAAAACTTCATCACAAGAGGGAGCATAATGAATCTATACTAACTTCTTATAAAAACAAAAAAAATTGCATTTGTTCTATCTATTCTTTCATAATTTTAACTTTGATTAAGACAAAATTTCATGATAATTGGTGCTCGAATAGTTAGCAAAATCATGATTATGATGATTAAGTGGAAAAACATCAGGTAATGATTTATTGATAGAAGTTCAAATAACACTAAAAGATAATGTTATGTAATCATCGCGTTTTAGAGGTTACATTGGTTCATTTATAAATTTACATATATATGGTTTATTAGAGTATGAAAATTCATCAAATAATCATTGTATAAGTTTTGATTTATTGGTTGCTAAATATTAGTTGTATTTATTATTTAAATGAATTTTAATGATATTATGCCTATTTAATGATTTTAAATTCAAACGTGTTCTTAAAATATTATTTCATACGTACAATGCACGTGGTTACGACTATAACCCTTGAGGAACTGGTGCCAGTACCAAGCTCCTGGCCTTTTTCCTAGTGGGTGGTGGACGTAATTGGCCCTTTGCCTATGGAAAATGGGCAGTGAAGTTTCCTAGAGGGGCAATGCTGAGCTGTAGGCAACCATAACCAAGCATAAGCCTCAGGAAGAATCTCCCATGTAGGTTCGTCGTACTATACACTATAGGCCCCGATAACAGAAAGCAATTCGACAATGCCAAGTTTAGCAACTTTTGTGTTGGTTTCAGACTAAAACACCTTAAATCTTCCCCACCACACCCTCAAGAAAATGGTCAATTTGAAGTAGTAAATAAAATCATTAAGCATACTCTCAAAGCTAAAATAGAGGAATTAAAAGGAAATTGGCCCGAGGAACTTCCAAGCACATTATGGTCCTATTATACAACTGTAAGGAATTCAAAGGAAATACCCTTTTCTCCATGGCCTTCGTTATACATGCAATGATAACGGAAGTAGTTGGGTTGCCAACCCATCGCAAAGTGGCCTGCATTGAAGATGAGAATGGTGAATCACTATAGAACAATTGGATCTTACTGAAGAACACAGAGAGGCAACTCACATTGGATGATCATCGGCCTCTTTTCCAACAAAAATTATTTTATTTATGGTAGTGTAAGTTACATCACCCTCAAATCTCTTTTGAGTTCTCTTATGGACGTTTCAATTTCATATATTACGTGGCTTTGTTCTTGGGGATTTTAATTCAGTTTTGGGAGCTCATGAAACTATCGATAATATCACGCCTAGTTCTTGTGAATACTTCCAAGTTGCTTTAACTATTTGTAATCTTTTGGATGTTGAGACGAAAAGAGCATTTTATACTCGAATTGGACAGAACCGTCGCGGTATAGTACTTTCTAGCTTGGATAGGGCTCTTTGTACTACTTTTTTTCTCGATACTTGGTCTCAGGTCTCTTGCATTACTCTAACAATATTACACTCAGATCATCATCTAATACTGATTTCTTATTTTATGGACATTTCTTCGAGACCTCATCCTTTCAGATTTCAGGGTATGTAGGATTCTCATCCCTCTTTCATTGATGTTGAGAATGCGTCACTTCTTCAGGTTCCTTCTTTTAATGAGGTAAGGAAGACTATGTTTGACATGGATTCTCTTAGATCTCCAGGCATGGATGGCTTCTAGGGTAAATTTTATTGACATTGTAGGGTTAGATTTAGTCTTGGCAGTGCAAATATTTTTTTGTACATGACAGATTTTACCAAATTTTAACTCAAATTTTATAGTAATTATTCCAAAAATTCAGAATTCTATAGTTATTCAACAGCTTCATCCTTTTGTTTTGGGTAATTTTCTGTTTAAAATTATCATCAAGATTATTAGTGATCGTCTTTCGAATTATTTATCCCAATCAATATAGCTTCATTATGGGATGTCAAATTGTTGATTGTATTGTTGGATGCCTCTTAATGTTTCAATATTTTGAGCAATAATAGTAGTTGTGGTGGTCATTTTGCTATGAAAATTGACATTCATAAAGCTTTCTATTCCATTAATTGGAATTTTCTTATTGGGGTTCTGAGGTGTTTTGGTTTCTCTGAATGTTTTATTGCGTGGTTTAATAATATTTTTGACTCAGTAAGGATCCTGGTGCTTATTGATGTGCCTCCTAAGGGCTTTTTCAAATATCCATGAGGTGTGCAACATGGTGATCCCCTCTCCCTACTTCTTTTTCATTTGGCTGAGGACTTTTTGAGTAGATATCTTTCACATCTGGTAGATTCAAGTTCATTGGTTTCAATATCTTCTCCGATTGAGATGCGTGCTCTGACTCACTTTCTTTACGTGAATGATGTTCTTCTTTTCTGCAAAGGCTTCTTAGAATCTACAAGTGGTTTTAGATGATTTTGAGCCTTATGGTTCACTCTCTAGTCAACAAGTTAATTTGGATAAATCATCTATTTATTTTGATAAGGGCATTTCAGGGACCCGAATTACTAATTTTTTGTCAATATCTAGAATGCGTAAGGGAGGAGATTCTATGACTTATTTAGGGGTTTCTCTCTTTGTTGGTATGCACATTAGTGGTTAATCCCTTGGGCTGATAAAATTAAAAGCAAATTGGAGTCTTAGAAGGGTTTAACTTTATCTATGGCAGGCAGATTATGTCTCATTAATTCGGTGATCCAAGGTTCAGTTTTTTATTCCTTTCAAATTTATCGTCGGCCTTCCTCTCTTTTGAAAGATTTAAATGCTGCTATTAGAAACTTCTTTTGGACATGTTCAGTTGATACTCATAAGTTTGTTCTAGTGTCCTGGAAGTTTTGTTGCAAGCCAAAAGAGGAAGGTGGATTTGGTATCAAAGATCTTTGCATTCTTAACAAAGGCTATATTGGAAAAACTCACTTGGAGGTTGTTGATTGAGGACTCTATGATTACCTATTATCTTCGTGCTTGTTACTTCATACAGAATCACAGACCGAGGTCATAGTATATTTATTCTTTTGTCTGGCCTGGCTTGAAATATCAAAATACTTCTTTGATGCTTGGATCTCGGTGGTTGGTTGGTCATCATTTAAAAGTTCATTTTTGGATAGATAATTGGTTGGGAACTTCATTGATTGATTTGGTAGATGATCATTATTCGTTACATCTATTAAAATTATGTCCATAAAGTATGGTATAATAACTACTTATGATTACTTAGTTATTTCTCTGACATTTTTGTATTGCTAAATTTAATGAATAAATGAAAATTTTACTTTAATTAAAGTGTGTTTATAATTTACTCAAGTCCTAGAACTATTATTAACTTAAGCAGAATAAAGACAGAGAGGTCTTCCAGACAAACTCTTCTAAAATAGTTTAGAATATTATTCGCAGTCTTAGGACCGACTCGGTAATCAAGTCTTATTATGACTGTTGGGTTGAACCAAAGGATGCTAGTCTTTGAGCATGGGAGTCAAGACTCTAACAGTAGATATATTATGGAACATGTTGAATAGACCAGTAACAAATTAGTTTAGAGCATAACCAGTTACCTAGCTATAAATCTAATTGTTACACCATAAGAGTAGTTTCATGATTACCTTAATCCTGAGGTGAATATGAAACTCGACTTAGTTACTTGTGATCTTTGATACACCAAAAGAGTGAGTTTGAATTACTAGACAATACATTGGCTATTGGGATCGTGATTCAACTATATTAGAGTTACGTGATTCACAGATATGAAATTCGTGTTGAGATTGTAGCAACAATATCACCTTATACTTTATTGATGGATGTGTGAATATATAAATCGGGCCTAGTACTCGATGACATGAGTCATTGAATAAGACATTGTAAATTGTACGAGACAATTCACTGATATGTCTTTCTTATTCACAATCAACAAAGGAGTTAAGGAAATAATAACTAGAGGGGTAAATTGATAATTCTACATACCACTCTTGAAGTGTAACATCGTAAAATATTCTTTGGGCTGTGAAATAAATATATTTATTTGCACCAACAAAAAATGTAGCGCACATTAATCGAGAGTTGATTCAGCTCCGGACCTATAGTGGAGTCGACGATGTCGGGATTAAATAGGTCAGAAATTTATGGAGATAAATTAACTGGGTATTTGAATCCCATAGCTTTATTCACGTGGGTCCATTCGATCTTAGGAGTAGCTCATAAGGACATGAATGAGAAAAAATATCAGTTGAACTAAAACGTGTTTTGGACCAAGATACAATTTCCGAACCTATATGTGATGTGTGTCATCACTAAATTAGTGAAGAACATAATTAATGTTCAAATTAATTAATTTATAATTTTCTAATTATTGAATAACTAGTAAATAAAAGAAATTAGTTAATTAATTGATAGGGATCCATTTAATTGATGAATTTGGACACAGTCATAGCTCTAGGGGAGATGTAAAAATCACATATTACAGTGCAAGGAAGGTAAATTTCAATTTTATCATATAGGGATATATGGGTAAATTCCATAATTAATATAAAAGGGTTGCAAACCTAACTGTAAGTTGAGCTAAGTGTCAGACAGAGTAGAAAAGAGTTTCTCTCACCCCCTATAGTTGCCGTCGAAAATCAAGAGCACAAGAGAAAAAAAATTATTTTTTTTCTTCCTCAGTTGTTTGGAGAGCCCACACTATATTCTTATCAGTATCATTGTGAGACATACTTCTGAATCCTACGAGTGGTTGTTAAGGTGAAGATCGATTGAAGTTTTACAAATCTCAAGAACAAGGAATGCGAAACAATAAATTGGATCCTACCAATTTAGAAATTCTCCATTACAAGAAAAGGTAAAAATTGTTTCTATCTCTTCTCGATACGTTTATTTAAATATGTGTGATGGTTGTATGGTTTTATATTTAATATGATTAAATGTTTTTTTTGTGAAAATTTTTATATTGCGCCCATGAACCGTTCATTAATTTTCTTCAATTTTTAAAAACCGATCCAACAACATCCTCCTTTGGAGTTACTAGAGAGAAGTGTAATTGATCCAGGGAATCGGCATCTACATGTATCATTTTTTTCTTCTTATCTGACACTTACTTCTGAAATTGTCGTTATGGTGGTTAGCTCTAACACGGACTCATCAGTTTGGACATGTTCTTGGGATGGTATTGTTTCTTGTAAAGCTACTTATGCCTATCTTACTAAGGTTGGGAATTCTCTTAGTTAGGGTAAGCATATTTGGAAACCATTATTCCACCTTCTCAGTTTATCCTTACTTGGCACTTGTTCCATGGAATGATGCCTATTGATTCTATGTTGCATGCTCGTGGTTATATTTTCCCTTCTTATCATCATATTTGTTGTGTTGTGGAGGAGGACTTACGTCAACTATTTATAGAATTGCCTTTTTCTCATGGGTTGTGGGATGTCATGTTGATTACTTTTAGGAAGGATATCAAGCTTGATGGTACTTGCTTATATCTCTTGTAGGCGGCGATGAAAACATCTTTTAGCATGCAATTGAAGGCTTTATGGCAGTCTTCCATTATTATCATCTTTTGGGCGGTGTGGTTCCTTCGTAATCAAATCAACTTTGAGAGTAAGAAACCTGTCTTTATTGAAGATTTTGTCTTGCTTCGGTGTTTAGTACGTGAAGCAGATGTAGGATCGGGTTTTAGATTTTGGAAAAAAAATTAATGAACCATGACTAGTTCTTGGACAGAATTTAAAAAAAACATACACATATTTAATCTAATTAAACACAAAACCAATCACTGAACATGTATAATCATATAAAAATGTATCGAAAAGAGAGAAATAATTTATAGATTTTCAGTTAATGGAGAAATTCTGATTTGGCGGAATTCAATTCTCTATCTTTCGTCATTCATTCTTCGTAGAGCTAGCAATTGATCTCCGCACAGACAATCACCATTTAGAATCAGAAGTATATCTTTCAAGAATTTTTGTAGGAATTGAGTGTGAGCTCTCAAAACAACGATTGAAAGAGAAATATCAATTTATTTCTCTTCCCTTAGAGTATTCTGCGGCAATAGTGTGGGAGTGGGAGAGAGAAATATCAATTTATTTCTCTTATCTACACTTACAGATAATGTTCTTATCTCCTTAAGAGAACTCTAATGCAATCTCTTATTATATTTAACTATGGAGTTTACGCACATACCCCTATATGTCAAAAGCTGAAATTCCCCTCTGTATATATACTTATATGTGATTTTTACATCTCCCTTAGAGTCAAAATTGTGTCCAAATTTATCAGTCTAAATTGATGAATTAAATTGATCCCTATCAAATAATTAATTAATTTCTTATATTTACTAATTATTCAATAACTAGAAAATAATAAAATAATTAATTGGAACATTATTCTGCTCTTCACTAATTTAGTGATGACACCCAACACATATGGGGTTTCGGAAGTGTACATTGGTCCAAAACATATTTTTTGACCAATTGATGTTGTTTCTCATTCTTGTCCTTATGGGCTACTCCTGAGACCGAATGGACCCATATGGATAAAGCTATGAGATTCAAATACCTAGTTGATTCATCTTCATAAATTATTGACTTATTCATTTCTGACATCGTACGATTCCATTATAGGTCTGATGCCAAATAAACTCTCGATTCATGCGCGCTACATTTTCTGTTGGTGCAAATAAACATTTATATTTCACGGTCCACAAAATATTTTATGATATTACCTTTCGTGAATATCAATAATAAGAGTGGGAAGTAAAATTATCATTTTACCCCTCTAGTTATTATTTCCTTAACTCCTTTATTTATTGTGAATAAGAAAGACATATCAGTCAAGTGTCTCGTAAAGATCACCATGTCATATTCAATGACTCATGTTATCGAGTACCAGGCCCGGTTTATTTATTCACACACTCATTAATAAAGCATAAGGTGATATATTTTCTTTTGCAATCTTGCCACGAATTTCATATATGTGTATCACACAATTCCAACAAAGTTGAATCATGATCCCAATAGTCGAGGTGTTGACCGGCAATTCAATCTCACTCCTTTGACATATCAAATATCGTAATTAACTAAGTCAAGTTTCGTATTCACCTAAGGATTAAAGTAATTATGAAAATACCCTTAAGGTGTAACAATTAGATTTAGAGCTAGATAAATGGTTTTGCTCTAAACTAATTTATTACTGGTCTATTCAACATGTTCCATAACATGTCTAGGTCAACCATTCGAGTCTCCACTCACATGCCCCTAGATCGGCATCCTTTGGTTCAACCTAACAATGGTAATTGGATTCGATTACCCAGTTGATCATATAACTGAGAATAATATTTTGAACTATCTCAGAAGAGTTAGTCTAGAAAATCGGTTGGTCTTTACTCTTCTTACGTTGATAATAGTTTCAGAACTTGAGTAAATTAAAAACACACTTTAATTAAAGAAAACTTTCATTTGTTCATAAAATTCATGAATACATTAAATGTCTCAAAAATAACTAGTTACTTATAAATAGTTATTACACTCTACTTAATAGACATAATTCTAACAATCTCCTACTTGGATTAAAGTATGCATGTACAATATCGTATCCCCATGCCCTCTAGATGACCATCAAATACATTACTACTTAAAGTATTTGTGAATGGATCTGCTAAGTTGTTAAACATCGATACGTGTGATACTTCAAAATCTCCACAATGAACTATCTCTCTAATGAGGTGGTACTTCCGCTCTATGTGTTTGGATCTTTTGTGGTTCCTTCGAGTTTTCTAGAGCTCCACTGTTAGCACAATAAAGTGTCATAGGTTTGCCAGAATTTGGAACGATTTTCAGAGTCTTTAGGAGCTTTCTAAGCGACACAGCTTCCTTTGCAGCTTCACAAACCGCCACATACTCACTTCCATGGTAGAATCAACAATGCAAGATTGTTTGATACTTCTCCATACAACTACTCCACCATTCATGATAAACATTGATCATGAAGTGTACTTCCTAAAATCCATGTCTACTAGGAAATTAGAGTCGGTATAACCCGTTATATTCAAGTCAGTACCTGAATACACAAGCATGTAATTCCTCGTTCTCCTTAGATACTTGAAGATATTCTTAACAGCATTCCAATGCATGAGTCTATGATTAGATTTGAAATGACTTACCATGCTCACAACATAGCAAATATCTAGCCTAGTGCAAAGTATTACATACATGAGACTTGTACGACTGAGGCATAGAGAATCTTTCTCATGTCTTCCTCCTCTTGACGAGACTTGGGAGACTACTCCTTGGAGAGGCTGACTCCGTGCCTAAAAGGAAGATATCCCTTCTTGGAGTCTTGTAGACTAAAGTGATCCATCATCTTATCAATATAAAATACTTGATATTGTGCCAATTTGTCAGTTCCCGAAATATCTGAATACCTAGGATAAAGGCAGCTTCTCCAAGATCATTCATATCAAATTGCTTTGCAAGCCAGATTTTGACAATAGACAATTTTCTAACATCATTCCCAATTAGTAGAATGTCGTCCATGTACAAGATCAGAAAAACCTCATTCTATTCATGTATCAACTTATACACACAAGGTTTGTACAATAACTGCTCAAAACTAAAATTCTTGATACTTTCATCGAATCTAATATTGGGGAGTCAGTGTTCTTCCATTTACACCCTACGGATTGTACCCCTTCAAGAGGATCTACAAGCTTCAAGACTCCATTTTAGAGCATCAATTGTATTTCAACGTTCATGGCGTCTTGCATAGGTTTTCTTCAGGACCAGTCATGGCCTGCGAGTAGGAAACAGGTTAATTATGATCCTTATATGAGACTGTCGTCAAGGCATCTCCATAATACATGTACCTTTCAAGTTATCTCATAACCCTCCCCTTACATCGAGGCTCTGTAGGCTTCGGCTCCTGCAGTGGTTCTTCCATTATTGATTCAAGAACATGTCTCAATTGGGGAGTCAGTGTTCTTCCACTCAATAATTCCTATAGCACATATGTTCTTCTCACCTTCACACTTCCTATATAGTCCTCTTTAAGAAAACACACATTTGTGCTCACGAATATTTTCTTGTCGGTCGGACTATAAAAGATGTATCCCTTCGTTCCCTCGAGATATCCTACAAACAGGCATAATTTTGATCGAGTGGCCAACTTGCCCTTCTTCAGTCTCAGTACATGTGTCTAGCATCCCCATATTCTAAGGTGGCTTAAGGATGACTTTCGTCCACTCTATCTTTCATATAGTGTACTAGGTACCACCTTTGACAGAACTTGGTTCAGAATATATGCCGTTATTTCCAAGGCATATCCTCAAAACGAATCTGGGAGGGATGAGTAACTCATCATGGATATAACCATATCCAATAGAGTTCATTTTCTTCTCTCTGACACACCATCATGTTCTAGAGTTTCGGGTGCTATAAGCTAAGAAAGAATACATTCTTCCTTAAAAATGTCTTCAAACTCTCCTAGCAAGTACTCTCCATCACGATCGGATCATAGTGTTTTGATTTATTTCACTAATTGCTTCTCAACCATAGCCTTCTACTCTTTGAACTTTTCAATGGTTTTAAACTTTTAGTGCATTAGATAAACAAGTCCTAAACGTGAGCAGTCATCTGTGAAGGTTACAAAATATTCATAACCTCCACTTTCTTGGATATTCAATGGCCCGCATACATCACTATGTACGAGTTCAAGGCATTGAGTGGTTGTTTCACCTTTAGCTGAAAAGCGCATCTTGGTGATTTTTCATTCTATGCAATATTCGTATGTGGATAGTGATCCCATACTTAAAGCTTGCAATGGACCATCATTTTCAAGTATTTTAATTATGCCTAGGCTAATGTGACCAAGACACAAGTGCACAAGTAGGTTTGATCGATTGAGTCAGACTTCAACATTTTACTATCCCTTTGTAAATCAGTATTTACTTCATTGACACATATCATTGGAACTTTTGGTTTTACATAAAATAGTTTGTTTATCATGCGTGCAGTAGTAATTAAGCATTGATTTCTAAAAATATCAATATCATTATCAATGAAATCCAAAGAAAATCCCTGCTCAATTAATAAACATCATGGAAAACCATATAACCGTTCTCAAATAACAATTGAATAGTTCCAAATGATACTGCCGATACTAGTGCTCCATTCCCTCAATAGAAATTGAACTCACCCTCGTTAAGCCTTCAACTTTCCTTGAACCCTGGAAACAACAAATATGGTTAGTGGTTGCAAGTCTACAATCCATGAAAAAGTAGAGTCAGCCACATAACAAACTTCGGTAATAAGTAATGTACCTTTGGATCTCAACCCCTTGAGATAATCTCGGCAGTTGCGTTTCCAATGACCAGCGACTCCGAACGATGACACTTGTCTTTCGACTTGTACACTTTCGCAGGGCCCTTGCCTTTCACAGTTTTTGAATTCTCCTTCTTAGCTTTCTTAGGACCTCTCTTGTATTTCTTTTCGGTGCCAGAGATGGAAGGCTTACTTTCAGTAAATTTTGTCTCTGCATTCTTTCTTTTTCCCATCAGAAATAGGGTCTCAGCCGTTTGCAACTCCTTCATGAGTTCCATAAGATAGTACCTCAACTTATTTGAGGATCATATCAACTTGAGTCTCACCATCTAACTCAACTCCCATGATCTCCATCTCATTCAGAGAACTAATTATCAGCATCATATGTTCGTTGACAGGAGTTTTGGGTTTCATCTGATAGTTTATGAAGTTTTGCACAGCATCCTATTTGGCTTGATGACCCTAATCCCAAACATTTCGGTGATGTTCAATAACATATCAACAGTAGTCTCCATGTTCTGATGTTGTTGTTGCAGCACATTGTTAATTGATGCTAGGATGTAACATCTGGCGATCTCATCATAACGCAACCAAGAAGCATAGGCATCATTTTCCTCTTGAGTTGATTCAACAATAGGCTCAAGGAGACAGGGGTGGTGAGCACAAACTTGTGCGTTTCTACCATCAGCACGATATCAAGATTAGGTTTCCAATCCATTAAATTTTCACCAGTGAATTTGTTTGCATTCAAGATTGTTGAGAGTATGGATAATGATATGATTACTGAAAAAAATAAATAAAGCATTATAAATAAATATTTAGTCATTTAGGAAAGTATGATGCATGATGCAAATACTTAAATATTTAAAATCTAAAAAAAACATATTATTTTTATGATGTTACGATCAACAACGAAAACTCGTATCATCTAGGGATAACGCTCGAGCTACCTCCTATTGCATCGAGACTCTTCTAGTTTGATTAACGCTTAACAAGATGTTTGTACATTTAGCCCAACCAACCACCAATGATTTTGCTCAAATAGTTGAATCATGGTCCCAACAGCCGAGGTATTGACCGGTAATTCGATCTCACTCATTTGACATATCAAATATCGCAATTAACTAAGTCAAGTTCTGTATTCACCAAAGAATCAAAGTAATTACAAAAATACCCACAAGATGTAACAATTAGATTTAGAACTAGATAAATGACTTTGCTCTAAACTAATTGATTATTGGTCTATTCAACAGGCTCCATAACATATCTAGGTCAACCGTTAGAGTCTCTAATCCCATGCCCCTAGACCGGCATCTTTTGGTTCAACCTAGCAGTCATAATTGGATTCAGATGTCTAGTCGATCCTAAGACTGCGAATAATATTTTAAACTATCTCTGAAGAGTTTATCTAGAAAATGGCTAGATCTTTACTCTTCTTACGTTGATAATAGTTTAAGGATTTAAGTAAATTACAAACACACTTTAATTAAAAAAAATTTCATTTATTCATAAAATTCAATAATACATTAAATGTCTCAGAAATAGTTGTTTACTCATAAATAGTTATTACACCCTACTTTATGAACATAATTCCAACTCACTCACATCTACTAAAGTAGGTGTGTACAATCTTGTATCCCCATGCCCTACAAATGACTATTAAAGACTTTACTGACAATCCCCACGTGTGTTACTTCAACATCTCCACGATCAACTATCTCTCTGATGAGATGGTACTTTCGCTCTACGTGTTTGGATCTTTTATGCCTCCTTGGTTCCTTCGAGTTTTCTACAGCCTCATTGCTATCACAATAAAGTGTCATGAGTTTGTCAGCATCTGGAATGACTTCTAGAGCCTTTAGAAACTTTCTTAAGCCAGACATCTTCCTTTGCAGCTTCACAAGACACCACATACTCAGCTTCCATGGTAGAATCAGCAATGCAAGACTGTTTGATATTTCTCCATACCGCTACTCCACCATTCAAGATGAACACCGATCTAAAATGTACCTCCTAGAATCCTTGTCTGGTTATAAATTGGAGTCAGTATAACCTGTCATATTTAGGTCAGTATCTGAATACACAAGCATGTAGTTTCTCATTCTCCTTAGATACTTGAGGTTATACTTGACAGCATTCCAATGAATGCCAAGGCGTAGCAAATATCTAGCTTAGTGCAAAGTATTGCGTACATGGGAAGATATCCCTTCTTGGAGTCTTGCATACTGAAATGATCCATCAACTTATCAATATCATATGTTTGAGATAGTACCAATTGTATGTTCTTCTAATCCCGAAAGATCTGAATACCTAGGATAAAGGCAACCTCTCCAAGATCCTTCGTATCAAATTACTTTGCAAGCTAGATTTTGACATCAGACAATTTTCTTACATCACTCCCAATAAGTAGAATATCATCCACGTACAAAACCAAAAAAACTACATTCCCTTCTTGTATCAACTTATACACACAGGGTTCGTCTACTAATTGCTCAAAACTAAAGTTCTTGACAGATTCATCAAATCTAATATTCCCCGAATAGGATGCTTACTTAAGTCCATAAATGGACTTCAGCAATTCACAAACCTTGTCCTCTTGGCCTTTCTCCATGAACCCGTCTGGTTGAGCCATATACATGCGCTCTTCAAGATTGCCATTCAGAAAAATAATCTTGACGTCCATCTGCTAGATTTCATAATCGAGAACACTAGCAATGGATAGGAAGATTCGAATGGATTTAAGCATGGCCACCAGCGAGAATTTATCCTCATAGTCAATACCTTCCTTTTGGGTGTAGCCCTTGGCTACAAGCCTAGCTTTGAATATATCCACATTCCCATCAGGTCCTCTCTTCTTCTTATAAATCCATTTACACCCTACGGGTTTTACCACTTTAGGAGGATCTACAAGCTTCCAGACTCTATTTGAGTACATCAATTATATCTCGACGTTCATGGCATCTTTCATAGGTTTACTTCAGGACCAGCCATGGCCTGCGAGTAGGAAATAAATTTATCATGATCCTTATCTAAGACTATTGTCAAGACATCTTCATAAGACATGTACGTTTCAAATTGTCACACAACCTTCTCACTACGTCGAGGCTCCGTAGGCTCCAGCTCCAACTCCAGCTGTGGTTCTTTCATTATTAATTCAAGAATAGGTCTCGATTAGAGAGTTGGTGTTCTCCCACTCAATCATTGCTCTAGTACAAGTGTTCTTCTCAACTTCACACTTCTTATATAGTCCTCTTCAAGAAAATGCACATTTGTACTCACAAATTTTTTCTTGTCAGTCGGACTATAAAAGATGTATCCCTTCGTTCCCTTGGGATATCCTACAAATATGCATAATTCTGATCGACTGGCCGACTTTCCCATCTTAGGTCTCAGTACGTGTGTCGAGCATCCCCAATTCTAAGGTGGCTTGTGGATGACTTTCGTCCACTCCATTTTCATATCGTGTACTAGGCACCGTCTTTGATGAAACTTGGTTCAGAATATATGTTGTTGTTTCTTAGGCATATCCACAGAAAGAATGTGGGAGGGATGAGTAACTCATCATGGATCTAACTGTATCCAATAGAGTTTGTTTCCTTCTCTTAGACACATCATTCTGTTCTAGAGTGTCAGGTGGTGTAAGCTGAGAAAGAATACATTCTTCCTTAAGAAAGTCTTCAAACTCTCCTAGCAAGTACTCTCCACCACGATCGGATCGTAGTATTTTGATTTGTTTCTCTAATTTCTCTCAACCATAGCCTTGTACTAATTGAACATTTCAAAGGTTTCAGACTTTTGCCGCATTAGATAAACCTGTCCAAAACATGAGTACTCATCTGTGAAGGTTAAAAAATATCCATAATCTCCTCTTGCTTGGATATTCAATGGTCGCCATACATCACTATGTATAATTTCGAGGCATTGAGTGGTTCTTTCACCATTCAGTGAAAATGGTCTCTTGATCATTTTTCATTCTCTGCAGGATTCGTATGTCGGTAGTGATCCCACACTTAAAGTTTGCAATGGATCATCATTTACAAGTCTTTTAATTCTATCTAGGCTAATATGACCAAGACGCAAGTGCCACAACTAGGTTAGATTGATTGAATCAGAATACAACTTTTTACTACCCCTTTGTAAATCAGAATTTACTTCAGTGTCACATATTATTGGAACTTTTGATTTTACATAGAATAAGTTGTTTATCATGTGTGCACTAGTAATTAAGCATGCATTTCTAAAAATACAAATATCATTATCAATGAAATCCAAAGAAAATCCTTGCTCAATTAAACTAGCTACTGCAATGAGGTTTTTCCTAAAAATGGGGATATAATAAACATCACGTAAAACCAAATATTTGTTCTTAAATAAAAATTTAAATAGTTCCAACTAATACTACCGATATTAGTGCTTTATTCCCCTAAAAAAATTTGAACTCACCCTCGTTAACCTTCTGCTTTCCCTGAACTCTGTAGGGAACAACAAATATGGTTAGTGGCTGCAAAGTCTATAATCCACGAAAAAATAGAATCAGCCACATAACAGGCTGATGACATTTCAACTCCTTGAGATAATCCAGGTAGTTTCGTTGCCAATGACCAGTGACTTCGCAATGATGACACTTGTCCTTCGACTTGTCCACTTTTGCAGGGCCCTTGCCTTTTGCATCTTTTGAGTTCACCTTTTTAGCTTTCTTCAAACCTCTCTTGTATTTATTTTTTACGCCAGAGGTGGAAGGCTTACTTTCAGTAAATTTTGCCTTTCCATTCTTCCTTTTTCCCTTCAGAAACAGGGTATCAACAGCTTGCAACTCCTTCATGAGTTCCGGAAGAGAGTACCTCTAATTATTCATCGAATAATTAAGTTTGAAGTTCTTATGTCTCGCAGGGTCTCGAGGATCATATCAACTTGAGTCTTTCCATCTACCTTAGCTCCCATGATCTCCATCTCATCAGATAACTAATGATTAGCATCATATATTCTTTGACAAGAGTATCGGGTTTCATCCAACAATTCATGAAGTTTCACACAACAGCCTGTTTGGCTTGACGACCCTAATCCCCGAACATTTTGGTCATGTAAAACATCATATCAGCGGCGGTCTCCATTTTCAGCCAAGAAGCATAGGCATCTTTTCCCTCTTGAGTCGATTCAGCAATAGGCACAATGGGACAAGGGGGTGGTGAGGATGAACTTGTGCTTTTCTACCATCAACATGATATCAAGATTATGTTTCCAAGATTAATAATAAATCATGTATTAAAAATTAACCTCTCTATGGCTCATTTCTAATTACAACCCATAAAGATAATAAAAAATAAATTACAATAATTTAAATATTAGTTTTCATGACGTCTGTAATTATCTCATTCTCATACAGAAAGTCCCACCCTCTTCTGATCATTTACCAAGTTTCAGTCACATTTTCAAATTCAAAATTCAATTGAAAATTATCCAACAAGTAAATTAATCAATTGATTTATTTTAAAAATAATTTACAAAATAAATTCTAGTTAATCAGTGTTGGAAAAAATTATCAAATCAAATTAAATTAATTTTAAGGACTGAATTGGGCTTGGAATCAAATTACAAGTCTATATGAATCACTTGGGCCAAATAACACTTGCTTAGTCTAAACCTTAGCAGGCTTGGTAGGTCTACGCCAGTGCAAGGCCCTGTTGGGTCTTGCGCGCGCTAGGGTTTCCATAATCCTAAGGTTTCCTAAAACTTAGTGTTGCTGCCTAGTAGGGTTTCCAAAACCCATTGACGGTGCGGCAGTGGACGGTGAACGTGCAAGCGGCATGCGGTGGCGCATGGTGGCCTATAGCGGATGCCCATTGGGGGATGGTGCGAGGTAGGGTGCAGACGGCAGAGCGGCGTGCAATGAAAAGCACGGTTGACGGTAGACCTCAGGGTGCGTGCAGCTTCTTGAAATTCGTGTGATGATTCGATCGGAATGCGTTCGCGATAAATTTACATGAATTTTAACGATACAAATCTTACAAAATTAAATTACATAAAATTCTATTCCACAACTTTGGCGTACATCAATTCAAAATTCAAAAATAGCAGCTTGAGCCAATCAATCGGAATCCATTCATAAAACACATTCAAACATGCTTTGAGTCTACCAAACAAAAATTATATGTCAATATCATCGTATTCATACATGCATACGTTTAAATACTGAATATGCATATTCAAAGACCATAGAACGTGCATAATCATATAAAAACGTATCGAGAAGAGATAGAAATAATTGATACATTTTCAATTAATGGAGAAATTTTGATTTGGCGGAACTCAAATCTATATCTCGCGTTCTTTGTTCTTTGTGGAGCTAGCAATTGATCATCGCACCGACAACCATCCATTAGAATTAGAAGTATATCTTTGAAGGATTTTTGTAGGAATTGAGTGTGGGCTCTTGAAACAACGATTGAAAGAGAAAAATCAATTTTTTTCACTTCCCCTTAGAGTAGTCGGAGGCAACAGTGTGGGAGAGGGAGAGAGAAACTTTTTCTTCTCTTATCTACACTTAGGGATAAGGATCTTATCTCCTTAAGAGATAACCCTAATGTAATCTCTTATTATATTCAATTACGGAATTCATCCATACACCCATATATGTCAAAAACCGAATTCCCCTCTCCACATACACTTATATGCGATTTTTACATCTCCCCTAGAGTCAAAATTGTGTCTAAATTCATCAGTCCAATTTGATGAATTAAATTGATTCATATCAATTCATAATTAATTTTTTTATTTACTAATTATCCAATAATTAGAAAATAATAAAACAATTAAATTGAACATTAATTTTTGTATTCACTAATTTAATGATGACACCCATCTCATATGGAGTTCGGAAAGTGTACATTGGCCCAAAAGACTTTTTGGTCCAATTGATGTTGTTTCGCATTCTTGTTCTTATAAGCTACTCTTGAGACCAAATAGACTCACATGAATAAAGATATGAGATTCAAATACTCGGCTAATTTATCTTCATAAATTCTGAACCTATTTAATATCGACATCGTACGACTCCACTATAAGTCTGATACTGAATAAACTCTCGATTCATGCGCGGTACATTTTCTATTGGTGCAAATAAATATTTATATTTCACAGTTCACATAATATTTAATTATCGTTTCATCCTTCTAGTTATTATTTTCTTAACTCATTTATTGATTTTGAATAAAAAAAATAATTTTTTAACACTTTTTATCAAGCGTCCATTTTTCATTTGACTAAGTACGGTACTTCATAAGTACCACATATCTTTCCCTAACATGATGGAATTATCATACCTCTCTGTACTGAAAACTAATGGAATGTTCAGGAAAGAAACCCAAAACGCATAAATGCTTTTAATTATTTTAATTAAAAAAAGAGATATGATCCCATCTACTTTTAGAACATGACGCGAATGAAAAGAACACATCGTTCTCTTTTTTACCATGGTAAGCAAGACAAATGTATTTCTAATATTGATGAAAAAAGTACTTCACATGTTTTGTTTTCAAATAAGAGATGGGAGAATTAAACATCGTATCACATAGAAACAAAATTTAATTATGATAGATGAGTTAACATAATCAATTAAATAAAAATTATTACATAAAGAGTCTTACAATCTCTCTAGGCTGATCAAGTGGTCATGTCCTTTACACATACAAAATATAACATTACTTCCCTTTATACTCCTCACATTTCTTCTTCTATCTCTTGTAAACAAATAAATACCATGAGTAAAGTACCAAACTATATTTTCACCTCATTAATGATTAGTGTCTCCACGAGTCTGCGCATCCCGAATGGCCCGACCACCGGAATACCTCTGAGGAATTCGTCGACTTTTTAAAAGTTTTCCAGTCTCGAAGGACGACCTGTAAATCGTTGATCTTGGCGACGATTGTTCGACAACAATTGGCATGGACAGTACTAACAAGCCTAAAGTCATTACTATTTTGGCAAAAGCCACTGAAATAGAGGGTGTTCAAAAACCTAACCCTAAGACCCAATTGGCTAATAATGCCTTTATGGATTATATCTTGTAAAACATCTTGCTCTTTCATGCCTTTTGAATTGTCTTTCATGGAATACCAATTTTCAAACAATGTAATGGTTTTGTTATTTGATCTGACGAAGTAGAAACCAGTGTTGATTGGGTTCCTTGTCGACCACGGATCGCCGTTGTAATTGTCTGTGCTAATTTGAAGATCTTCAGTCTCGTTTTTACTTAACTTTGGAAACGGATTTCTTAACCACACTACATCAGTATCCTGTATAGAAAAAAAATTGAATTAAATGTCACAAGGTGATAATAATTTTAGCGTAGAAATATACAAATAATAAGCGATGCCTAAAAATTGGTCATGGAGGATTAGCCTATCTTAGCCATTGAAGCCTAGATAAGCTCGACGCGAAAGTAAAAAATTTACAAATTATTCTTTTTTAGTCAATCTAAATCGTTAAAAGACAGTTTAAGGGTATCAAAATAAGCCAACAAATCTTATCATATTCTTCAAAGAATAATTCTAGAGTAATCAAATAATTGATTAATTTTTAAGTGATCAATTAATATATCATCATTTATAGGTTGGTGTTTTAAATTAGTTTAATGGGTGTGAAAACAATAAATTATAAATGATCGACACATCACTTGGTCACTTAAAATTTTATCAAGTATTTGATCTGTGTAAATATTTTCTTCTTCACACGTTAGAGAATCTCTTGCCACTCATTGAAGCACATTGAACACCTTTTTTCATGAAAAAGTGAAATATTATAGATATCCAATCACGAATTAATAAAAGCAAAACAACATTATAACCAGCTAAGATAAGAAGTAAGAGATTAGTAGATACTTAACTAAAATAAATTCATGGCTAAATCTAAACTAAATGACAAACTTAGATATATTGCTTACGCACGAAAGAATTTGAAGATTAATTCAAAACATTATTTTATCTAATTTTTGTTCATTATCTATTTTAATCAAAGTCAGCTAGCTTTATCTTTCTTTCAAGCAATTTTCATTCCATGAAAAACAGCTCTACATTTGAACGAGATGGATTAGCACGCAATTAAGCCTAATACCCAGATGATGTAGTTATAAGTTTGAGTAACCCTATCCTCATAAAAAATTTAAATACTCACAGAAAACTGAAATCTCATCCTATAACATACTGCCACCAGTATAAAATATAGTATTTTATTTATGAATGCGCCTATGAAATTTAAATTTTTTACAAATGTACATGTCATCAAATAATGTGCAGAAGACTTAGTATTATTGGAAACCAAATATCAAATTAGCCAATGCACGGTTCTGAGTGTAAAAAAGTCGAAATGCAATAGTGCATGTCGTATTCAAAATATATATTTTAGCCAAAAATTATAATTTACACAAATACAAATGCAATATATACACAAACACACAATATATATACATACACTCAGATACCATAGATACAAGAGGGAATAAACAAATAAGATAACGTACCGTGAAAATGAAGTTATATCCTCGTTTGAGAACCTCTATGAGAAACGAAGTTCTCGCCCACATCATCTTAATGAACTCCTCTGACATGTAAATCTTCTCTCCCCCAAAATCCACACCTTCGGTCTCTAATTTGTAGCAGTTTAGCCGGAGATACCTACACCGGTCGTAAGCCGTCTGATCAACCGCCACGAGTAGAAGGTGGTCAAGGAGAGGCCTTGAATCCTCTCCTAACCAGAAGCTATTGAGAAAAATATCTAGCATGGTTGTGTCTTCTTTTATGCCTTGGTCTGCATACGCCTTGTTGATTATCGCTATTATCACCGTCTTGTTTTCCATTTTCGTTTTCTCGAGCACCACTCCGAGCCCGTCTAAAGACACCGGTGCTGAAACCTGAAAAAGAAAACGAAGAAAATGTTAGTTTCGGCGTGAAAAACGAAAGAAAAAATACATTCATGTTGGTAAATAGAGTACAGATGGAAGAAGAAGAAGAAAAATATACCGAATTTGAATTTTCACACTGGTAGTTTTTTGAGAACCGGGAGAGTGGATTTGTCGTGGAAGAAGGCCAGATAGCGATGAAAAGTATTCCCGCGATAAACAATGAGAGAATGACATAATTTCCGAAATTATATTTCTGAAAACCCATAGTTGCGTTTGTTGGTTTTAGAAGATTTAAAGTGAGATTAGTTTCTGAGTTTATATAAACTCATAGCTGTTTGTACAAAAGAAGGTCGGTTTAGAGAAGAGTTTTGAAGAAAGAAAATAGAAGATTATGTGTGTGTGTATATATAATAGTCTCCAAATTCACTCATTTAAAGAGAGTCTCCTACTTATAAAAGGAAACTGTATTTTTAATAATAATAATAATGAGTATAAGGAGTATTATTATTGTGATTTAATTTATTAATATAATTATAAGACTTTGTGTAGCATCTCAGCCACTGTAATTAATTGGGGATGAGTTTCTAAGAAAATAGAACCTAGGAAATCGGATTGGATAAAGAAAGCAACGTTGACTAACATATATTAAGATTTTGTAATTTTTTATTGGATTGATGCATTTCATATAATTATTTTATTAATTTTTTTGCTTTTGCTTTTAATTTCTCTTTTAAGAAGATGAATTTTAAATTGAATAATAAGAGGTAAAATGTGAATAGAATGGTATAGGACGAGAGAGATTGTCAAACATAATTAACTCATAATTAAATAATAATAGTTTAGAAGTAGTTAGCCCACAAGATTAAGATGAAGGCTATTTAGTTTTAAAAAAAAAAACTAAACATAAGGACTTCATATTAAAATTTTCGTTTTATATTGATATATAGTCTAAAAATGGACATAGTTTGGAAAATATCTCAAAGGCACTTGTTGCTTATTTTTCACATGAACAATTACATGTGCTTTTATTTGAAAAATTGATTTAGTGTGTTATACTCACGATTTTTTTATATGTATTGTATTTGATCCTGTTTGGGGCATTTGGGTTCGTAATTCTTGTATAGATGACAAGTTTTATATGTGAAAAACTAATTCTAATTGCTTGAACTGTATGCAACTGCTTCGAAATCACATGTCCCAAAATACTTGAAATTTGAAATCTATTCTAATCCATTGTTTACTCCAAGAAGAGCTTTTTTTAGTTTAAAAAGAAAAGGTAAATTACACAAATCTCTCTTATAATTTATCTTATTTATACTGAACATTTTTTATAAATTTAACAACTACTCTCACCCTTAAGAAACTAGATTAAGCAAATCTCTCTTATAATTTTGCACCGTATATACAAAATTAATTAGGGAAAATTTCACTCACTCCCATCGAGTTTCATTAAATGACACTCACATCTCATGCAGGTTTAAAAATATCATTCACACTCTCTGTCATTTTTAAATAAGGACACTCACACTTTTTCATGCAAGTTTAAAAATATCATCCACACTCTCTATCATTTTTAAATAAGGACACACACACCTTCTTAGATGGTGGTCATCCGTTAAAGTTAGACCAAATGAGATGAAATTATCTAAATACCCCCAACTTCTCTCATTTGGATATCATCTTCTTCATTTTGAAAACCCTAGAGACCATCATCCCCTTGAGAAAATCTCCACCACAGCAGCCTCGCGAACCCCCCAAATATCCAAATTCAGTAGCTCGATTCATTCTAGCCCCACTTGCATATTTCTTCTCTCTTGGACAAAAAAAGTACCATTTCAGATCTCTACTATTCAAGCAAGATTTTTCTGCCCATGAATTGCAATACAGAAGAATAAAAGGGATCGAACGTATCACAACCAAAATGTATCTGATAAAAATCCAATGGGAATTTGATAATACTCATTTATTACATTAACTTTCCTGCTCACGGTAAGGGGTAAAGAAGCTCCGATGGTTGAAGATTATGGTGGAAAACTCTATCTCTAGTTAGGGCCTGGTTGGGAGAGAAGAGGTAAAAAAAATATATTTTAATAAATGGGTAAAAAAATTATATTAGAATTTAGTTTGATAAAGGGTATAATTGTCTTTTAATAATATTTTAATAGAAAATCTAAAGAGAGGATGTGAGTGTCTATACTTAAAAATGACGGGTTTTGTGAGTGATATTCTTAAACCTAAAGAGAGTGTGAGTGTGATTTAATGAAACTTTGGGGTGTAAGTGAAATTTTCTCAATTAATTATGTAATTACTAATGGAAAATAATGAATATAATAATATAATTTTAATTATCTTGCTAACTAAGATTGTATTATATATAGCATTTATTTTTAAATAATATAAAAATAATTTTATTTAATCAATTTGACACATTCTTAATAAATGATTATACATTATGAGGTATTTTTCATCAAAAATATATTAATGTATTTCTTTAAATTACTAGCAAACATATTACTATTGAGTCAAAAATAAAAATTTATAGTATAAAAAGGATCTCAAACTTTATATACGAAGATTCGCATTTCTAATTATATAATATTATAAATATATTTATTCTACAAACTATTCATAAAATTTCATTAGTTAAATGAAATAAACGAAAAAGAGGTAAAACTCCATTTTGTACAATATTGTAAGGGGTTTAATGAGTGAAAATGAAGAAATTGTTTGATCACCTTCTGACTTGTTGATGTCAAAATACTAAGATTTCAAACTATTAAAGTTATAGAGTGTTTTTCTTTTTGTTAAAAGTATTGTTTTGCTAGAAAGAGTTAATAACTTATTTGAGTTAATATCTTAGTTTGTCATGTTCATAGGTCCTACATTTGAGATAATGATCGTTTGGTGAAATTAACTTTTGTTTTAGTTCCTTGACGTATTTAGATTAATACGATACTCCTAGTGTTTTTAATTTAGTGTTTATTGACTCTTGTTCGCTAGTTTCTTGTTATTGTTTTGTTGGGTTTTCTTCCTTTTAAATAAAAAGTTAAAAAGATTTAAAATGTCAGCTTCAATATCAAATTATCCACTTATACAATTCCTTAACATAATTCATCTATTTGAATCAATATGTCTCTTAATTTTTCTACAACTCATATAGTTTTTGTAATTGAGAGGGTAAATGTAAATATGATAAAGAGAATACTGAAAGACTTATCAATTTGATATTTCATATAATAGTGAGGGCATTTGTCTCCAAAAGTGTCTATCTTCTCTTAGCCTCATTTATATATGCTGTAGATGCAAATAAGATGTCAAAATGTCATTCTCCAACTGATCTCACGGTTATCTTGATCAAACTATTTTAAATTCCAGGCATAAAGTGGAGAAAATGATGTGAGAGAGCAACTATTTTAAATAATAACTATAATATTAATTTCTTATTAAAATGACAAGTTGTGAGGGAATTTTGGAAAGATTTTTTATGAACTTATGTGGTTGGTTACAATAAAAGAAGAAATGGATGTTCATATAGTTATTCATTTATTATGAGGGTGTATGTATAATTAAAGTAAAATACATAAAAGTTTGTTCTAATTTACCCAAAGAAAATGTATAAAAGGCGTCTTCTTGATTATTTGATGAAACTTTTTTCAACTCATAGTAAAATCTTAATAATACTTTAACTCATAATATTATCTTGACGTAAAATCTAATTTGATAGATTTAATAATTATTCTAACCGTTAACCGAAGTGTAAAAACGTGATAAAAGAAATAAAAGAAGATCTCATAATTTTGAGAGTAATGAAGTTTGGCTAAAGTTGCCAAAATTTTAATTTATTAGTATACAGACTTTTATACTTAGGTCATTAAGACGCTGTCACTATGCTTAGAGCTATAACTTAGCTCTTAATTATCAAGTTTGAAGTGAAACCTACTTTGAGAAATTTAATACCTCTTTTAAAGTGTATGACATTGTAAGTTACCTTTGCAGTGCTTTTACTTGCTTCCAAGTTGTGTGGAAAATAGTACTTAGTAACAATTGTTTTCTATAGAAAAAAAAACAATTGAGTATATGGCTTAGTGATTGAACATGTGACTTGAAGTTTATTATTTTAAATCATGTATTCAAATCACGATTGCCACAAAAACCTTGGACTCACTCGAGGATTGAAAAAATCAAGACATACACTGAAAGAGTTTGTTGTTAGTAGCAAGTGGCTCATGAAGGATCCATAGTATTACTGGTCTATTTGAACCATAAAATTTGACAGTTGGGCTGAGACTAACTAGGATTCTCACACTAACAATTTTGGGTGATAAGTTCGGTCCATGAACCTAAAAATATAATCAATGTCAGAAAGCCTAGTGAGTTTGGAGGCCAAATTCCTATACGGCTGAAAATAGGGCATGTTGGCCAATTTCTTTTCTTCGTCGCTAACCAAATTTCTACTAATTAGACTGAATTCTGTTTTAATTGTTTCACGTGTGTGCTACAAGTACAAACTAATAGAAAAACTCTGAAGCTCCATTTTGTTTCACCGACATTTTTTTAAATGTTATGGTTGTAATTGACAGAATAAATCAACGTAACATACAAATGATTTTTTTTTCAAGCAATTACAAATTATTTGGAATTCATAAATTTAGCCCTATAAAATAAGGCACGAGGGTTCAGTTGCTACCATCTTCACATTTGACTTTACAAAAAAAATAATTATAATTATCACCGTTACTTCACCATCAAACATGCTGGTGTAACATGAAAAGTTTGAAAAGAAGGCAAGAAATCAATGGGAACAATAAGTCATCTCTGTGTGGTAATATTTTTCCATACTACCAAATATTAAGTACTCTTTTAAATTATTCAATAATATATATATATTTTTTTTTTTAATTTAAAGAATTTATTTATTTATTCTCCTAAAAATTGAATAAAATATTATATATTAAGACAACTTGTTAAAATCTTTATCTTGAAGTCTAATTCACACTTAAAAATTAACTTATGAGTTAGGGTTACTTCAATTATATAATTAATAAAGTAACACTTCTTATTATATTATGTTACTGAGTGAACTAAGATAGAGTCTTCAATAAGCAAAACTAAAGAAAGGGTCAGAATTAGTTGACAAATTTTTTTCTCAAATATTGTCAATTTTGAAAACTAAAATAGATGAAATATAAGAGTAATCAAATAGTATATAATCGATCAAATAGACAGTTTTAATTACAGATTATAAAGGAGAATAAGGTGCAAGTAGAAATACAATTTTTCTCCCAAACAAGAACAAAGATCACCCAAAAGAGAAGAACATAAGAATTGCCAGGAAACCGAATCGAAATTAATTCCGTTAAAGAACGTTACACATCCGACGTTTTTTCTTAATCTTCTTCGGTTTTGGAGGATTAAGAACTAACTTGATTGCAGCATCAAATACAGCCTTCACATTCTGCACTTTGAAGTAAGAAATGTGACATTCAGTAACGTGTTTATGTTTGTTAATAGCCTTTCTTGGGTTGTTCCGATCATGAAGAAGAAACTAATCACACACCTGTTGTGTCTTTGAACTACACTCTATATAGACCATTGCTCCGATTTGCTTGTTTAGTTCTTCACCCTGACAAGCTATCAAACTATGAGTAAATCAGAATTAGAGACTGTAATTAAGTCACTTCTTATCTGATAATATCATATTTCATTTTGGTTTTATCCGATAATACCTGCTTTGTAGAAATGATTTGCGCCCCGTGATAATCCAAGAGGAACTGCTCGTCTTCTCTTAGATCTGTCCATTGCAATAACATGATTTCAACTCACAATCAGAACAATCTTGAAACAAGAATAACGTTTCAATTATGTGTCTGTTGCTAGTACATTTGGAATACACAGAAAAATTGATAGAAGAAGGAAGGAAAGAAGAAAGAAAAGATAACCTAATTTGGTGCCCACAAGAATAATAGGTACTGATGGGGCATAATGCCTTAACTCTGGTATCCACTGCTCCAAAGTGAACAAGAATCTGATTAGCATTTCAAGCTTCTGGACAAAATAAGATATTTGTATATAGAGAAAAAGAAGACGCTTACTTTCTTTGATATGTTTTCGAAGCTAGGCCGACTTATGAGCGAAAAGGCGAGAAGAAAAACATCAGCTCCTCTGTAACTCAATGGTCTAAGCCTGTTGTAATCTTCTTGACCTGGGAAAAAATGCCAAATAATTAGTCTGATTTTTGGCATTCAGAGTCCACTTAATTGATTACATAATGTTAATTAGCTTTGTTTTATAAGATTCTTTCCAAAGTTTGTGGGGCAATATCAGGTACGTTTCATCAATTTCATGCAGAAAATTGCAGCAGTCAATGGAACATTATGAATAACACTCTCAAGTCATGAAATTTAACATTTTTCATCAACACACATATCAGATCATACAAGGAAAACCAATGTTTAAGCATCAGAATGATCATATCATAGTAGAAAACAGAACTGTGGCCTTTCTGTTCTTCCATTTTTCTTGAGTGGGAAGCTTAGGTAGGCCTTTTCAGCAAGCCAAATGTGGGTGGCAACATTGAAAACCCAAAGAGAAAATTACTTGAAGATTAAAAGCACGCAATTTGATCCAAGAGTTAGGAGAGAGGAAAGTACCAGCAGTATCCCAGAGACCCAGATTCACAGCCTGCCCATTAACCAAAACATTGGCACTGAAGTTGTCAAAAACAGTTGGAACATAATCCTGTCAAATTTAAGAATAAACACCCATGAAAAAGCAAGAACTTTTGCCTTCTTTTTTCTAGTTTTGAAACGAGAAAGCTACCAACATGAATTCCAATCATATCTGATTTTCAAAACTGATTCTTAACAAGTGTTCAGATAATACAACCAAAACACAACTTGAAAACTACTCGAAGAAAATGCAGTAAACCGATTGTTAAGGAGATCGAGAGAAGAATACAGTTGGGAAAGTATTGCTAGTGTAGGAGATGAGAAGACAAGTTTTGCCAACAGCACCATCTCCAACTGTTACACATTTTATGAACTTTGTTGTTGTTGCTGCTGTTGAAGTACTTGAATGAGTGGCAATGCTCATATTTTCTCCCTCTTTGCTGGTTTTTTCCTGCAGAAATGTAAAAACCCTTTTGAAAAAAGTCTCAGATTATTCTTCTTTTTCCTTGTGTTTAGGCAAATATGAGACTGACAGAATGAAAAAAGGGAGAATTTTTTTGAAAGGGGAAAGAAAAAGATCAATGATTTATGACCCACTTTAATTTGAGCTGTCAGAGAGCAAAAGGGAGGGAACAAAAGGTAACCCACCATTGGAGCTGAATCATTCTGAATCAAAAAGAAGACTTTAAAAAGGAGTTGGCCCTTTTTTCTTGCCTCTCTTGAGATGAATTGCACATCAGAAGGTTTTTAAAAAATAAGTATAAATTTGCTGGGCCTCTAAAGAGTTGCAATTGATATGCCCTGTTTAAAAAAGAGAGAAAAAAATAAAATATGACATGCAATTGCAATCACTCCATAGAATCATTGTGAATATAGTTTTGTTTTGCAATATTGGCCAAAAGCAGTGGCTGATAGGCAATTTTTGTTTACTTGTTGAGTCCAAAAGCTAATTATGGATAATGAGTTTTTCTCTTTATTTATTTTTAGAAAGTAAGGATTTTTTTCGTGTTAAATTGGTGTGAAACAAGAAGAAAAAAGTTACAATTGTTTTTTAGAGAACAGAAAATAGTGTTAGGTGGTATTAAGTCTTCTCATCCCAAAAGCAAGCGTGTCAAGTGAAGTTGTCTTTCACGTTTATAAATTGACTACTAGTCTCTTTCATAATGTAGGATGACCCTATTAATATCTCTCATCACACATGAGTCATATCCCTTCACTTGAATTCACCACCCATAGAGGCATGAATCAAATAATCATCGACTCACTTCACTCAAATTCACCAAATATCAACCTCTCAATTTGTTAATGTCAAATTGTTTTACCTGGACCTCACTCTAATACTGGTGTTGGGTAGTTTTGGACATTATCACCCCAAAAACTAGCTTGTGAGATAAGATTTTTTATCACTCTTATAAATTGACTACTCGTCCCTTTCATAATTGATGTGTGATAAACGCCAATATCTAAAATATATACAAATATTATTCTAATGGCCTAAGGAGTTGAAAGAATAGGAGAAAGTCAATTGATCAAATCATCAGTTCGTCAATCAAGAGTTGAATTGAGAACAAGATTGGTGTCAGAGATATTTTCTTCTGTGATTAAATGTTAATCAAATCTCTAAAAGAATAATCATCACGTCTTTTTAGAGAATCGTCTCACTAAAATCATTCTCAGTAAATCTCTAGATCTCATGTGTTGAGAACATCTAGAGACAGAAAAAGTTCTTGTAATATTCTATATGCACACACACGCCCTAGTGCGTTGAGAATTGACTTGGAAGATCTTGGTGTGGATCTCGGAGTCTACTAACCGTTGGAACGATTTCGTGAGAACGAAGAATTGATCGATTTTTGTAAGGACACTTGATATAGACTACAAGAAGTATATGATTCCGAACCTTGTATGCTGTAGATTTAACTTATAAATACATAATGGATCCTGACTGATTAAAAAACCCACAAAAAATGACAGCTTCGGGGATGATAGAAAACAAATTTTCTTTTATCGAAGTTACAAATTTTATTTTATCTAAAATATAAATTAGGTATGAGTGTGAAGTTTAACCATCGTTTTTGTGTCAACTCCTTTTGTCAAAAATTATAGATAAACGCTAAAGGCATGAATTGGTAAATGTAAATAATTAGGAAAATAACTTAACGAGGTTTTAAAAAAGACAATTTAATCTAATGCTTTCAAGTATCTAATTTAATTGTATAAAACTATATGGTAAGATAAACTAATACAATGACTAAACTTTCAACTTTATATCATGACATCATGGATTGAGTGTACAATCATCAAGTCCCGTGAGAATTTATAAATTTAGACGAAAAGAAAACTACATGAAATGAATTAGTATCTCTAACAAAACAAGAGGTGATCACTTTTAACCGATATGTGTCGTTGCATAGACCGACTAGGTACGAGAACAAATTGAAAGCTGATATTTTTATTCTTTTTCAAACAGATCTAGGCCATTACTTTTTGATCCAATGGTCTAGATCGAATAAGATTATATCATATCTAGTGAGACAATTCAGAGATCCATAAAACTGTTGGGGGTTATACACTCAAAGCGTGTGTATTGACATTTTGATATGAAATTTAAATAGGATTACATTTTTCTTATAATTATTTTTTAAATTATTGTTGAATAATTTATATAAATATCTGAAAATTTCATATTCATTAATGAGACTATGATCATGTATTAGTACTAGAGGATTAAGATCATAGATAATGAATAAAATTGTCAGCAACATATTAAAGTATGAAATCTTTAATGAATGATTGCTAGTATTGTTCACTAAGCATTATGAATGCGTGTGATCTAGATCCGGATCATTGACATGGATAGACATCTTAGAGAATACACTTTATATAATAAGATTATATATGACAGGACTGATGAATTAATACATTTATTAACGTGTCGCTTATCATAAAGATTTAATACACATTAATTCGATGATTATATCTAGCTCAGTCTGAATCCTAAGTGTTCATGAACTCATATGCATGTCTACTGGATCTTTTGATTCACTCGTTAAGGTCTGTTTGTTAATCAAGCTAGTGACTTTTGTTTTAGAGATTCAGTTATGTGGATCGCTGGGGACATGATCTTACAAGATTTGAAATCTAAGCTTTCCTAATGGATCGGATATTAGTTCCCCTAAGTCTTGCTTCTGGAACTGAATGGTTATTGGGCTCAAATTTATAATAAGATTATTAATTAATCATTCACTAGTGGATTAATGGTACTTAAGGATCAAGAGATAATTAGAAGGATAAAACGGAAAATTTTGACTAGTTTTAATATATGAACCAATAATTGGAGGACAGAACTACATGACATGATTATGTCAGTGGACTACATGAGAATGCTCTATAAATACATTCTATAATCTCTAAGAGTGCATTTTCATATTTATAGTGGAGTAATAATAAAATTAATAAATAAAATTATTTAATTAAAGAGTTTAATTAATAATTTTGTTTTTTGGATCTTAGGATTATAGGTCTATGGTCTCCAAGTCGCATCTATACTACGTTGTCTAGTGTGTGAGTATTTCAGGACATGAGAAAGGGCTGACTTGTAAAAAAAATTATTCTGAGGCAAGTACATAATTATGAGATAATTAAGTGTGATTAATTAATTAAAAATTAATTAATTAAATTATTTATATATTTAAATATAATTTTCAGAAATTATATATATATACAATTATCGATTCTTTTAATCATCGATAAGTGAGACAGAATATCTAATTTGTGAAATTAGATAATTAAATTATTATTAGATAATAATTTAAATCAACTAAATCTATTATTTGTGAAATAACATATAAGTTAGTTGATAAGGATAATCAGATATGTTAATTTTGAATTAAGTGATATCTAGATAATTATCTGATTAAAATAAATATTTAATTCACAGTAATTGTCACGTGTCAATCACTGATAGGGTATCATAACTTGACATGGACTAATGTAATGCCACATGGCACTACATTAGTGAATGTGCAACACTGTTGTGTTGTGAGGTATTGTGCTGACTCATGACACACTACAATGCAATCTGGCGCTGCAGTTGTGCACAATTATAGTGGGTCTCACTGTAATTGATAATTTTATAATTAAATATTATTTCAGTTTATTCATAAAAATCTGATATGTCATTATCTATAATATATACAGATATTATTCTAATGGTCTAAGTAGTTGAAAGAAGATGAGAGAATCAGTTGATTAGATCATCAGTTCGTCAATTAAGAGTTGAATTGAGAACACGATTAGTGTCAGAGAGATTTTCTTCTATGATTGAACGTTAATCAAATCTCTAAAAATAATCATCACGTTCTTTTAGATAATCGTCTCACTAAAAACATTTCTCAGTAAATCTCTAGATATTATGTGTTGAGAACAACTAGAGACAGAAAAGTTGTCTTGTAATATTCTACGTGCCCACACACGTCCTAGTGCGTTAAGGATTGACTTGGAAGATCTTGGTATGGATCTCGGAGTCTACTGATCGTTGGAACGATTTCGTGGAAACGGAGGATCGATCGATTTTTTTAAAGACACTTGGTATAGACTACAAGAGGTATATGATTTCTAATTTTGTATTTTGTAGATTTAACTTATAAATATATAATGGATTTTGACTGATTGAAAAATAGTTTTCAATATAAGTTTTTATTTGGTTATCGTGGTGTTGCGCAATTTTTATTTTATTAGAAGATTCGATTTTTATTAAAAGTTTAATTTTTTAAAAGGCTACGCGCCTCCACGTTTCTGCCGTACACGCGCAGCGACGACCAGCAAGTGATATCAAAGCAGTCTTTATATATTTATATGTTAAATATTGTGTAGGCTTTCTTCCATTATTCATATAATATGAGATATGTATGATGATAAATGGTTATATTTTTTGAATGTATGAAAAATAATGGATCGTGAATTGTATAGTGATTATTGGATTAGACTTTATTTTATTTTTTCCTAGATCTTGTGTAAGCCGAATTGAGGCGTATGAGTTTTTGTAATTTTATTTTAAATATTATTGTAATTATTCTGAATTTGAGAAGATGAAGAACGCACGAGACGAACGGCAAAAATTTATTGTTCACGCAAAAACACTGTTCATCCACGAAAATACTGAAGTCCGCTTTGTAATTTTATTTCTTAATTTCAAGCATTGTAATTTAGAAATACCCAATAGTCATTCGGTCCATTATTATTTTATTTGATTGTTAAATAATTATTTGATTGTTATGTTTGATAACATGTTCATGCATTAGTCGATCATGTGCCATACATGAAAATCTCACACAGTTTTATTTAATCATGCATCTCATCTGTAGAAACATGATATATTAGGATTGTCCTAATATGTTTGTATATAATACTTTACGAAATCAATTGCATGTAAACTGCTAGGTTTTAACTGGTTAAAACTTAGTAATCACACCATACTAAAGGATATAGTAACATTTATGTTAATCGACTTTGGTAAAAGAGTTTTATTAAAGTTTGATGAATATAATTAATTAGTTAATCTAAGTTCATATAATTATGACTTAGGCGCTTCAGAAAATTAAATGAAGTTAGACCAATGAGATTGGATTAACTGATTATTAAATATTCATAGGGTTATTATTTTAACTAGTAATTAATTTATAATTAGTTGATTAGTTAAATAGAAACACATTATCTTAAAATAGTGAGTGAGAGAAGGTTGATATGTCAATGTAACCTATAGTCTCCATCATTAGTACAACACTGTGAGGTGCAGCGAGGACCACGAGATGGCTTTGTTTTCATCCTCCTAAGAAAGGTTTCGAGTTGTACCAATACCAAGATTGAAATTTTTAAGAAGATAGGAAGAAGTGACGTAGTTTATTTTTGACCGACCCAAAGGCGGCATATTCTAAATGAAGTCATGAAATTTGAAATGATGGATAACATTCACAAAGTCACAACTAAGCTTTAATGTGGATAGTTGTGACTTGACCGAACAAGCGATACCTTATTTTTGAAGGAGAAAATATGAGATATTTTAAATTTTAATTAATAAGGATGAGAATATCTCATAGACAGTCTGATGTTAATCTAACCGACCCTAAGGCGGCTCATTAATAGTTTGGGTTGTTTTATCGTGATTGGTAAATGTTAAATTTATGTGTTTATTATGATTGCATTCATGCATCATATTTACTTTTTGAATTATAGATATTTATCAATTATATTGAATCATGTATGTTTTAAATTTTAGTTATCAATATTATGTCTAGCATGGGCAACCTTGTTACTGCTTTACTCACTCTTGAGAAATTGAATGATGCTAATTTCATATGTTGGAAATCAAATATGAACCTAATGCTGATTTGTGAGAACCATAAGTTCGTTCTTAGTTAAGAATGTCCTGAGGAGCCCGCTGTTAACGCCTCTAAGAACGTTAGGAACAAATATGATGCTTGGATCATATCAAACAACAAGGTGAAGTGTTACGTGTTTGTGAGCATGAATGATATTCTAAGAACCAAGCATGAAAGCATGGAGACTGCCTATGAGATTATGAAATCTTTACATGCAATGTTTGGGCAGCAGTCCGATCAAAGTCGTTATGAGGCCGCTAAGAGTTATATGACAACTAAGATGAGGAAGGGTACTTCTGTTCGAGAACATGTTTTGAACATGATCAACATAATGCATGAGGCAGAAGTACATAAGGCAGAAGCATCATACTAGAGTCGCTCACACCAACTTTTTCTGCATTCACGACCAACTATGTTATGAACAAGTTGTAATTCAACATGACCTAATTATTGAATGAACTACAGACTTTTGAGTCACTCAACCTTAGAATGACCAAAGAGAGCGAGGCAAATGTTGTCGAGCAAAATCCTTCTTCCAATATTGTTAAGAACAATAAATGGAAGAAGAACAATGGTAAGGACAAGAGTAAGAACAAAAGAGTAAAGAAAGCCAAGACATCGCCAAAAGTTAAGAATAACAAGAAAGACAGCAAGCCCAAAGGAACGTGTTTCCACTGTGGCGTTGAAAGTCATTGGAAGAGAAATTGTAACAAATATCTCTCCGAGTTAAAAAAAAGGTAAATATATGATTTATTTGTTCTTGAAACTTGTTTAGTGGAATATGATTTGTCATCAAGGACACTTGATTTAGGAGCCACTAACCATGTATGTTCTTCTTTGTAGATGCTTGATTCGTCAAGGGAGTAAACTGATGGTGAGGTCGTTTTGAAAGTTGGCAGTGGCGCGCTCGTATCAGCTAAAATATTAGGGACAATCCATTTATTTTTTGGTTATAATTTCTTAGTTTTAAATGATGTTTATTATATTCCTGTTTTTCGATGAATTTGATTTCAATTTCATTTTTGCAAGAACAGTTATTCAAAGTTTCTTTCATTAATAAAGAGTTTATTATTTCTAAGAATGGATTCGATATCTGTCATGCTAAAATTATAAACGGACTGTATATGCTTAAACGACTGAACGTGTGTTAAATAATTCTGAATTATTTAAAGTAACAAAACCTAACATAACAAATGATAAAGAGTTTATCACGATGATAACACATATTTATGACATCTTAGGTTGAGACATATTAATCTAAATAGGTTAACAAAGCATGGTGTTTTGAGAGAGTTAAAAGTTGGAAATCTTCCTGTTTGTGAATCATGTCTAGAGGGTAAAATGACCAAGAGACCTTTCACAGGAAAGGGCCAAAGAGTCAAGGAATTACTTGAGTTACTACATAGTGATGTCTGTGACCCGATCAATGTACAAGCTAGAGATGGGTATGCGTATTTTGTCACTTTCATTGATGACTACTCAAGATATGGTTATAGTTACCTAATGCATCGAAAGTCTGAAACTTTTAGAAAGTTTAAAGACTTCAAGGCTGAAACTGAAAAGCAATTAGGTAAATCATTGAAAACCCTTTAATCCGATCGAGGTGGTGAATACTTGGATTTAGAACTTAAGGATTATTTATTAGAGTGTGGAATCATATCCCAACTCACAACACCTGGAACACCACCACAAAATGGGGTTGCATAGAGGAGAAAATGAACCTTATTAGATATGGTTAGGTCGATGTTAAGCTACTCATCATTGTTACTTATATTTTAGGGATATGCACTATACACGACAACTTACATTTTGAATGTAGCGCCCTCTAAGTCTGTAAGCAAGACGCCTTTAGAGTTATAGAATGGCTCCAAACCGAATTTACATCATTTCTGTATATGGGGGAGGCCCTAGATCAGAAAGCTAGACTCAAGGTCAGAGGTATGCATATTCATTAGCTATTCTCTAGAGACTAGATGTGGGTACTTTTATAGTCACAATGATCAAAAGGTGTTTGTGTCGACAAATATAACTTTTCTCGAGCACGATTATATGTAAAACTACAAACCTCGTAGCTAAGTAGTTCTCGAGAAATTAGTGACTGATGAGATCAGACCACCTTTAATTTTTGCTGATAAATGACAAACTAGAGAAACCATAATTCATGCAAAGAAAACCCCGATGCAACGTCGTAGTGAGAGGGTTGTGAGACATCCAGTTCGCTATGAACTAGAGACATGTGTCCTAGTGTCAGACACTAATAAGGACGATCTATTATCTTATGAAGAAGCAATGGATGATCCTGAAAAATGAGAAATGGCAAGATGCCATAAACCAGGAAATGAAATTTATGTATTCCAATTTCGTCTAAAAACTTATAGATACACCTGAAGATGTCAGACCCATTGGATGTACATGGATCTTCAAGAAGAAAAGAGGTGCAAATGGAAAAGTAGAGATTTTTAAGGCACGATTAGTAGCCAATGGCTATACACAAAGCGAGAGAGTCGATTATGAAGAGACGTTCTCCCCTATGGCCATGCTAAAATCCATTCGCATCCTTTTGTCCATATTGATTATGAGATATGGTAAATGGACGTCAAGATAGCTTTTTTGAATGGATCTCTTGAAAAAAAGAATCTATATGATGCAACCAGAAGGGTTTGTACAAAATGGGCAATGTCAATGGTAAAGAAGTGGTTAGTTGAAAAATTTCAAATGAAAGATTTGGAAGAAGCGATCCATGTTCTAGACATCCAAATCCTAAGGAATAGAAAGAACAAGTTCTTGGCACTTTCTCAGGTATCTTATATTGATAAGGTGCTAGAGAGATTCTCTATGGAGAATTTCAAGAAAGGTCAACAACCGACCCGACATGAAATTTTCCTCTTCAATGAACAATGTCCTAAGAAACCTCAGGAGGAATAGGATATGAGAAAGGTTTTCTATGCTTCAGCAATTGAAAGTCTCATGTATACCATGTTGTATATGAGACCAAACATCTGTTATGTAGGGAGAATTGTCAATTGTTATCAGTCGAATCTAGGTTTCGAACACTGGATTGCAGTAAAGCACATTCTCAAGTATCTTAAGAGAACGAGAAACTATATGCTTGTTTATTCAGGTGGAGATATGAACCCCACTGGATAAACTGATTCTGATTTTTAATCAGACAGAGACAGTCGAAAGTCGACATCTGGATCGATATTCAACCTAGGTGGAGGAACTGTAGTCTGGAGAAGTATTAAACAATCCAACATTGCAGATTTCACTACGTAAGCCGAATATATAGCGGCTTGTGAAGCTGCGAAAGAGGTGGTATGGCTTAGAAAGTTCTATTCTGATCTGGAAGTAGTTTCAGATATGGACAAGCCACTTTCTTGTACTGTGATAACAGTGGGGTGGTAGCAAATTCTAAGGAATTGAGGAGTCACAAGAGGGGCAAGCACATAGAGATGAAATATCATCTTGTAAGAGAGATCGTGCATTGAGGGGATGTGATTATTATGAAGATAACATCAGAACAGAACCTGAGTAGATCCTTTTACAAAGACACTTCCTGTGAAGTCATTTGAGGGTCACGTGCGTAACATGGGATTAAGAGAGATGCCATATTCACTTTAAGGCAAGTGAGAGATTGTTGGGAGTTATGCCCTTAAAGCATGTGCATTGACAATTTGATATGAAATATAAAGAGGGTTACATTTTTCTTATAATTGTTCTTTTAAATTATTGTTGAATAATTTATATAATATCTAAAAATTCCATATTTTAATGAGACTATGATCTTATATTAGTATGAGAGGATTAAGATCATAGATAATGAATGAAATTGTCAGTAACATATTATAGTACGAAATCTGTAATGAATGGTTGCTAGTATGGTTCACTAAACATTATGAATGTGTTTGATCTAGATCTGGATCATTGATGTGGATAGACATCTTAGTGAATGTACTTTATATAACAAGTGTAAAACCCAATACTAAAACTACCTTATTGATTATAATTTAGGAAGTGATATCTTCTTTAACGTTAATTAAACATTTAATATGAAAGATATAACTTAATTTAAAATATAACTTTATCAAATCCTTTATTTAACATTATAGGTATTGAAGTCAAAGTACTTAAATAATAATAAAAATTTTACAGTGGAAACTTAGTCAAATAACAACCAATAATTTTAAGTTAAATCGTCAAAATAATAATAATTAATCATAAAGCAATTGTCTGGAATCTTTATTCAAACTATTCTACTGAGTCCAATTCACCTGCAAGGTATCGTCTCGCAATTACTCATCACCTGAAAATATTTAGAAACCACGGAATGAGCTAAAGCCCAGTAAGTAAAATCTTACACACACACTAAGTAAACACATGCGCATTCAATTCCATTTTAAGAACATTTTTTTGACACACTTTATAATCACTTTATCACTTTATTTCCTTTGCTTTCATTAATTTCGTTTCATTTCATTCTTTCCATGCAAACTTGTCACATTCCTTTCTTTACTATTTTCATTGTATTCATTTCTTTCCTATATTTGCAAGCTCACTTGTGTAATATTTAGCCAATCAGAGGCAGTGGGCAATTATTACAAAACTTGTTCGACTACCGGGTCCTGGTAGTATCATTCATTCACATTATATCGTTGGACAAACCAAATGATCATCCATTCACATTATATCGTTGGACAAGCCAAACGATCATCCATTCACATTAACCATTAACCATTGTTGGGTCTATCGGTCCCCTGCGTCCCATTTCCCACTCACGTCTTTCATGGCATAAACACACACTAGGTGTTTAAACTTTTAATTAAATTTATTATATTCATACTACAAACCCTCATGTTTATGTATGAACGTATTTACAATCATTAACATTACAATACAATTACACACAGATAATGTACATATAAATATAATTAAACATAATATCAAACGACATCACAATGATAAATCAATACAACATCGAAGTTTACAAATATTAAAGTATACGTAAAATTCTACTTACTTGGCGTCCTTAGTAAAACCAAATGTCTAGAAAATGCTTCGAGGGGTCAACGCTCAAAGTTCCAAAACTATTAAATTTACACATTAAGATGTTTTATCAATTTCACATTGTCATTGAAAACATAAAACAAAATCAATTGTTTATGACATAGATGGTAGAGTGGAAAACTAAGTCACTGCTCAAGAATAAAACCCAAATATTTATATACTTTATAAGCACGGTACAAATCCAAACTCCAATAGCTTTATAAATTCATGATACTTCTTGTTTACTTGTTCTAGTTATAAAACATAGAACACAACTTATACTAGGGCTTTCTAAAAATTATAAAATTCATATAGTATGATCTTGAAAATGCTAGGGTTTCACAAATTAAATTTCATGAAATTTCGAGGTCATTTAGGTGTCAAAACATGGAAACAAATTTGTTTCCTAAAACTGTTTCCTCTGAACAAAATAGAAACTTTAAAAAATCATATAAAATCGTATACTTTGATTTATGACCTAAAATTTATACAGGATATATTTCAACATGTTGGAAAGCTACCATCAAAATTTAAGACTCAAATTCTATCGTTTGTTATATGAAACATGAAGTCGATTCACAGTGTGCAGAAAAATCTGAAATCCAGTTTTCATTAAAAATCATATTTTTTATTGAAAACGTTTCTCCCTTATTGAAATTGATTCAAGAGACTTATATGAGTCATAAAAAAGTGTTAAAACTCATTATTATTCATATCTAAATTAAAACATGTGAATCTAAACTTAAACATTTAAAAGCGTTGAATACATTAAAATAAAAATAAGTTCTGAATCACAAACTTTCATCCTTGCGTAGAAAAATGAAATAGTTTCCACAAAGAAATCTTTTTGAAACAAAATTGCTTTCATAAGTTAAATATACAAAATACTGATATTTGTTTTCCCAAATAAAATAAGGAATTCAACTCTTACCAATATTGAGACTTTCTTCTTCAACTGTAGAAAACAAAAATTCTTCTTGATGTAAGGCACAATGAATGAAGAACTTTGTGGCAACAAGAAAATGGGCAAAGAGAATGTGTTGTCAACATCAATTGACCAAAGCGCCTTGTGTAATTTGCTTATAAGATCAATAGTGGTCTCCTAAACGTGTAAGCTAGGCTATTTAAATAGAGAATTTAGGGTAAATTTTAGAAGCCTATTAGAGTCAAATTGGGTCTTATTTTGAAGATTCGGCGATGTAGATGGCTGGGGACATAATCGATTTATAATCTAAGCTTTCCTAACTGATCGTATATTGGTTTCTTTAAGTGTTAATTCTGAAACTGAATGATTATTGAGTTCAAATTTATAATAAGATTATAAATTAGCTATTCACTAGTGGATTAATAGTACTTAACGATCAATAGGTAATTAGAAGGGTAAAACGATAATTTTGACCAAATCGTTTAGCAAGTTTTGTTTTATTAAAATATTCGACTTTGATTAAAAGTTTAAATTTTTCAAAAGATCACGCTTCCGTCGCGCGCGTGCTGCGACAACTAGTAAAAACTATATGAGCACTTGGAATATTCGTGTAATGCGCCTCCGAGAGTAAATCAAATTCTTGTTTGTGGATCCAAAATTACAAATATAGCATGTATTAGCATCATACATGTACCGGCCTTATACTATATTTAAATGTGAATCATATATTTTTCTTGTCAAGGAGTTACAATTAACTTTTTACATTCTGGTCTCTTTGTAGACATGTAACAAGGCCATGGTGCTTGGCCAGGGGTGTGCACGGGGAGAGACGCAACGGTTTTTTAGTCTTTTTATCCCGTTCCGATAATTTTTTTAAGTCTCGTCCCATCCCGTGTTAAGGGGAAATCCCGAGCGGGGTGGGACGGGATGGGACGGGATGGGTATTTTGGGTAAAAAAATTCAAAGGTTAAAAATTAAAATTGATTTAAAGATTAAAAGATTACAAATTAAAAATTTAAGGGTAAAAATTAAAAAATTAAGAGTTAAAATTCAAAACACTAAGGGTCAAATTTTAAAAAAATAAAAATATTTGTCCCGTCCCGTCAAGAGTAAAAATCCGGTCCCGTCCTGTTTGGTTCGGGATGGTTTTTCAGAACGAGACAGATTTTTCGGGATGAACTTTTCGGGATAGTTGCACACCCCTATACTATGCTTGGCAAATTCATTTGCTAAAATCTTAATATCATAAGACGGCGAATATGAACGAAAGTGTGTTAGTCAAATCAAACAATTGCGGCTTAGAATGAATTTATCATGAATGTTCCATTTTTTAGTTTCTACCATTTCCTAAGGGGTATTTAATAAAAGTAGCACTTTGTATGGACTTTATCTAAATATAGCACAAAATATTATAATTTTTTATCAAGAAACTAGACATGGTTACTAGAACATCCCCGAGTTCTCAAAAATGGTCATGTCCGAGTTCTCAAAAATGGTCTAAGTAGCCTTGTCCAAGTACTAGGACATCGCCCAAGTAGAACATGACTTGATGATCTGGTAGGCACACTATAATTTATTTATGAAAAAGCAAGGTCTAATGCGTGAATAATAGTATTACTTCTCTATACATAGTATCTAAGATTTCGATTCTCTCTACTAAAAGCTTTCTAGTGGCGGCCAATGCAGTTAGCTCATTTGCACGGTCTAAAATTGATCGGACGATTTAGACAGATCAAAGTTCACTCTACCCAACGACAAAAAATCCTAAATCCGGATATGTAATTTATGAAAAGAACAATGATAATTTAGGTAATTTAAATTTAAAGGTGTTAGCATGACAAAATTCAAAGAATTCAAGAATGAATGTTACTATCCAAAACCTGAGTGCTATTTTTCACGTTTTCTGACAATAACACAATTTATATACTTGTACATGAGAACAAATTATAACAGAATATAAGACTCAGAAACACATCATCTCAAATATAGGTAGGTTTTGAGCAGCAAAATTAGTGTGTACTCACTAGAGGTGGCAACCGGCCCGGCAATACTCGGCCCGTGCGGTTCACGGGCCGGTCTCAGGCCTTTTCAACCCGTTCACGGGGCCAGTTCCAGGCCGAGTCATTGGAATTTTAGAGCGGCCTGGAATGAATCACTAAACTAGCCCGTGTACTCACTGGTCAGGTCCCTGACGGTCAGGACCGAGCCGGTTCATGGACCGGTCCTGATTAAATAACCGGGCCAGCCCGTTTTCTTTTCTTTTAATGTGATTTAATTCTAAACAATGTAGATGAGGAGAGTTGAACTTTGATGGAGAATAATGAAGTGTAGGGATTACCACTAAATTATATGGAAGTCATGTTACTTTCTTATAATTATTTTATTTTGTTACTTTAAAATCTAAATAGAAAAACTTGTAATAATAAGTAAAATAATTATTTTATTTATTAAATTCATAAACTAGTGATATTCATATTCATGTAAAATATAATAAATTAGTAATTTATAATTCATGTTCATTAACACAACAAAAAATATTAGGAATATTATTAAACCAATATTTTTAAAGTATTCATTTAAAAATAAAATATTATTTTTTATTTAATTAAATACGTTTATCTCAAAAGTATATTATACGAAATTTCGATAAAATGTGTTAAAAGACAATAAAAATATATTTTAAACAATATATTAACAAATATTGTCTTGGTCTATTTGTAAAGAGTGTGATTTATAAGGAAGATGTCAATTGTTCAAATTTCATTACACTCATAATTGTTCAATTTATTAGATTAAAAAGTGGATTCACGGGTCGGGCCAGACTGGGCCTAGCATCCGGGCCGAGCTATAGGCCTTGAAGACAAGACCCGTGATGACCCAGATCTAACCCGCGGATCTTACCGATCTGGTACTATTCAATACCGAATCGGTCTAAATTATAACATGCTACTTCATTCAATTTCACAGATTGAACTGGTCCACTTGTCACTTCAAGACTACTCACGGGGCGAGCACGAGCTCCTATTTCCCACCGTTGCTTTTGTGCAAGAGATGCTCAGCCAAACACGGCCTAGGCGACTCTTTTTTATTGCAAGGAGAGAAAAGCTAGTAGGAGAGACGAGTTCACGTAATGGCTTCGAGAGACTCGACACCGCCATATCCAAGTGCGGCGAGGATTTCTGATTCTCCTTGTTATCCTCAGTACACTGCTTCTCTCAAATGTACGCTACTCATCTACTCCCCCCCTAACTTATCATCCCTTTCTTCTAATCTTCAATCGTCGCCTTTTCCTCTTATCGCTTTTTAATAGGAAATAGTCACTGTTTTTCACTTCATTTTCTTTGATGGATTCTTTTAAAATTCTCTCATTGCCTTTATTTTCCCAAGTTTTATTCCTCTTAATCAAAACCCGTGCTTCGTGTATTGAGCAGTCAGCTAGAATTTCCGTGGGGATTAAATATGTAGGTTGGGTTTCGGATTGTATGAGCTGGGATTGTCACTGATTTAAGCTGATGGAAATTGACAAGAGAGTTCAACTGATCAATTGGTAAAGAAGGCCGATTGCTGAAGAACTAGTGCAGCGACTTTTTCTGTCAGGGGATCGCTGAAGAAGAGCCGGGATTGTCCTTTTATTGTGCGAAAATGATGGATACATAATCTCTGAGTGAGAATGGAGTCCACTTGCAGTTCTGAAGAGTTTCAATGGGAGAAGTAGCACTGGCAAATGATAGTGTACAGGAGAGCCCCAAATAAAGGATCAAAATTTGGTAGTGAATTGATAGAGGAACAAACATGCCTGACATTTTCAGCTGCAAGTCTATAATTAGGAAAAAAATGCTTGCAATTTGCAACTAGTATAATCTTATGTTAAACACAGTGCTTCCAGGATGTGTTGTAGGCTATTGATTTCAGGCATGAAGCTCACATTCAGTGAAAGTTACTACTTGATAAGAATGAATCTTAATTTAATCTGAAAACGCTAAGTGGTAGACCTGTAATTTGAGTTGATCCTCGTATGTTGTAGAAAAGGCCGTCTTATTTTAGTAAATGGTTGCAGAATATGTGTCAGTAGATGGTAGTGTGCACTTCGCTTTACGTATTATTGTTGTTTTCTTTTTAAACTTTATTGTTTTCTGATATTTGTCCGACTTTCTGAAATAGGTGTTGTAGGTTTAAAAGTTATACGAATTGACCTTTACCTTGACAATGGCAAGAATCGTTCGTTGATCCAGAGATTTTATATATTGACTACTTGTAATTTGGCTTGACTTCTATTAGGTTGAGTGAGAGAGTTTAAGTAGATAGTGATCTGAGCGTGTTTAAATGTTGTATTGATGAGCTCACTTAGAGAGACTACTTAGACATTCCTCCTTTACCTATACAAGAATAATCTGTATAATTTCTATGCCAATATATCTTCCCTCTTAAAAACACGTGACCTTATTGTGAGAATAATAAGGGGATGTGAGTTTGTAATAGTTTCGCCTCTTCTCACTGAAATCAGGGAAGACTCCTATAATTTTTGTATAAGTAATTGATTTTTATCTTGAGGCTTGGTTATCCTATTGTTAGTGATAGAAGAAACTATTTGTTTCCTATCAACTGGGAGAGAAAAAACCATAGGTGAATGTGGATTATGGATTATGCCAAATGAATATGTTGAATTAGAATCATGAGGCTGGCTGCGAGGCTAATGTAAGGGATAATTTACAATGAAAAGGGCATCATCAAATTCGTAGCTCGCACTAAAATTCTAAATATGTTTTGGTACAACTCTATAAGCATTTTTATCTTTGAGTTGACACTTTTCTCCTTCTTAGCTCCATTAGCAAGTTCTACTTGCTAACTGTGGTTTGTAAATCCATCTTATGATTGGCCTACATAGTTCATGTGGGTCTGTTCGAGTTCAATGATGGATCATATAGACTGTTTCACCGTGTTTTCTACTTATGTAAATTTGTATCAAATCACTAGACTTTATGCGTCTGACATGGTGCCATGCACAAGCATAATAATGTATTTTGTATAGAGTAGATTTTTAGAAATCTAAAGCATTTATATCTACTATGATTCATAGATTCACTAATTGTTCGGTGCATATGTTCACTTGAGTTGGCTTGTATCCATCAATGATGGTTTTTGACAACTAGTTTCAGATTTGTACATTGATGAAAGTTTTACTAAGTTTATTTTGGGAGCATGCAGGTCTAGAAGAGTACAATACAGACAAGAGTAAATGTCAAGAACATTTTGATGTATACAAGGAATGCAAGAAAAAGGAGGTATGGAATCTTATACCAGTTATTGCTCACAAATGTTGAAAAACTGGAATTATGATTTAAACAGTTTTTATGGAGGTAGGTATAGCCAGATCATAAAACCCAAGGATGTTTTAGCTTTTAGGAACTGATTTAGATGGTATTGAGTTCAAACGGGGTCCTTCTGCAGTACCGGCCCAATACCGGTAACGAGGTGTCCCACCCTTGGATGACCCAACATGGGACCCACAATTGGTGATCCTAGGGTGGGATCACCCTGGGTCCAGGCCCAGGCTGGTACCTTAGAACTTTCCAGTTCAAAATATGAAAACGTAGCCTACCATATCCAAAATAGTTCGATATCTCCTTTCTGCAACACTATATCCAAAATAGTTTGATCTCCTTTCTGCAACACCATATCCAAAATAGTTTGATATCTCCTTTCTGCAACAAGATATCCAAAATATCTTGAACTGGAAAGTTAATGCTTAGCTATTCAACTCTACCGGTTTCTTTTGGGGATTATATCTTGGAAGCGACTATGTATATCATGAACTTGGTACCATCTAAATCAGTTCCTAAGACACCCTTGCAGTTGTAACTTGTGATATTATCCAGTGTACAAAACCTGTTTGTGTTGTATTGTGTTTGTCAAATTTGCTTGTGTACAAAACTCTGAAGAATGTTAAGTTACTGGTCTTGATTTCATCCTCCCATTTTAATTCTGATAATGCTTCATTGTGTATTTTCATTCATAAGATTTTACATAATGTTAAATGCATTTAATGTACATGCATTGGAAGATAGTTTTGTTTTTAAGTTTCCATGCCCTATGATTGTGCATATTTCTTTTGACAGAGGGAAGCTCGCCTGGAACGCAACAAGAGTCGGTCCCTCTTCTCATGAACTTCCTTTGGTATCCCGGTCGTTCCTTCAATGTTAGAGCATATTCAGTTCAATATCAACATGACTGAAACTTTTGTAGCAGTAAATTTACGGAGTCGCACTGGCTGATGATAGAACTTTATATTACTGGATTAACGTTCAGGTTGATAACAGATCCTAATTCCTTGTCTTAGTTGCTTCATTAACTTAAGATGCTACAAGTTGGAATTGTTTTCATTTTTCCACTCTGTATAAAAATAAATTGTGTTTTGCAATGTATTGTTAGTGAGAGGTGAAAACAAAATTAAAAACCATATAAATTGCAGTATGACTTGTGGATTGATAACCAAACTATAATAGAAAATTGAAATCTGATTTTCTTTTCCAAAGGGTGAGAATTTTTCTCACATCATTTAGCCCAATTTATTGTATTTTATGACACATTTACTTGCATTTAGGATCAAATGACATTGAAATCGCTCTTTAGAATAAGATTAAAGTATTCATTAACTTTCAACAATCATAGTATTTGGAATAAGTGTGATTGTTTTTGTTTATTCACCAATAATTAGAATCAAACTATATGATTTTATTAAAGTGTTTCAAGAAAAATGAGTATTATTAATCTCTATAATATAAGATTTTGAGGGTATATTAAATATTTCATAGTTCACTCAGATGAATCAGAAATGTAGAATTTCATTACTAGTTTTTTAAGAAATCTCAAACTAAATGGTCGATGAAATCAAACTTAGTCAAAGTAGTTAGGCTTATGTAGAATCAGATTCTAAAATCGTAGTAAACAATGTAAATGATTATTTGGAATCATATTCTGTGGAATCTCTTTTCATAGTAATCAAGTAAACGATCATTAAATGAATGAACAATATACTTACCTCCTAACCTGGTGATAAGAAGATTTTTCTCATTGATGATGTGGACTAATCAGATCTGATTATATATGAAAGTTAGTTTTACCCCTATTTTGATAAATAATAATATTTAATATTATTAATGGGTCATTCTAATGTAAATGTAAACTTAATTAATTATAGTGTATGATTCGACATGATTGGTTCACGTCAGCGGTGAGAAGTTTCTTCTCATCTAATCAGGAAGCAAATATTATTTATAAGTGAATTAACTCTTTGTTTTAGTCTACTTAGATATGTAAGAGTGCTTGTTGTGTTGTTCATAACAAAATTGTAGGAAATATGATATCAGATTATGTTTAGTAACTAAAATATATTTATTAGAAGTTTGTTTATTTGTATTTTCCTATAAATAATGTTAGTAGATAAATAACATAAAAGTAACGCGAATTCCGAATAATATTTTGATATGATAGAATGCGCTTGACTTTTGATCAACCATGAAGATACGCTCGACGGGTTGTATTCATCATCCAGTACGAAGCGCCGTTGGGATGTGAATTCTAGCAACAACTGAATCGGTGGCAAATAGGATTGAACCGCACTAGGGTCGGGGGCTGGCCTGCCCAGCCATTTATAACTGAAAATTAGCCCCTGTATGCAATTCCGTCCCCCCAACCTTGCATGGCCATTTGTAATTTGCTGACAGTCTTTCAACACATATAGCAATATTATATAAAGTCGAGGGAGAATTGTAAAAATTGTCTAACTTTTCAGTTCAACCGTAAAACTGTTTGGAAAAATTTTTTTTATTGCAAAAATGACCGGAATACGGTAAAACAATTATTTACATCTATATAATTTTGATGAATAATTTATTTACTTTAATCATTTTCGGTCATTTTTGCAAATAAAAAAATTTTAGACAATTTTATAGTTTGAGCTGGAAATTTGACTTTTTTTTGTTATTTTCCATAAAGATGATATAAAAAAATTCATGCGAAGTAAGAAAAGTAACACTTTTAGTCTCCCACTAAAAAAAACAACATTTAACGATGTAAACAATACGGATAATTTTATCATGCGTTGGATTTTTTTACAGCATGGATGTTGGGCTATTGTAGATCTTAGATTGCATTCGGAGCAATTTGGGCCACACAAAGCCCAGCAGGTAGCAGGTTTTTTATTTTTTATTTCTTTTTGTTTTTTTTGGGGTTCAGCAAATACGTATTGGAGTTCACCAAATACGTATAAAAGAATAATTCTTGGAAGGGTTCACCAATTACATACTGGGGTTCACCATATACCGTGGAGTTCATCAATTACGTACAAAAGAATAATTCTTGGAGAGGTTGACCAATTACGTACTAGGGTTCACCAAATACGTACAAAAGAATAATTCTTGGAGGGGTTCACCAACTACATAGTGGGGTTCATCAAATACGTATAAAAGAATTCTTGGAAGGGTTCACCAAATACGTACTAGGGTTCACCAATTACGTAGTGGGGTTCACCAAATACATACAAACGAATAATTCTTAGAGGGGTTCACCACTTACGTATTGGGGTTCACCAAATACGTAGTGGGGTTCACCAATTACGTAGTGTGGTTCACCAAATACGTACAAAATAATAATTTTTGGAGGGGTTTATCAATTACGTACTGGGGTATACCAATTACGTAGTGGGGTTCATTAAATACGTACAAAAGAATAATTTTTGTAGGGGTTCACCAATTACGTAGAGGGTTCACCAAATACGTACAAAAATAATTCTTGGAGGGGTTCACCAAATACATACTGGAGTTCACCAATTACGTAGTGGGGTTCACCAATTATATAGTAAGGTTCACCAAATATGTACAAGAGAAGAAATTAGGTAAGTATGACACTAGAAAATAGTACGATGACCATATAGAGCAGTCCACTCAGACCCATAGAAGAACAAATGGTAGTACAAGTAACATGCAACGTCGAGGAAGATCTAAGACAAGAGAGGCGAGGAAGATGAAGAAAGTAAGATTTGAAATGAGAGAGGCGAGGAAGATGAAAAAATGGCTTCTCCCTACCCTAAACAGAATAGCGAATTATAAATGACTTCTCTGTTACACCAGACAGAACACATCTTTTAGGGAAAACAAAAACACAAAACAGAGCTCTCAATCTCAAGAAAAGGAAAACAAGATATCACCTTAGAACTGAAAAAAAAAATGTTTTGAACCCCACCGGAAACCCACATCGTTGAGAAAGCAAGGCCTTGTCTGAAACCCCTTCTTCAAGCCCTAATTGAACTCTAGAACGAAGACACCAATGTTGGAACAATCTGGGAGCAAAACCTTAGAAAACCACCATCATCGACAGTTGAACCCGAAGTAAACCCTTGAGGGAAATGCGTGGGAGGGGAAAAGGAGGGAGCTGAGAGATGATGACTTAACTTGAACTGGTTTCAGGTGTTGATATTTGATTTTAGGTTTTCAAAAAGAGGAGAGGAGGATGGTTTAGAGTGTCTCATAGATTGCGTTTGGTAGGGTTCGAATGAAAATGGAAAGAAGAGAAGGGAGTGGCAAAGAAGAGAAATGATTATATGTTCACCCGGTGAAGGAGAGAGAGAGTCTCTTAATGGAATTTAATGGCTGGGATTATCTTGGTCAGATCCTACAGTGAGGATTAATCTTAGCATCAATATCGGGAAAAAAATTCTCGGCATTGGAGATTGACCCAAACAATACTATTATATGCTCAAACTATTCTCTTTCTTCTTTCTCCTAAATTGAACTCTCACCTCCAATTATTCTCTCTCTATTCTCTCCTAAAATTTTCAAAGTTTTCTCTTTCTTTCTCCCCTAATTTCATAAATTCTCCCTCTCAACTAGGGGTGTTGAAAAACCATCCAGACCGGACCGAAGTTGATCAATCTGGATGATTTTTCTCATATTTGGTCGGTTCGATCCTCCTTTTAGAGACGACCGAACTTTCAGTTCGTTCTAGAATTTCAGCCAGTTCTAGACCGGACCGACTAGACCGACCATATAATATATATAAAATACTTTTTCAAGTAAAAAGTGACTTTTTCCCATTCCCACATCGAAAAGGAAATATAGAGCTAATGTGGGAATGAGTTATAAAAGTACTACATGCACCTCCTCATGATGAAGTAAGCGCCCACATGTGTGTGCTATTAAAACATGTCTTGAAATAAGACATATTTATCACGCGTATAATACGTTCAATGTATTAACCGTGTATTAAATTTTAATCTGAAAATTACGCGTATTTATCATGCGTATAAAAAGCATACTTAGACCGTAAAATCCGTCTGAACTGACCGTTGAAATTTGATCTGGTCGGTTCAGATTTTTTACAGTGTTTTGCTCTGTTCGGTCCTCCATATAGGAGGACCGTAATTTTTGGTCTGGTCTCATTTTCCTCCAAAAATCTGACCAGACCGACCGTTGAACACCCATACTCTCAACTATCCCAAAATTTTCAAAAAATTTCTCACTCCTCTCCTAGATTTTTCTCAACAATTTCTAAAATCTATGTAATATATACACTATATATATTGTATAACGTATACTACATGCATATATCAAATATAACAATATAAATATATATACTATATATTATAACAAAAATGCTACTGTAGATAGCGTGTTAAAAGTTTCTAAAAAATGGTTAAAATGGTAAATTAAATTCAACCAAAAAACTATACATTTACAAATGACATACCCGAGGAACAAAAACACAAAACAAAGAAACAAACTAACAAGGGCAAAGGGATAAACACACCTAAGCTTGTCCCTGATAATCCCAAAATTTTCAAGAACCAGATTACAACATTGATCAATTTGCACATTTTGATTCCTAATGATAAACAATACAAGTTGTGGAGCTATATTAATTTATTTGAATTGACTAAATATATTAATATTTATGAAAAACTGTTATATATAACTTGTATAGATAGCATGAGATATATTTACATTTAAAATTAAAAAGGTATATAAATACTATGATTGTTGCCCCTGATTGCCCGTCCCTTCATAACTTGTTATTTTTGTGGAGAATGAAATTTTGCTTTAAAATTTTCTTTTTACAATAAACTTTAGTTCTATTATAGCACATATATCATAAAAATACTATCATGAAGTAAAACTTATAATATTAGAATACACAATGTGTCAGATTTTATGTTAATGTAGTTATTTTTCCATATACGATAAAAGTTTCAGATTTTAGATTTTATGTAAGATGATTTTTTGTTAAAATATTAATATTTATTAGACTAAGTTGAATGGTGCTCCTATGAACTTTCTGTCTCCATCTGTCACTAGTGACAAAATATGATTGATATGTTTGATTGTGCATGATAATTTTTAAAATAATTGATAATAATTTAAGATTGTTATACAGGTGTATAAATACACTATAAGAAAACAATTCTATCGCGGCGCTTTTTTTAATCTTTTGCGACGGTTTCCACCCGTCGCAATAGCTATGGCGACGATTTTAAAATCGCCGGGACTGCTACCGTTGGGAAAACTATTGCGACGGTTTTCACAACCGTCAGAGGAACGTCGCTAAAAATTATCCATCGCTACGATTGAAAAACCGTCGGTATAGGTTGTCTATTACGACGGTTACATTGAACCGTCGTAATAACCGCCTGTATTAAAAAAATAATATATTTTTAGGTAAACTACAGCCAAAATCCACCCCCATTATCTCTCTCTCCTTCTTGGATCTTCTTTCTCTCTCTAAAGTTTATACTCTGCACCAACTCTATGAGAAATCAGATGCAGCAGAAGAAGGGAGAGGAATCTAAATATGAGGGATTAGAGTTGGAGGATGACCAAAATGTTCATGTATGTGTGACAATGTAAAAGATGAAGAGGAAAAATACAGAATTCAATTAACTTTCATGTTATTTTATTCAAAATAATTTCATGTTATTTTATTCAAAATAATTCATGTTATTGTAATTCAAAACAATTTTATACAAGAAGGTGAGCTATATGTAGATGGAGCTGGTGAAATCAATGAACATTTGTTAAACATCTCACTCGTTTCAAGTTACAAGATAAGAACAAAAATAATCAGCATGATATTAACTACCAGTAGCATGTTCAAGTGTCAAGTATATCCAGGCAAATAGTAGAATTTTGAAGATGAAAAAGCTGAGAAAGTATCTTTGAAGAAATTTAAAAATGAGAAAAAAGAAGAGGAAAAAGAGGAAAGGTTATTTTCTTGCTGCAAACCAGTGAAAAACTATTAAGAGATGCTAACTGATATAAGGCAAAGCTATTATGTTTCAAAACTTGCATAATGTAACCGTCTATGTCGGGTCAAATATTCTATGTACCTTACAGATTGCGCGCCCAGATGCCAAATGCACTACTTATATCCCTTCTTCTTTATGAGCAAAAACAATATTAGGGAGCCACCAGAGCTTAGTTTAGTTAGTAATCGTAGGAACATAAGGTATTGGCTGCATGAAAGAAGTAATCAAGTTACTAGGTATACTGGTTCATTTCTTGATAATTATTCAGGTTTTAACTATAATCTAAAGGAGCATTATTTAAGAATTTATTAAGCTTCCATAAACCGAAAAGATAATAACTGGACTTCGAGGAACATATAGCATCAAGCAATTGCATTATATGTAGCGTCATAAAACTATGATGCATCTGAAGATTGTGCCTCAACTTTCTAAACCAATAAAATATGAAATTAGTAACTGGAGGTCAATGGAATTTTAAATTGAGGACTATCTAGTTTTTTCACAGAAAGCAAAAAGACATAGACTACCAAATTTAATTGAAACACACATCTTCCAGCATTTTATGTTAAATGATAGATCATATGAACATTATTTCTGAGGCATCCCTAGCATGAAGTACCATAGAAGAACTTATATACGAGAAATTGTTGGTGCCCTTTCATAAAATTACCATAGCAATGATGTGATCAAACAGGGCAGATATTCCAGAAGTGGATCCTTAAAGTATTTTCTTGTTACAAAATAGACTTCCACACATCTTTTGAGTTAAATTTGTCACAGATATCCATTGACAAAACTCATATGAAAAAGGAACAAAACACACTGAGTCTAAAAAATAACTTTAGAGGTAATTCATTTGTCTCTATGATCGATCTGCGTTTGCGATTATTGATTTCTTCTTCTTTTTTTTTAGCCAATGTAAGTCTCCGAATTAAAATTGATTGTAAATTAGAATTGCTGTCAACTTTAAAAATTACTCCAAATAACCAAATTTATTCAATTACCACGACGATTATGAGACGACTGCAACCTAGAATGTAGCAAACGGGCTTGAATGATTTTTCTTTTCTAAAATGATCATATGTTTTAAGTTTTAGAAATCATTGTGTATAAACCACTTTATTAATATCAAATTGTTATATGACCCAAAATAATAGGATTTAGATCCCCACATATTAGGGATCACAACAAGAAGTATCTGTTCAGAAAATCTCAACTGATAATGGACGATCGAGATCACATAAGCATAAACATCGAGATGATAAAAGGTGTTCTAGCCTTTTTTCTTTTTCTTTTTCTTTTTACTTTTTTTCCTAATGCCAGATCTGGTCCTTCCAGTTTTAAATCAGACGGATGAGAACTTAACATATCTTTCTCGGGCACTAAATCCAAAAAAACAAGAGTAATTAATGGCTCTTTCACATTTTACGTGATTTTTCTCCCCATAATGCCCTTCATGTTTTGCACTTAACTGCCGTGCTTTTTCATTTTTTTAAAACGGTTTCACAATGAATTTCCCGTAATTTCAAAGACATTTATTTATTTTTATTTGAATTAATATTGAAGATCATTGGAATGGGGTTCTGCAACAATGGTGGTCACAGGGTGCAATTTATCACCTATTGCCGCATAAGACTTATGTGATGGTCTGTTAGTTTATGATAACGGAAAACTTACGGAAGAGTAAACGTAGAACACTAATGTAACTGTAGGACTATTATTTTTTAAAATAAAGAGTTGAAAATAATAATTATCTCAAATTATTAAAGAAAAACTATATTTTATCTAATAATTTATTAAATTAATTTATAAATAATTAACATATTAGTCAGAAACTTAAAGAACTTATTCCGTGTGAATTACTCTGAATGAATTAATATCAACGCTAAAAAAATATATTGAACATTCTAATAATCTCATGTCGTTTACGTCTTTGCGCCACACATGGGCAACCAAACACTGCCTTGTCTTTGAACAAGTAATGCAAATCTAGCTGACTGTCGTCTCCCTCTCCTACTCTCCTCAAACCCTAGCTCCACCTCTCCTTCTTCCCCCTTGCTGTGTGATTCGAATCCTCTAATTTCTTCTTCTTCATTCACTCAAATCTAACCCTGTCTCTGTCAGATTCTCTTCGGCATGTACGGCTACTGAGCTTGGGATCTTATCTTCGTGAAGGCTCGTTTATTCATCCGAGTGCGAGGAAGGATTTTTTGGTGAGGATATGTATAGGGGACGAGGCGTGAGTGCAGGGATTGGTGGCTCATCGAAATCGGAGATCGTTGGGGGATCGTTTGAGCGTAAACGCATTAACGATGCTTTGGACAAGCACCTTGAGAAGTCCTCCCCGTCTACCTCAAGAGGACTTGGCAATAAGGACAAGGAAAGGCTTGCGGTGCCGTCGACTTCGACTGGTAAATCGCAGCCCGATCATCGTGACACTCGGTCCGCATCTCTCTCCAAGAATAAATGCTCTGATGGTAACTCTCACTTTCTTTCGCGGTTTTGTTTGCCATGCTCATCTGATCCGGTAATGTTTGTTTGATTGACGAAATGCTGGTTTATTTATGAACTTTTTGTAATATGCATTCAAGAAAAAATGGATCTACATTTATTGACTTAACTGAATTATTGTTGTTTAAATTGACTCCGTTGGAAACAATGTATTCAGTCGCTTTAAGCACAGAGTAATTAGCTGAAATTGGTTTATGATTGAATATTGTTTTGGTTATCGATTTTGTTAGATTTGATTACGTTCCCTTCATGCATGCACATAGTTATATTTGTTGTGATCAAGCCCTAGTTGTTTTGGATTCTTTTCTGCCGCTATTGGTTCTGTACGTAAAATGCTCCTTTTATCAACGGCTCTTAATACTGTCCACGAATGAGTTGTTTTCCTCATTAAATATTGAGGTTGTTGTCTCGTCCTTATTTGGTTGTTACTCTCCGGATTTCAGCTTATTTATCGGTGTTATTCAAATTCTAGAATACTTTTGATATGATTTCGAAGTAGTAATTATGTCTTCTTCATTGTGTTTGTTTCAGTTAAGAAACACAATATACAATCATTTCACGAATTTCTCCTTATAATGCTTGTGTTTGATAATTGCAGAGGAGTCTGAAACAGATACTGAAGAATCGGATGTGAGTGGTTCTGACGGGGATGACACATCTTGGATTTCATGGTTTTGCAATTTGAGAGGAAATGAATTTTTTTGTGAAGTTGATGATGAGTACATCCAAGACGATTTTAATCTTTGCGGCTTGAGCAGTCAAGTTCCATATTATGATTATGCGCTTGATCTCATTTTGGATGTTGAGTCTTCTCATGGTGAGACTTCTGCTGTTAACATCGTTTTATTGCAAAGTTTGACACAAAATTTGCTTCCGTCACATTAAAGTTCACATTTATAAAGATTATCGTAGATGTTGCATCTCCCTCCCTCCCTCCTGCATGTCATTTCCTGAAAAATTATTGTTATATTCCTTGGTACCCAACCTAGGACTAAATTTATACTTTGAAGTCCTCCGCCTTTTACTCCTCTCCGAGGGTTTTCGGTTGTACGTTTGATAAGAAATGTCCACTATTAAATGTTACGATGTAAGTTACTTCCTGGTGAATGATTTAAAACTGGTTATAACAATGAGATATTTTGAATCCTCCTAGTTATACACCTTCTTCCTTTTCCCTTTGGAACTTATGCGTTGCGTTTGTACCTTTTTTATCGGTGCGTTGCATTTGTGCCTTTTTTGTGGGTGCGTTGCATTTGTGCCTTCGTGCCTGATTTTGCAATTTACCTCCAATTTCCATATGTGGATTTACGCAGGTGATATGTTCACTGAAGAACAGAATGAACTAATTGAATCAGCAGCGGAGATGCTTTATGGTCTCATTCATGTTCGTTACATACTGACAACCAAAGGAATGGCTGCAATGGTATGATCCTGATTTCTGATTGCTTTCCCTTTCTTCTACTCAATTTGTCCTCCAACAAAGCTTTGGTAAATTTATAGCTGGAGAAATACAAAAGTTATGACTTCGGGAGGTGCCCAAGAGTTTACTGTTGTGGACAACCTTGCCTTCCAGTTGGTCAGTCAGACATTCCTCGTTCAAGCACTGTTAAAATATATTGTCCCAAATGTGAAGACATTTATTACCCTAGGTCCAAGTATCAAGGCAGTATCCTTTTTCAATTGGTGCTTTCAACTTCCAATTTTTGTTTGTCTTATTCTGACTTCATATGTTGTCTTCTTGCTTGCTTTGTAGATGAATCATTTTCTTGTCAATTGAATCTGCTTAAAAGTAAACAGAAGACCGATCAATGAGGAAATTTAAAAAAAATATTGCTTAGTCTTTCTGTTATCATTAGCATATCGATATTTTTATGTAATATATACTTAATGATGCTATATCATATGTGGCAGCTAGTATTTCGTTTTACAGACATAATTGGTTTTGTTGTCAGATTCATTGAAAAACTTAAGGGGACCTATATCACAGTATATTTCATTCTCATTGTTTTCTGTATAAAGTTGTACAGTACTATCTCCGTGTTAACCTGACAGAATGACTTGACTTGAATACTTTATACTTTTCACTAAGAAGCCTTATTGCAGAATATCCATGAAATTGGAATCCGCATACATGGAATAGCCAACAGGTAGAAGCTTTGGTGAAGCTGTGTTCATCAGCAGTAATACGTTGATTGATTCATTATTTTAATTGTGAAGGGTCATGATTGATCTTGTTTGGCATAGCTCAGGAATGGGAACCATCTACCATGTTCATTTACTTACATGAAGATAATGTAGTCAGTGCATATGCAAAAATTTATTCTTTTTGGATGCAATTATGTTAGAGTTCTTTCACTAGAAGTTTAAGTTTCGTTCTTCGCACTAAATATGTGCTATTTAGCTCCACTTTGATCGGTGGAACATGTTCTATCTTTTGTTTATTGGTTTCATCTCTACATTTCCAAATTTTCTTTGACTTGAGCAAGATATTGATGGAGCTTATTTCGGAACGACATTTCCACACTTGTTTTTTATGACATACGGACACCTTAAGCCACAGAAGTCCATACAGAACTACGTACCAAGAGTTTTCGGCTTCAAGATCCACAAACCATGACTAAGATGGAGATCCGGGAACATTATTGGCAACTTCCAAATCCATACTCTGTTAAAGATCTCCTCCAGACTTAATCTCTTTGATCCAACGACTAAAGGTAAACGTAGTGGTTCCACACGTTTCAATCAATCCACCAATGAAGATGTTAAAACGCAATGGCTTAGCAGTATGTGTTCTATTTTATTGATGAATTTGATCGCAGTTGTAAGCTTATTTGTCTTCTGGGTTGGGAATTGTATGAGTTGCTTTGCATTTGGAGTTTCACGATATGCATATCTGTATACGTGTTTGCATGATTGATCATACCCTCAATTTTTATGCCTTTAGGCCTTAAATTCTTTAATGATAAGCAGAGAGTCAGCTTCAGCATATATGGCCTTATAGATGTAGTTTGCCTTTGGCTTAAGCAGTTGGTTTCCTAAAAGTCTATGTGCGATGTTCGACTCAGACAGTATTGACTGACCTTTATGGGAAGACAATTAACATCTAATGGCCATGCTTGCTTTTATGTTTTTTTAACATTTTATATTACTATTTTTAAATTCGCTGGTTTTTCTTGTCATTTCTCGACTTGTTTTCCCCTCCATATGTTTCGGAAGAGATGAAAATTTGGAGCTCTATAGGCCCTTTTGGTGGGGTTTACGTATATGTTATCTTGGTTTTTTAAATTAAGGTTAAATTTAACTATGCTAAAAAAAGGTTAAATTTAACTACTCCTAAGCATTGTGGGTTTGACAATTTACCCCTTCATTTTCATAATGAGTCAATTCATTCTTCCTCTATATGTAAATTGGTTCATTCCGTCAATTATAACCCTCACATTTTGGAGAAAACCGTGAAACTAACTGGAGTTTGATAGATTTTCTATGGGTTTTTAGCTAAATTATATCTTTTGACAAAGCATTTTAAAAAATTATACGCTTGGTCAAATATTTACTCATCATTACCTCTGACTTAGATTCCTTTCATTTTCCTTCCATTTCTATTCTTACACGTTCAATCAAATGTCAAATTTTACTTCACTCAACCTCCCTACCCATCTCATTTACTTTTTTAACTTAGTCTTTGTCTTCTTCCTGTTGCATAAGAGAATGAAACTAAGAATAAGTTTCATCGTCTTCTTCATCTTCAAGAAAAGCTTTAATCGTCTTCTTCATCTTCATGGGAGGTATGAGTTTTGTTTTCTTCTTTTCGGGAAAGTTTGAAGTTCCATGAGTTTTTATTTGTTCATGGGCTTTCAGGGGTTTTTGTTCTAACAACATACAGTACGTTGTTCGAAGTTCATGTGTTGTACAAGATAATTACAAGATGATCATGTAGTGTACACGATGACTACACGAGTACTATGTGATCCTTGTGTAGCCATAGTGTACACTTCACGCAGTGTACACGATCCTCGTGTACATTACACGATCATCGTGGACATTACACGACCATCGTGTAGTGCATCAGGAACTTCTTCAACAGTTCACGATGCACTATAAGAGCATCGTGTAGCATTTTGTACACTACATGAAGACTACATGATCATCGTGTAGTGTAATCATGTAGTGCACACGAGGACTACACGATCATTTTGTGGTCATCCTACACACTACACGATGACACTGCACGATGATCGTGTAGATCTCGTGTAGTGCACTACAAGACCGTCGTTTAATGTACATGAGGTCTACGCATGATCGTGTACTCCTCGTGTAGTGTACTACAAGACCATCGTGCAGTGTATACAAGGTCTACGTTGTAGTGCCATCGTGTAGCGTACATGAGGACTACATGATCATCTTGCGGTCATCATTTACACTACACGATGATCGTGTAGTTTTCGTGTACACAACACGATCACACTACAAGATGATCGTGTGGTCCTCGTGTAATGCACTATAAGGCCATCGTGTAGTGTACACAATCATCTTGTATTACCATCATGTAGTGTACACGAGGACTACAAGATCATCTTGTAGTCATCATGGACACTACATGATGACTACACGATGATTACATGATCATCCTGTAATATTCCATATCATTATGTAGTCTTCTTATACTGACTTCCTTCATTGATGTATATATAGATATGTCTGAAGTTTGAATTTATGTAAAATCTATAGATGTATATACAGATATGTCTGAAGTTTGATTACATGATTTTTTTTATCCATGAAGAAAATTGAGTAAAAAATGGTACAACATGGTCTTTTAATGGAGAGAAAATCAAATTATTGGAGATATCAACTAACTGCACTTACCATGAGCTATTAGGTAAATTGCATGAATAACTCCAAATAGACCCCTCAAAGTATGATATGTCCATCAAACTTCTTTATAGAAGTCATGTCCCCTACCCTCCTGCTAGAATATTAAATGAAAGAGATTGAGTTTTTTGTTAAGGAGAATGGATCAGAATTACTTCGAACCTCATTATTTGTAAGTACCAAGCCTAAATTTTTTCCATCTCAAATATAGGTTCCTGAAATCACAATATCACAACAACCTCGGGTTCCTGAATCTACAGGGTTTTATCAAAGTTGGATTCTTGAAAGCATAATGTCACAACAACCTCAAGTTCCTGAAACTACAAGGTTTTATCAAAGTTGGGTTCTTAAAACCACAATGTCACAAAAACCTCGGGTTCTTAAAACTATAAGGTTTTATCAGAGGTGGGTTCCTAAAAGCACAATGTCACAACAACCTCTACATGAAAGCATTCCTCAGTTTGAGAGTGTTGATCATTTTGAAAAGAACTATCATTATGATGATTTTTTTGTCATGACGATTGTAACGACTGTGATGACGATAATGATGTTTTCGAGGATGAAGATATTGATATTGATATTGATGGTGGAGATGATTTTGATCAGGGGGCGTATGAGAATGCAATCTGTTGAGATGACCATGATGAAGCCATCCGTAGAAACAACCATACAACAATTCCAGACTTGAATACTGGTGCCGAATCCATGACCACTTGTCCTTGCCATCACGACCTGACTTGAATGAACAACGTCCTCGGTTGAGTGAGCAACGGGCTGATTTGAATCAGCTTGTATCGGATACAATAAATAGATGAGTTGTACTGTGATAAAACCGAGCTGCTTAAGGTTGCTCGTATGATGACCATCAATTCAACACCGTCAATGTTGGTACTTGTATGTGTTGAGAAAACATGCCGATGAAGGTTACAGGCCATGAAACTGCAAAACTGTCCATACTTCAAAGTTACAAAGTTTATCAATACATACATGCACATTTGAAGTACTGAAACATGAACACTATCAGGCTACATTTTCATTGATTGGTCATTCTATAAGGTTCAAATACACAGGTGTTGGACGAATATATAGGCCAAAAGATATAATTAAAGATGTTCAACTTGATCTCGGTGTTAAATAAATTGCCATAATACGTGTTGGTGGGGGGAGTTGAGAGGTGGGCAAGTTCCCGTTTTGATGGAAGGTGATACAATATAATGACTACAAACATCATAAAATGTTTGAATGGGATTTTGAAAGATGTTATAAAGCTTTCCATTACATGCCTTATAGAACATATCTGTGACATGTTACAACCTTAGTTCTATGAACGATGGACATATTTGGGTTGAGACGAAGCTTAAAATGAAGCATCTTGCATCACGATCACTATCATTGTTTGCTTAGAACATCCACGAGTTTTGTGTCACGGTGGGGGTAGGGAAGCAGCGGTAAACTTGCTTCTTAAGACTTGTACGTGCCGAGAATTTGATCTTGATCAAATTCCATGCAAGCATGTGTTGGCTGCATGTTGGCAGCGTAATATTTCCATATACAGTATGTGTTTGATGTACTATAAAAATGAGGCTCTAATTGATACGTATGTAGAAACAATAATCCTCTTGGAGATCAAGCCAATTGGGTCATCAGCCAGGAGGTTCAAGAAAAATGTGGTATTGCCACCTATAACAAGACGACAAAGTGGCAGACCTAGGACAAAAAGAATTTTATCTAGAAGTGAGGAAGTAGTAAGAAGGAACTGCACACGTTATGGGCAAATTAGCCACAACCAACAAACGTGCAGAAATCCAATTCCTCTTTCTCGAAGGGATGACCAAGCCACTTAAAATATAAATACTAACCTTTGTAATTTTTTAAATTTTAATATAAAAAGAGACTTGTGGTTGTTAATATTGTCATGAAGTTTAATTATTAGTACGGAAGTCATCGTGTAGCCTACATGATGACCGTGAAGTCATTGTGTAGCTTATAAGAAGCATACCCGATGACCGTGAAGTCATCGTGAGCCTACAAGAAGCCTACACAATGATTGTGAAGTCATCGTGTAAACTACAAGAACCTACACGATGACCGTGAGGTCATCGTGTAGCCTACAAGAAGCCTATACGATGACCGTGAAATCATCGTGTAGCCTACAAGAAATTAGGGTTGGTCGTCGCGACCTGTGCATGGCAGAAGCATGTGACACGTGGCCGTTTAAAACATTAAACTTTTAATAAAGATCAATTTTTTTAATAAAACAAAACTTGCTCAACGGCACGATATCAAGTAAAAACTTTTTATTGAAAATCTTTTTCAATCAGTTAGGATCCATTATATATTTATACATTAAATCTACAACATACAAGGTTATGAATCATATACCTCTTATAGTCTATATCAAGCGTCCTTGTAAAATCGATCAATCTTCCATCCTAAGAAATTGTTCCAACGATCAGTAGACTCCAAGATTCACACCAAGATCTTCCAAGTCAATTCTCAATGCACTAGCACGTGTGTGTGCATGTAGAATATACAAAGACACTTTTTCTGTCTCTAGATGTACTCAACACATGAGATCTAGAGATTTACTGAGAATGACTTTAGTGAGACGATTTTCTAAAAGAATGCGATGATTATTCTTTTAGAGATTTTATTAACTTTTAATCATAGAGAAAAATTAATCTAACACTAACTATGTTCTCTATTCAATTCTTGATTGATGAACGGATCATTAACTGAGGCCATTAGAATAATATATGTATCTTGTTTAGATAATGACGTATAAGATATTTAGAAATAATTAAAAATTAATATTTTAATTTCAAATTGCCCAATACCGTGAGATCGAATGTATAATGGTGCATAGCTGCAGTGAAAACCGCACTTCAGGTGGCGTAAACCATCACAGTGCCTCACGACACTGTGTGTTATGCCACACTGCAGTGTCACATGCCTACTATTGTAGTGCCACGTGGCACTACAACAGTCGATGACGATCTATGATTCTCAATCATTAATCGACACGTGGTAATACAAATTAAATATTTATTTTAATAAGATAAATATCTAAATATTAGTTAATGCAAAATTAACATATCTGATTATATCTATTAACTAAATTATCTGTTATTTCAAAAATAACAAATTTAGTTGATTCAAATTATTATCTAATAATAATTTAATTATCTAATTTCATAAATTAGATATTTTGTCTCACTTATCAATAATTGTACAAATAATCGATAATATATATATATATAATTTTTGAAAATTATATTTATATATAACAATTAAATTAATTAATTAATTATTAATTAATTAATCACATATAATTATCTCATAATTATATACTTACCCCAGAATAAAAAATTTATTTGCAAGTCAGTTCTTTTCTCATGTCCTGAAATATTCACACCCTAGACCGCGCCTTATAGAGGTTACTTGGGGATCATGAACCTATAATCTTAAGCTCTAATAAACCAAATTATTAATTAAATATCTTATTTATTAATTTGATTATTACTCCACTATAAATATGAAATTGAACTATTAGTGATTATAGAATGTATCTACAGAGCATTCTCATATAGTCCACTGATATAATCATTTCATGTAGTTATGTCCTCCAATTATTGGTTCGTAAATTAGAGCTGGTCAGGATTGTCATTTTACCTCTCTAAATATCTCTTGATCCTTAAGTACCATTAATCTACTAGTGAATAACTAATTTATACCCTTATTATAAATTTGAGCTCAATACTCATTCAGTTTCAATTAACACTTAAGAATACCGATATACGATCCGTTAGAAAAATTTAGATTTCAATTCTTGCAATATCATGTTCTCAGTCATCCACATCACTGAATCTCCAAAACAAAAATCACTAGCATATTTTACAAATAAGCTTTAACGAGTGAATCAATAGATCAAGTAGACATGTGTAGGAGTCCATGACTACTCATCTACATATGATCATCGAATTGATGTGTACCTTTATGATAAACGACACACTGATAAAGATATTAATTCACATCGGTCCAGTCATATATAATCTTATTATGTAAAGTATTTTCAATAAGATATCTATATACATCAATGGTTTGGATCTAGATCGCACGCATTCATAATATTTAGTGAACCGTACTAGCAATCATTCATTAAAGCTTCCATACTTTAATATGCTGCTGATAATTTTATTCATTATCTATGATCTTAATCTTCTCGTACTAATACAAGGTCATAGTCTCACTAATGAATATGGAATTTTCATATATTTATATAAATTATTCAACAATAATTTAAAAGAACATTTATAAGAAAAATGTAATCCTCTTTAAATTTCATATCAAAATATCAATACACATGCTTTGATGGCATAACCCACAACAATCTCCCACTTGCTCTAAATTAAATGTGGTATTTCTCTCAATCTCATGTTACACACGTGACCCTCAAATGACTTCGCCTGACGTGTCTTTGTAAAAGGATCAACCAGGCTTTGTTCCAACGTTATCTTCATAACAGTCACATCCCATTGATGTACGATCTCTCTTACAAGATGATATTTTATTTCTCTGTATTTTCCCCTCTTGTGACTCCTCGGTTCCTTAGAATTCGCTACCACCCCACTGTTGTCACAGTACAAGATCAATGGCTTGTCCATACCTGAAACTACTTTCAGATCAGTATAGATCTTTCTGAGTCATGCCGCTTCTTTTGCAGCTTTACAAGCCGCTATATATTCGGCTTCCATAGTGGAATCTTTAATGCTAGATTGTTTAATACTTCTCTAGACTATAGCTCCTCCACCTAGGGTTAATACTGATATAGACGTTGACTTTTGACTATTTCAGTCTGATTGAAAATCAGAATCAATATATCCAGTGGTGTTCAGGTCTCAACCTGAATATACAAGCATATAGTTTATCGTTTTCCTAAGATACTTGATAATGTGCTTTACTGCAATCCAGTGTTCCAAACCTAGATTTGATTGATAACGACTAACAATTTCCACTACATAGCAGATGTTCGGTCTCGTACACAACATGACATAATGAGACTTTCAAGTGATGAAGCATAGGGAACATTTCTCATATTTTCTTCCTCCTGAGGTGTCTTAGGACATTGTTCATTGGAGAGGACAATTTCATGTATTGTCGGTAGTTGACCTTTCTTGGAATTCTCCATAGAGAATCTCTCTAGCACCTTATCAATATAAGATGTCTGAGAAAGTGCCAATGGCTTGTTCTTTCTATCCCTTAGGATTTAGGTACCTAGAACATAGCTAGCCTTTCTCAAATCTTTCATTTGAAATTTCTCAGCTAACCATTTCTTTATCTTTGACAAAATTCCCAATGAGTAGAATATCATCAACATAAAGAACTAAGAAAACTACTATATTATCTTTGATGTATTTATAAATACAGGTTTCGTCAACATTTTGCTTGAATCCATAAGACTTTATAATCTCATCAAAGGTAAGATTCTAAGATCTAGATGCTTGCTTTAAACCATAAATGAATTTAAACAACTTGCATACTTCTGATCTTACCCATTTTGTACCCTTCTAGTTGCATCATATAAATGCTTTCTCCAAGAGAGCCATTCAAAAAAGCTGTCTTGACGTCCATTTGACATATTTCATAGTTGAAACTAGCGACCATGGACAAAAGGATGCGAATGGATTTGAGCATGGCCATATGGGATAATGTCTCTTCATAATCGATTCCCTCATTTTGTGTATAACATTTAGCTACCAATCGTGCCTTGAAAGTATCTACTTTCCCATCTGCACCTATTTTCTTCTTGAATATCCATTTATATCCAATGGGCATGTTACCTTCAGGTGGATCTACAAGTTCTCAAATGGAATTGGAATAAATAGATTCTATTTCCTGGTTCATGGCATTTCGCTTTCTCCTTTTCAGGATCATCCATTACTTCTTTATAAGATAATGGATCATCATTATCAGTGTCTGACATTAGGACATGTGCTTCTAGTTCGTAGCAAACTAGTTGTCTCACAACCCTCCCACTACAATGTTGCACCAGGGTTCCCTTTGCAGGAACTGTGGTTTCTCTAGTTTGTCATTTATCAGAATAAATTGAAGGTGGTCTGATCTCATCAGTCGCTAATTCCTCAAGAACTACTTTACTACAAGGTTTGTAGTTTTGCATATTGTCATTCTCAAGCAAGGTTGTATTTGTCGAATCAAACACTTTTTGATCATTATGACTATAAAATTACCCACCTATAGTCTCTTGAGTTATAGCCTACGAATATGCATACTTCAGACCTTGAGTCTAACTTTTCAGTTTTGGGTCTAAGAACGTGAGCTGGACACCCCCCATATATACGAAAATGACGCAAACTAGGTTTGGAGTCATTCCATTACTCTAAAGGTATCTTGCTTCCAGACTTAGAGGGCACTACATTCAAAATGTATGTAGCCGTATGTAATGCATATCCTCAAAATAAGTGACAGTGATGAGTAGCTTAATATCGATCTAACCATATCCAATAAGGTTCAGTTTCTCCTTTTTGTAACACCATTTTGCTGTAGTGTTCTAGGTGCTATGAGTTGAGATAGGATTCCACACTCCTGTAAATAATCCTTGAATTCTAAATCCAAGTATTCATCACCTCGATCGGATCGAAGGATTTTTAATGATTTGCCTAATTACTTTTCAGCTTCAGGCTTGAAGTCTTTAAGCTTTCCAAAAGTTTCATACTTTCTATGCGTTAGGTAATTATAACCATATCTTGATTAGTCGTTAAAGTGATAAAATACTCATATTCACCTCTAGCTTGTACATTGATCGGTCCACAGACATCACTATGTACTAGCTCAAGTGGTTTCTTGGCTCTTTGGCTTTTTCCTGTGAAAGGTCTCTTGGTCATTTTATCCTCTAAACATGATTCACAAACAAGAAGAGTTTCAACTTTTAGTTCTCTCAAAACATCATACTTTGTTAACCTATCTAGATTAATATGTCTCAACTTACGATGCAAAAAATATGTGTTATCATCATCATGAGAAACTCTTTGTCATTTGTTACTTTAAATAATTTATAATTATTTAATGCTTGTTCAGTAGATTTAAGTATATACGGTCTATTTATAACTTTAGCATGACAAATATTGATTCCATTCTTAGAAATACTAAAATCTTTATTAATAAAAGAAACTTCGAATAACCGTTTTTGCAAAAAAAAAAAAAGAGGAATCAAGTTTCTCGAAAAACAAAGAATGTAATAAACATTGTTGAAAACCAAATAATTAAATCCAAAAAGAAAACGGACTGTCCCTAATGCTTTAATGGACACGAGCGCACCACTGCCAACTCTCAAAATAACCTCACCTTCAGCCAACTCCCTTGACGAATCAAGCATCTACAAAGAGGAACATACATGATTAGTTGCTCCTCAATCAAATATCCAAGATGACAAATCAGGCTCCACTAAGCAAACTTCAAGTATAAGTAAATCATATTTACCTTTCTTTTTCAGCTCGGAGAGATACTTGTAACAATTTTTCTTTCAATGACCTTCAACACCACAGTTGAAACATTTTCTCTTGGGCTCGTTGTCCTTCTTGTTCTTCTTAGCTTTTGGCGATGTCATGACTTTCTTCCCTTTCTTGCTCTTACCTTTGCCCTTACCATTGTTTTTCTTCCTTTTCTTGTTCTTAACAATATTAGAAGAATGTTTTTGCTTGACAACATTTGCCTCGCCCTCTTTGGTCATTCTAAGGTTGAGTACTCAAAAGTCTACAGTTCATTCAACAATTGAGTCATGTTGAATTGAAATTTGTTCATAACATAGTTGGTCGTGGACGTAGAAAAAGCTTGGGTGAGCGACTCAAGTATAATGCTAACTCAAGTTCGCTCATCAATGGTCACTCCATGTACTTCTTTCTCGTGTATTATGTTTATCATGTTCAAAACACGTTCTTAGTCTTCATATAGCTCCTAGTGGCCTCAGAACGACTTTGATCAGACTACTGCTTAAACATCACCTATAGAGATTTCATAATCTCATAGGCAGTCTCCATGCTTTCAGGCTTGATTCTTAAAATATCATTCATGCTCACAAGCATGTAGCACTTCACTTTGTTGTTTGATATGATCCAAGCATCATTTTATCCCTAACATTCTTAGGGTCATTAGCACCAAGCTCCTCAGGACATTCCTTAGTAAGAACGAACTTATGGTTCTCACAAATCAACATTAAGTTCATATTTGATTTTCAACGTACAAAATTATCATCATTCATTTTCTTAAGAGCGAGTAAAGCAGTAACAGGGCTACCCATGGTAGACATAATATTGATAATTAAAATTTAAAATATACAAGGTTCAATATAATTGATAAATATCTAAAATTCAAAAAGTAAACTTAATGCATGAGTGCAATATAATAAACACACAAATTTAATAATTATTAACCACGATAAAACAACCTAACAATTAGCGTGCAACCTTAGGGTCAGTCAAATTAGTCTTAGACTGACTATGAGACATTCTCATCCTTATTAATTAAAACTTAAAATATCTCATATTTTCTCTTTTAACAATAAGATATCACTTTTTCGGTCAAGTCACAACTATCCACATGAAAGCTTAATTGTAACTTTGTGAATGTAACTCATCATATTAGATTCCATGACTTTATTTAGAATATGCAGCCTTAGGGTGGGTCAAAACTGAACTATATCACTTCCTCTTATCTTCTTAATAAGTCTAACCTTGGTATCAGGGTAGCTCAAAACCTTCCTTCGGGGGATGAAAATAAAGTCATCTCAAGGGCCTTACTGCACCTCACGGTGTTGTACTAATGATGGAGACCATAGGTTACATTGATATGTCAATATTCTCTCACTCACTATTTTAAGATTATGTGTTTCTATTTTAACTAATTAATTAATTTCAAATTAATCTTTGATTAAAATAATAACCCTATGAATATTTAATAATCAATTATGCCAATCTCATTGGTCTAAGTTCATTTATGTTGGGGGTTATGCTCTCAAAGTATGTGTATTGACTTTTTGATATAAAAATTAATGAGCATTATATTTTTCTTCTAATTGTTCTTTTAAATTATTGTTGAATAATTTATATAAATATCTAAAAATTTCATGCTCATTAATGAGACTATGATATTGTATTAGTCCGGAGGATTAAGAATATAGATAATTAATGAAATTGTCAGCAACATATTAAAGTATAAAATCTTTAATGAATAATTGTTAGTACGGTTCACTAAGTATTATAAATGCGTGTAATCTAGATCCGGATCATTGATGTGGATATACATCTTAGTGAATGTACTTTATATAATGAGATTAGATATGACTGGACTGATGTGAATTAATATATTTATCAACATGTCATTTATAATAAAGATTTAACACACATTAATTCGATGATCATATGTAGATCAGTCTAAATCCTAAATAGTCGTGAACTCATATACGTGTATTGGATCTTTTGATTTACTCGTTAATGTTTGTTTGTAAAACAGACTAATGACTTTTATTTTAGAGATTTAGTGATATAAATGGCAGGAAACATGATCTTACAAGATTTGGAGTCCAAGCTTTCCAAACGGATCGTATATTGGTTCCCTTAAGTGTTATTTCTGACACTGAATGGTTATTGAACTCAAATTTTATAATAAGATTATAAATTAGTCAGTCACTAGTGGATTAGTGGTAATTAAGGATCAAGAGGTAATTAGAAGGGTAAAATGATAATTTTGACCAGTTCTAATTTACAAACAATAATTGGAGGATAAAACTACATAATCAGTGGACTATATGAGAATACTTTGTAAATACATTCTATAATCACTAAGAAATCAATTTTATATTTACAATGGAGTAATAATGGATTTAATAAATAAGATTATTTAATTAAAAAGTTTAACTAATAATCTAATTTATTGGAGCTTTGGATTATAAGTGTATGGTTCCCAAGTCAAATCTATACTACGCAGTCTAGGGTGTGAATATTTTAGGACATGAGAAAAAGACTAACTTGCAAAAAAAAATTTATTCTAGGGCAAATACATAATTATGAGATAATTATATGTGATTAATTAATTGAATTATATATATATATATATATATGTAATTTTTAGAATTAATATATATACATATAAATAATTATCGACTTTTTAATTATCGATAAGTGAGACAGAATATCTAATTTATAAAATTAGATAATTAAATTATTATTAAATAATATTTTGGATCAATTAAATTTATTATTTATGAAATAACAGATAATTTAGTTGATATGGACAATCAAATATGTAAATTTTGAATGAACTGCTATCTAGATATTTATCTGATTAAAATAAATATTTAATTTACAGTCATTGCCACGTGTCAATCACTGATTGAGTATCAAAGATTTACATGGACTATTGTAGTCGCACTACAGTAGTACGTGTGTAACACTGTAGTGTCACATGACACTACAATGATGTCGTGATGCACAGTGCCGTGGGTACCACTGTATTGGACAATTTGAAATTAAATATTATTTTTAATTTTTAATTATCCCTAAATATATGATATGCCATTATCTAGAATAAGATACAGGTTTTATTCCAATGGCCTAAGTTGATGAATGAGTTGATTAGATCATCACTCGATCAATCACTGAATTGAGTTATGAACACAATCGCTCAGAGTGATTTTTCTCTACGATTAATAGTTAATCAGATCTCTAAAAGAATAATCATCACGTTTTTAGAGAATCGTCTCACAAAAGTCATTCTCAATAAATCTTTAAATCTCATGTGTTGAGAACATCTAGAGACAGAAAAAATGTCTTGTAATATTTTACGTGTTCACACACGTCCTAGTGCATTGAGGATTGACTTAAAAGATCTTAGTGTGGATTTCAGAGTCTACTGATCATTAGAATGGTTTCATGGGACAGACGGTGGATAACTTTTGCAAGGGCGCTTGATTAAGACTACAAGCGGTACCTTATTGTTAAAAGAAAAAATAGGAGATATTTTAAGTTTTAATTAATAAGGACGAGAATTTCTCATAGATAATATGAGGTTAATCTGAGTGACTCTAAGGCAGCACATTAATCTTTTGATTATTTTATCATGATTAGTAAATGTTTGATTTATGTGTTTATTATGTTGCATTCATACATCACGTTTACTTTTCAAATTCTAGATATTTATCAATTATATTGAATCGTGTACATTTTAATTTTCAGTTATCATTATATATGTACCATGGGCAACCCTGTTACTGCTTTACTCGCTCAAAATAAATTGAATGGTGATAACTTCGTATGTTGGAAATCAAATATGAACTTAATGCTGATTTGTGAGGATCATAAGTTCGTTATTATTGAGGAATGTCCTGAGGAGCTCACTGCTAATGCCCTTAAGAATGTTAGGGACAAATATGATGCTTGGATCATATCAAACAACAAGGTGATGTGCTACATACTTGTAAGTATGGATGATATTCTGAGAACCAAGCATGAAAGTATGGAGACTTCCTATGAGATTATGGAATCTCTACCGGCTAAATTTGGACAACAGTCTGATCAAAGGTAAAATGTTTCCACTGTGGGTTGAAGGTCGTTGGAAGAGAAACTGTAACAAGTATCTCTCTGAGCTAAAAAAGAAAGGTAAATGTGATTTACTTGTTCTTGATGCTTGTTTATTGGAATATGATTTGTCATCCTAAATACTTGATCTAGGACCCACTAACCATGTATGTTCTTCTTTGTAGGTGCTTGATTCTTCAAGGGAGCTGGCTGATGGCGAAGTCATTTTGATAGTTGGCAGTGGTGCGCTCGTGCGAGCTAAAGCATTAAGAACAGTTCATTTACTTTTTGGATATAATTATTTAGTTTTGAACAATGTTTATTATATTCCTGTTTTTTTAAGAAATTTGATTTCTATTTCATTTTTTCAAGAATAATTATTTGAAGTTTTTTTATTAATAAAGAGTTTATTATTTCAACGAATGGATTCGATATTTGTCATGAAAAAGTTATAAATAGACTGTATATGCTTTAATTGACTGAACGCGTATTAAATAATTTTGAATTATTTAAAGTATCAAAACTTAAAAATAACAAACGACATAGAGTTTCTCATGATGATGATAACATATCTTTGGCATCTTAGGTTGGGACATATTAATTTAGATAGGTTAAACAGATTTACAAAGCATGGTGTTTTGAGAGAACTAAAAGTTGAAACTCTTCTTATTTGTGAATCCTGTCTAGAGAGTAAAATGACCAAGAAAATGACCAAGATATCTTTCACAGGAAATGGCTAAAGATCTAAAGAACCACTTGAGCTAGTACATAATGATGTTTGTGGACTGATCAATGTATAAGCTAGAGGTAGGTATGGGTATTTCGTCACCATTTGACGATTACTCAAGATATGATTATACTTACCTAATGCAAAGAAAGTCTGAAACTTTTAGAAAGTTTAAAGACTTCAAAGCTGAAGTTGAAAAGTAATTAGGTAAATCATTGAAAACCCTTTGATCCGATCGAGGTGGTGAATAATTTGATTTAGAATTCAAGGATCATTTGTTGGAGTGTGGAATACTATCCCAACTCACAGCACTTGGTACACCACCACAAAATGTTGTTGTAGAGAGGAGAAACCGAACATTATTGGATATGGTTAGGTCGATGTTAAACTACTCATCACTATCACTTACATTTTGAGGATATGCACTACACAAGATAACTTACATTTTGAAAGTAGTGCCCTCTAAGTCTGTAAGTAGGATGCCTTTAGAGTATGGAATAACTCCAAACCTAGTTTGTGTCATTTTCGTATATATGGGGGTGTCCAGCTCATGTTCTCAGACCTAAAACTGAAAAGTTAGACTCAAGGTCTGAAGTATGCATATTCATTGGCTATGCACCAGAGAGAGATGTGGGTATTTTTATAATCATAACGATCAAAAGATGTTTATGTCGACAAATGCAACCTTCCTTGTGCATGACTATATGCAAAACTACAAACCTCGTAGCAAAATAGTTCTCGAGGAATTAGCGGCTGATGAGATCATACCACCTTCAATTTCTACTGATAAATGACAAATCAGAGAAACCACAATTCCTGCAAAGGAAACCCCGGTGCAACGTTGTAGTGGGCGGGTTGTGAGACAACCAGTGTTCTATGAACTAGCAGCACATGTCCATGTGTTAGACACTGATAAGGACTATCCATTATCTTATGAAGAAGAAATGGATGATCCTGAAAATGAGTAATGACAAGATGCCATAAACAAGGAAATGAAATCTATGTATTCTAACTTCATCTAGGAACTTGTAGATCTACATGAAGATCCAGGCCCATTGGATGTAAATGGATCTTCAAGAAGAAAAGAGGTGTAGATGGAAAAGTAGAGACTTTCAAGGTACGTTTATTAGCTAAGGTATATACACAAAGAGAGAGTCGTCTATGAAGAGACATTGTCCCATATGACCACGCTAAAATCCATTCGCATCCTTTTGTCCATAGCCACTAGTTTTGACTATGATATGGCAAATGGGTGTCAAGGTAGCTTTTTTGAATGGCTCTCTTGAAGAAAGCATCTATAAATGCAACCGGAAGGGTTTGTACAAAATGGGCAAAATAAAAAAGTATCCAAGTTGCTTAAATCCATTTATGGATTAAAGCCAGTATCTAGATCTTAGAATCTTACATTTGATGAGATTATAAAGTCTTATGGCTTTAAGCAAAATGTTGATGAAGCATGTGTTTATAAATACATCAAAGATAAGATAGTGATTCTCTTAGTTCTTTATGTTGACGATATTCTATTCATTGAGAATGATGTAAAAACGTTTTCAAATGTAAAGAAGTGGTTAGCCGAGAAATTTCAAATGAAATATTTGGGAGAGAGATCCTTTATGGAGAATGTCAAGAAAGGTTAACTACCGACCGGATATGGAATTGTCCTCTCCAAGGAACAATATCCTAAGACACCTCATGAGAAAGAGGATATGAGAAAAGTTCTCTATGTTTCAGCACTTGGAAGTCTCATGTATGCCATGTTGTGTACGAGATTGGACATCTTTTATGCAGTGGGAATTATTAGTCGTTATTAATCGAATCCAGGTTTGGAACATTGGATTGCAGTAAAGCACATTCTCAAGTATCTTAGGAGTACGAGAAACTATATGCTTGTTTATTCAGGTGGAGACCTGAAACCCACTCGATATACTGATTTTGATTTTCAATAATGAGAGATTTAGTCGAAAGTCGACGTCTGGATCAGTGTTCACCCTAAGTGGAAGAGTTGTAGTTTGAAGAAGTATTAAACAATCCAGCATTACATATTCCACTATGAAAGCCAAATATATAGAGGCTTATGAAGCTACGAAAGAAGCGGTATGACTCAGAAGGTTCTATACTGATGTGGACAAGCATATAGAGAGGAAATATCATCTTGTAAGAGATGATATGGATAAGCCATTGATCTTGTACCATGATAAAAGTGGGGCAATAGCAAATTCTAAGAAACCGATGAGTCATAAGAGGGGTAAGCATATAAAGAGGAAATATCATTTGTAAAAGAGATTGTGCATCGAGGGGATATGACTGTTATGAAGATAACGTCGGAACAAAACGTGGATGATCTTTTTACAAAGATACTTCCTATTAAGTCATTTGAGGGTCACGTACATACCATGAGATTGAGAGAAATGTCTCATTTTATTTAGGGAAAGTGTGAGGTTATTAGGGGTTATGCCCTCAAAGCATGTATATTGACTTTTTTATACGAAATTTAATGAGCATTGCATTTTTCCTATAATTGTTCTTTTAAATTATTGTTGAAGAATTTATATAATTCCATATTCATTAATGAGACTATGATCTTGCATTAGTGTGAGAGGATTAAGATCATAGATAATGAATAAAATTATCAGTAACATATTAAAGTATGTAATCTTTAATGAATGGTTGCTAGTACGGTTCACTAAGCATTGTGAATGTGTGTGAGTTAGATATGAATCATTGATGTGGATAGATATCTTAGTGAATGTACTTTATATAATGAGATTATATATGACTGTATTGTTGTGAATTAATATTTTTATCAACGTGCCGTTTATAATAAAGATTTAATACACTTCAATTCGATGATCATATGTAGATCAGTCTGAATCTTCAGTAGTCATGAACTTCTATACATGTCTACTGAATCTTTTGATTCACTCGTTAAGATTTGTTTGTAAAACAAGCGAGTAACTTTTGTTTTAGAGATTTAGTGATATAGATGACTAGGAACATGATCTTACAAGATTTGGAATCCAAGCTTTTATAACGGATCATATATTTATTCCTTTAAGTGTTAATTATGAAACTGAATGATTATTGAGTTCAGATTTATAATAAGATTTTAACTTAGGCATTCACTAGTGGACTAATGGTACTTAAGAATCAAGAAATAATTAGAAGAGTAAAACGATAATTTTAATCCGTTCTAATTTACGAACTAATAACTGGAGGATAGAACTACATGAATTGATTATATCAGTGGATTACATGAGAATATTTCGTAATAATCACTAAGAGTTCAATTCTATATTTATAGTTGAATGATAATTGAATTAATAAATGAGACTATTTAATTAAAGAGTTTGATTAATAATCTGATTTATTAGAGCTTAGAATCATAGGTACATAGTCCCCAAGTCACTTCTATATTACGCAGTCTATGGTGTGAATATGTCAGGATATGAGAAAATGAGTAACTTGTAAAAAAAAATTATTCTAGGCTAACTACATAATTATGCGTGATTAATTAATTGAATTATATGTGTGTGTGTGTATATAAATAATTATCAGTTTTTTAACTATTGATAAGTGAGACATAATATCTAATTTATGAAATTAGATAATATTTTGGATCCATTAAATTTGTTATTTGTGAAATAACAAATAATTTAGTTGATATGGGTAATCATATATGTTAATTTTGAATTAACTGGTATCTAGATATTTATCTGATTAAAATAAATATTTAATTTACAGTAATTACTAGTGTCAATCATTGATTGGATATCAAAGATTGACATGGACTACTGTAGTACCACGTGGCAGGATGCAACACTGTAGTGTCACATGACACTATAGTGGTACCGTGAGGCACAGTACCGCGATGCCCTGTGCTTCCTCATGGCACACTATAGTATCATGTGACACTGCAATTGTGCAACATTATACAGTGGATCCCACTATACTGGGTAATTTGAAATTAAATATTTTTTTTAATTTTTAATTATCTTTAAATATCTGATACGTCATTATCTAGAATAAGGTAATGATTTTATTCGAGTAAGATACAGATTTTATTCGAATGGCCTAAGTTGATGAATAAATTGATCATATCATTAGTTGATCAATCACATAATTGAGTTGTGAACACAATCCTCAGAGTGATTTTTCCTACGATTAAAATAGTTAATCAAATCTCTAAAAGAATAATCATCACATTCTTTTAGAGAACCGTCTCACAAAAGTCATTCTTAATAAATATCTAGATCTCATGTGTTAAGAACATCTAGAGATAGAAAAATATCTTGTAATCTTCTACGTAGAGGAGTTCATGGTTCTTTTCGGTCGTTTATTTGAGGAAAAAATGAACTGAACCGAAACTTTCAGTTCGACAATATGCCAAACCGAACCAAACCATGAAACTCATATGAACCAAACCGTGACTTGCGGTTCGGTTCCACGGTTATGCGGCACCTGTACAGTTTTGTTTTTAGCCGATGTTCAACCTTAACGATGAACCACCAACAACCTTAAACATAGAATCACAGAAGTTCAAGCCCGAAACGTAGAACTCAGAAATACTAACGAAGGAACGCATAGATTGTTTACTAAGAAACCATAATCTCAAGCTCTAAACACAGAACTCAGAAATCCTAACAAAGGAACACAAAGATTGCTTGCTCATTGTAGTCCAGAACGCAGAGATTGTTTGTTTAGAAACCCTAATCTAAAGCCCTAAATGCAGAACTCAGAAGGAACGCGGAGAAGGAACAAAGAAGGAACGCGGAACTAGAAATCCTAATGAATCATAGAAGGAAAAAGAGAAAGATGAAGGGAGAAAGAGAGGAAGGAGAAAGATAAACGCGAGGGAGGAAAGTATAAAGAGAACCATAAAGAAGAATCAAACTAATAGAGATGGGGAGGAGATCGCACCATTTTTCGTTGCCGCTCCTGATACCCACTCACAAACGTCGCTCACAGACAACATAGATGGGGAGGAGATTCAGTCGCTGCTTGAAGCCTAAAGGAGGAGAGGGGAAGAAACTAAAATGAAAATGCCAAAAAACCCTAAGTGAAGCCTTTATACTTACATAAAATGACATGTTGGAAGGAAGGGGGAATGTGTGAACTGTTATACAAAACGACATGCTTTATTATAATTCAGTTCGGTTCGGTTCAAAATATAAAATTTTTTGAACCCAACCAAAACTTTGATTTTTCTACTAAGTCGAACCGAACCAAAATAATGGTATATTTAGAACCGACGGAACCAGCCATTTTTTGTTCGGTCTAATCGGTCCCGTACATTTTTGAACACTCCTAATTCTACGTGCCCACACACGTCCTAGTGCGTTGAGGTGAAAGATCTTGTTGTGGATCTTAGAGTCTACTGATCGTTGGAACGGTTTCGTGGGACTGAGGATCGATCGATTTTACAATGACGCTTGATTAAGACTACAAGAGGTGTATGATTCATAACCTTATATGTTGTTGATTTAATATATAAATATATAATGGACCCTATTGATTAAAAATTGTTTTTAATAAAAAGTTTTTTTGGTTATCATGGCGTTGGACAAATTTTTGTTTTATTACAAGATTAATTTTTATTAAAAGTTTAATTTTTTAAATGACCACAAGGTCATGCTTCCGTCGCGGACGCGCTGCGACAACCAACAATTTAACCTTTTAAAATGTCTAAGTCAAAATTAGGTGAACTTAAGTTCACCAAACTAATTAATTATATTCATCAAACTTTAGTAAAACTCTTTTACTAAAGTTGGTTATCCTAAATAGCTATTATGGCTCTTAGTGTGGTGTGATTACTAAAGTTTAACTAATTAAAATCTAACAGTTTACGTGCAATTGATTTCATAAAACAACATATATAAATATATTAGGAAAATCCTAATAAATCATGTTTTTACTGATGAGATGCATGATCAAATGAAACTGAGTGAAATTTTCATGTATGGCATATGATCGACTAATGCGTGCACATGTTATCAAACATAACATTTAAACAATAATTTAACAACTACATAAAATAATAATGGACCGAGTGACTATTGGGTATTTCTAAAATACAGCACTTGAAATAAAAAAATAAAATTATATAGCGGACTTCAAGAATACATATTTCTCAAATATTGATTTTTGCTCTTGATATCCATCTTCATAATCTTCAAGCTTTGAACAAGATCCTATTTAATTAGGAAAAACTATTTTTCTTAATTAAAATTAATTTCTATAACTATCTCTTTAAAATTGTTGACTGACTTAGTCAAATAAACACCTTATTTGATTCGGTCAAAATTAAGTCAAACTCAATCAACCTATTAATTTTTAATTTTTATAAAATTAAAAATCAATTATTAATTTTAAAATTACATTAATTTTGAAATTTATGTTTAATTACATTGCTGTGAATGTACGAGTGAGGGTTGGTTCCAAGTCAATGCATCTTAAGTCATAATAATTCGTCTTACATGCAACAAACCCAAAACCTGGATGTGATACTTTTCTATGTGTTCGTCATTTCATTTCATTGATGGAAAAAGAAAATTCTAAAATTAGAAGGAAAAAAACATTGAAAGAGTCATTCTTTTTTGTTTGTTGGATATTTATTCAATGCCCCTTAAGCCTACATCCACGTCAGGAAGTAATGCTGTAGACGAAATAAAGCCAAAAAAGTTATGGACAGTTTTGCAAAATCTTTTTTCTTTTTTATTAAAAAAATACATGACTTTTGAAGATTACGAAGCAGTTTTGCTTAGCTTACCGGCTTGCCAATGGTGAATGGACGTTGTGTAATGTATGTCGTTTTCTTGTTTTGGCTATTCATTCTCAAACATTTTGACTCATTAAATCTTAACGGATCATCACTTATTATATATATATATATATATATATCATTTAAATAGAATATATAAGTCAATTAAATTTATTTTCAAATTTAGTGAAGAATTACTCTTTTAATCAAATCAACGTCTATTACTGTTTTCCGTTCTAGTAAAATATATTAATAATGTACATTTTCGTTTGTTTCAAATACTTCTATTTTTTAGAGAGAAAACTGATCATCTCCTATTGAGATCCAACATAAAGGATTTTGTTCAACATATTTAGGTCATTGACTTATATCTGAACTCTTTAACTGTCTTGAGCACGAAAATTGAGAGATATCATGTTTTCTTAAGTCAAACCATGTTCTTTCATAGATATCGTTTTGTAATAAAGAGTAGATAAAAGGAGAAGTTTGGAGTTGAGATCTCCTTTATTATCATGTCAAGTAGATGAGATTTTTCCTCAATTATTCAATTAAATCATGCTTCAAATAGATGGGGGAGATTTCTTTTCACAAGTCATGGAGATTTTGGATGGGTTTTAGCTCTTAAAAGTTAAGAATTTGGGTCCACAAGATATCATTGTATTATCTACTTTGGCTCTTTGCATTGGGCAAGTAGTTAATTCAAATTCTAATTAAAATAAATTATTGAAAATGTTTTTGACATAATAAATTATTGAATTAATCTCATCTTTAACTAGGTATTAACTGAATAAGACATTGCTTTCTTTAAGAGCACGAATATTTGGAATGTGTCAATGGCTATTTTAATATGCTCCAAGCCTCCAATAGTCTTCCATTAATTTTTAACAGGTAATATTCAGTAATAATTGCTGTTAAATTATTAATATAATATATTAATATTAGTATCATTTTGAAATATGAGACTTGAGTTTAATTAAGGACTACTAATCAACACCAACTCTCTATATGTACTGGGTTTATAAATCAGCAATATAGCTTGGTAGCCAAGAAAATGCGAAATTCTTTTAAATAAATGGGATTCAATTTTTTATATGTAAGCCTATGTTTGAATATTGAAAATTAGTATAAAAAAAAGAAAAGAATTACATTTTTATCATTTGTAATTTTTGAATATGGAGAATATAATAATACTATTAATGAATAAATTCTTATTATTTTTCTCTCATTTTTATTGAATACTGAGTTTTACATTTATAACATGTATAAATGCACAAAATTTAGAGAAAAAATTTTAGGCGATGTCCTTATTTATATATTAAATTATCTTATTTACCCATCAAATAATATGGTAGATTCTACATATTTCATATTAAAATTAGTTAAGATTCATTCTCATAAAAATAAAAAATATTTTATTTTTTCTATCATTATTATAATTGTTCGTTATTTATTGCACGAACACAAAAAAACAACACAAATATACCTACAATTTCAATGATTTCATTTTACATTTTCGCTGATTCTATCTTACTTTTGAGTTATGATTTTTGGATTGCTCTTAATTATTATATTTTACTTCAAATTGATAAATTATAATATATTTTATTATTCTATTGATCTATGTCTTATCATTTAAGAAAATTTATGTATCGCTACTGCTAATTTAATTCACCGTTAAAAAAGTGTAATTTTTTTAGAAAATTTACTTGAATAATTTAAAATATTTAACTAGTTAAATTAAAAAAACTTTTGTAATTTGTTTGACTAATAGCCCAATAACCATAAATTCAACACCAAGAAATTCTCTCGACCATATTTATAAATTTCTTTAAATTATTTAATGAAGGAAAAATTGATTATAAAATAGTCCATTAGTATCTTTATTGGGTTTTCTTAGATAAATTAAAGTGAAGAGCCAATGGTTTAGGTCTATACAACATTTCTCTAATGAAAAAATCAAATAGTTTAAGGTTTTCAATTATTAAAAGAAAAAATAAAACGAAAATTCAAAATATAACGAAGAAATTGAGGCATTTTAGTAATTAACGAAGAGAGTGAAGGCAATTCAACGTCGTCGTCATCACCTTCTGGCTTCAAATTGTTCATTTCATTTCAAACCATAAATTAGTCTTTCTATATATAAACATCCCCCGTGTAATTCGAGAAATTAACGCCAAATTGATAAACACCTTCACCGCCACTCTAAAGGCAGAGGATCATCAGCATAAGTGCAAGAGAATCCACGAAGAAATTGAGAGAATTTGTTCGAGTATTGATAGAATTGAGAGAAAATTTATAGGAAAGATTAGATTTTTGGGTAATGCATCAGAAAAAATCTGAAGTTCAGATCGGAAAAGAAAGCAGCGGCGTCTCTTCCGATTTCAACCCAACCCCACCTCTGGTTTTCCCTTCTTCTTCAATCTCTGTCCACCAAAAACACCCACAATTCGATCAATCCCATCAATTTCATCCCCAGCAACATTTTATTCAATTCCCACCTCACTTGCTCTTTCAAAATTCTCCTGAAAATGATCTAATTGCTCCTTCACCATCTTCTTCTTCTTCTTCCTCGGCGCCTTATAAGCGAACCCTTTTGACCCAAACCCCTTCTACTCTATCGAAATCCCCTACTCTGTACCAATTCCCTTCCACCCCGCCTTTCACTTCTCCCGACACATCTTTCTTTTCCGTCTCTATAGCTGCTAAGAGTGCGGCGTTCCGATTCCTCCGCCGTTTTAAGCAGCTCCGCCGCGTTCGTGATCAATTCCGCTTCATTCTTTTGCTATTTCTTCCATTATTCTACTTGCTGATTTCCCATCCTAGCCATTCTTTTCTCCTCGATTTTCTCTCCGCCTTTGCCTTCTCCGCTGCACTCTTGTTCTCCCTCAATCTCGCAATCCCCCGGCTTCCTTCGGTACGGTTATTCCTCACCCGGTCCTTCCCAGTTAAGCTGAAGTCTTATTGCACGAATTCTAGACCACAGCTACCGGTGTTTTGGTCGGTCGGTTCTGGACCTAAATCCGAGAAGAGAGTGAATTCCGGTTGTTGGGTTCAGGTTTATAAAAACGGGGACGTTTACGAGGGTGAATTCCACAAGGGAAAGTGTTCAGGGAGTGGAGTTTATTACTATTATATGAGCGGGAGATATGAGGGAGATTGGATTGATGGAAAATACGACGGCTATGGGGTCGAGACGTGGGCGAGAGGGAGCCGGTATCGCGGACAGTACAGACAGGGGCTTAGACAGGGGTTTGGAGTGTATAGGTTCTATACAGGGGATGTTTATGCTGGGGAATGGTCGACCGGGCAGAGCCATGGGTGTGGAGTTCATACTTGTGAGGATGGGAGTCGATATGTTGGTGAATTTAAGTGGGGTCTTAAACATGGCCTTGGCCACTATCATTTCAGGTGAATCTTTCTCCAGCATTAGCATGTTTCATAGAGAATTCTTTGATGGATTTTCTATTTGATCAATTTAATTCTCAATCTGTAGTATGTTGAATGATCTTATTCATCTAGAATTCTTTGATGGGCTTATTACTATTATATTAGTTGTTGTGTAGTGTTTGCTTATATCATATATGAAGTATTCTAGGACATTGAACATACGTTGATTTTATTTGTTATGTATTATATTGTCTTCGAATTCAGTTATTTGTACCCTTGTTTTTACGCAAGGTAAGATGGCAAAGAGCGGCTATATGTCTTTCTATTAGTTTTCTAAAGTTCCATTACTATAGTTTGGAACTTATATCTGAGGATTGCAAGTTTGAACTGTTCAATTGTATGCTTGGAGACGAAGTGAATTTGTAGGTTTATGCTGATACACATCGGGAGAATGTTGACTTGAGTTCCCTAAAGATCTGGAATGAGTCTATCGTCTTTGTTTTTGCATTCACATTTCATTTTGATACTGAACCGATCATAATCTGTGCTATTTTCTCTTCTTAATTTAGAAATGGCGACGCATACGCTGGAGAATACTTTGCTGACAAAATGCATGGTTTTGGGGTTTACCTATTCGCTAATGGGCATCGGTACGAAGGGTCCTGGCACGAGGGTAAAAGGCAAGGACTTGGAATGTACACCTTTAGAACTGGAGAAACTCAATCCGGTCACTGGCAAAACGGAGTTCTTGACATCCCGAGCACTCAAAACACATCATTTCCTGTATCTCCTATTGCTGTTTATCATTCCAAAGTCCTCAATACAGTTCAGGTACATCTACCCTTCAATCATTAATATTCTGTTGATGAAAAGCAACAAAAATACAAGATATTATACATAGGGTTTTTTGGTTGATCTGTAAATGTGTTATAATAAACAGGAGGCAAGACGGGCGGCGGAGAAAGCATATGATGTGGGCAAGGTTGATGAAAGGGTAAACAAAGCAGTGGGAGCAGCAAACAGGGCAGCAAATGCAGCTAGAGTAGCGGCTGTTAAGGCTGTTCAGATGCAAATGAATACATAACAACAACAACAACAACAATGTATCAATTCCAGTCGTCTAACTCCTCCTCTTTACCTGACTTCATTTTTTTCCAGAGGAAATGAAGTTAACAATGGTGGTGGATCTTTAATAATGTTACAGAATTAATTGTTTTCCAGTTCAGCTGCATCTTACTGTTTAGCCACAGTATTAAATGGATTAAATGGTGGTGATTGACTGAACCTATTAGTGTTAGATATGGTGAATGAGGATGGAAGAGAATTGTTATTGGTAGGAATAGTGTTGAAGCAATGTTTTCCATTTATGTGTAAGATGAGATGTAAATATAATCGCTGTTGCAATAGTCAAATATATATCCATCTCTTCTGTGTTAATTTTTGAGAATTGAATTGAATATTCAATATTCTTTTATCATTAATTCCATTCATTAATTACTACTGCCTTTGAAAACTTTAAAAAAGATGCAAGTAAATATTTTAACAAAGAGAAGACCAAAATGTTAAAAAATTGTTGCTGGACTTTGATCTAGCATTACGTCGTTAAAATTTACATACGTTAAACCATGCTTTTGCAAGAGGTTTGCAAGACGTTGGTTTGGTAGTGCTGAATTTTAATAGAAAAATTTTAAATTAAAAGTCAACTTCATATTCCTCCCTATAAAAAAAGGTTGAACTTTGTTAAAAATAAAGTGGGGTCTTAAAATCATTGGTTAACTTGAAAGCTTGTGGTAAATGTTATTTTCCTTTTTATTCTTTTACATTGTGCAAACCCAAATAAACAAATATTGTGAGCTAGAAAAGAGAAGTTTAAAGCTGTCAGTCTAAATTTAACGGAAAATTATCATTCAAAGAGCCAAGATTTCACCTAGTATTTTGGGATATTGGAGATATGGATTGGTTATTGTTTATCACTGTTCCCTTGGTTAACACACTATATGAATCTTGCAAGTAAAGAGATATTGATAAGAGAGCCGCAGAAAGGAAAAAATGAGATCTAGAAGGTAGAGAGAGAGGATGAGAGAGGGACTGAGTAGAAAAAAATGCAAATCAGAGAGAAATGAAGAAAAGAATTTCAATGTTTGACCCGACATTGATATGAGATTTTTTGTTACACTTCAAATATATATTTTTTAACCCAAATGTTACGCCTCAAATAATTTTTTTACACCCTTTCAACATATTTATTAAATCATAAAAAAACTTATAAAACCCACTATTTATTAAATCACATAACATATATAATTAAACCCTCAACATAACACATAAATTAAACCCTCAATATTTTGTTATACACTTCAACAAATGTTGAAACCGGCATCAATAACGGCTCAACATTATAAAATTGTAAAATTTTCCGAGTGTAATAGAGTGACATGCACTGAAAAGTTAAAAATTGATTGCCACGGTTTATATTTCTAGTTTCTAAGAATGACGTATAATTTATTTATACAAAGTTTCTTCGAGGGGTACACTTATCCAAATAACCAATTTTCAATGTTACTGGTTGATGACAAGACAGATCACAGAAACCGATTCAAAGACATGCCGCCACCATAAAAATAACTTAAATTGATGTTCAAACACAGAAATCTTTGTTTGTAAAACGGAATATAAGAAGCTACAACTGCTTTGCTTCAAAACTTAGCATTGTTCTAAACATCTTGTACCAACAATAACACAATCGGACAAACGATGTCAAAATTTAAATTGAACTAGTAGAAAGGGGTTTTTAGCTCTCGGTCTGCTCCCTTAACCTTCGGATGGTGCTCCTAACGGTGACGGCACTTGCAGTACTGTAAAATTAAACCAAATCAGAAATTACCAACTCAATAACAAAATAGCGTTTTCATTTATGGTAAAACCAAAGGACAGAGGGAAAATCCTTACTTGAGTGTGTAGGCACCTCCTGCTTTCACCTTGCCACAGTCTTTGCAACCCCATATTCCTACAGCCTTCCTCTTCACAGCATACTACAAGAATGGCGAGCACCCATTTGTTAGAAAAATTGTTTGCTAAACAGAATAGAAAATGGCAGAGAAGTGAAGCAAGGGAAATTGTATACCTTTCCACAGAACTCACAGAAATACTTGCTGTGCTGACTGACTTCCATCTTCTTAATCTGCTTCCTCAAACTAGCCCCGTATCGGGTGCCTGAAATTAAGAACAAAAGCCTTCAGAACCTGGTGACATAGCTAATTACACTATAAATACACACGAAAACACTTCCCCATTAAGGGGAAAGTGTTGGTGAAAGGTTTATGAACACATTTTGGACAGGAAACTTTCAGTGAGATAACATACCGTACTTCCCAACAATACCGGCCTTCTTGGTTCTCTTAGTCTGCATAAGACATGGGAGGGAATATATTATAAAGACAGTAAACTTTAAATAATAAGGTATGGAGATGATAAAACTTAACGAAATCAAATGAAAGATCTCATAAATTAAGCATGCAAGGATCGTGCCGACCAACCTATCATCTATTGCAAGCAATTTTAAACCGATATGAACTAATAGGTTAGAAATATCTACAGTAAATTAAACCCGCATTTACATTTCTCATCGATATAATTTCTTACGCGAAGAAAGTACAAACAGTAACGAAAATTTTCAGAACTATAGTTTCGCAAAATCCAAAGAACAGAAAATATAATGACTAAGATTTCGTCATAGTTCAATCTGTTTCTCAGCAATCATAAATCAGGTAAAACAATTTAGGCTTTAAACTTAAGAATTCTCACAATTCCATTACCATAATCAACCATGCAAAGGTAATGCGAGAAAGAGAGTGCGTACCATCTTGAGAAACGATTCGATGGAGCAGAAACCGTGCAGGATCTCCCAGTGAATTGGCGGCCAAGCGAAAAACCTAGAAACTGGTGAGCTGGTTATATAGGCGACAAATTGCAATGTGTGGAGGCCAAAATGCACATACGCATCTGAAAAGAAGCCCTAGGGTACATAGTTATTGGGCCATTGACCGTTATTGAAATTTGGGCCTATAAGCCCAGATCATATTTTTGATGGGTCAATTAGAAAACTAGCCCACTATAGAAAAATAAGGGATAGAATAATCTAAAATTAGTAAATTACATAAATAACCAAATTTACTAGTAGTCTAACAAAAATAATGAATTGATGAAAATACCCTTAACAAAAGGAAGCCATGGCTCCCTCACGTATCATTTCAGTGAAAAATCATGAAAAAAACAAAACTCTAGCCTCAAGATCTCTCAAGCAGCGTCGCGAAGAAACCCTATGAAACGACCATTCCGTTGTAAAATCTAAGAGGAAGTCATCGCGATATATCTAAGATTCACAAAATACAAAGAATTGCGAAGGCCAAAACAAGATGTAAGTTTTTTGTGCTTGTGATATAGGCTCTCTAAAGTTTACGCCTGATTTTTTTTCTGAAATTTGTGATTGTTTTGAGTTTTTTCTGAGTTTATTTGAGTTATTTTTCATGAAACTGACTTGATATACCTATTATAGGAGTTAACAATTTTGTCACTTTGTCTTGCAATATTTTCTGGAGGTAAATAAGTGTATTTTATATATTCTGCAGATTTTTCGTACTTAAGATATGTTATGTGGTATATTAATATATACATTGAGTAAACGTTATATCTTATATAATTGCATACTATTTTGTATATCATCGTAACTTATTGATTGTTATAATTATTATTTTGTTTTTAAATAAAATATGGTTCATAATCCATAGTTCATCTTTATGATGCATGTAGATGAAGGGATAAATTACATTAAGTATCAATTGAAGTTATTGTTGGTTGTAAGATGCATCACATGATGTATTTTTAAGTAAATATAATAAAATTTGTGGCCATGTTTATTATGTCAATGAGAATGTCCAACGCCAAGTTTATTAGCTATGTAAAAACTTTCAATTATATCTTTTTATATATGCATAATATAGTACCGCATATGTACTTGTAGTTTATAATCATATACACATCACTTGAAAACAATTTATGAAGCATTATACATATCATCATAAAATCAATATTAGCCCTTAAAATCATTTCAAACTATACTTCTATCATAAAAGAATATCATTTATTACATAATTCATATATATCATCAAAAATTTACTATCCATCATCGTATCAACAATATCTATTATAATTGTCATAGAAATTATGAGTACATAAATATATACTATCACTATATAATAATGTATTATGAGTACATATTAAAGTTGCATGATGTATATAATAACATACTAGGAGTACATAAATATATACTATCAGTACGTAAATATAAATATTGTCTATAATGGAGAATAAGGGTACATACCTTGCAGTCATGCCGCATTATGTATTATGGAGAATAGGGAGGAGGAGGAGGATTATGTTGATCCTATCTATAGTAGAGACACATTCTTGAAAACATACTGCCACTACATGATGCCAATCCCCAGTCATGAACAGTGGCCTAAATCAACCTTTGATACTGTTACACTACCAATAGTAAGACCCAAACCCGGTAGACCTAAAAAGGCTAAAAAAAGGACAGAGGGGGAGGATGCTGCCGCTTATCAAGATAGTTATAAGGGCAGATCACTTAAAATGCGCCAATTGTCAAGGATGAGGGCATAACAATAGAACATGCAAGCAACCTCCCAACCCGAAAATGAAGATTCGAAAGAAGAATGTATGTATTTTAATATAATCTTATTAAATAATTTCAATATAATCCTATTAAATAATTGTAATATAATTTTATTGAATTTTGTTTAGGTTGCTGCTAGTATGCACCAATCTCAGAGTGTCGGAGAACAATCGACTGCTACAACGAAAACTAAATTACCAGTACATAATGTTAAAATGTATTGTTTACATTTATTATTAGTATTTTACTATTTAATAATCATCTTATTGAATAAGTTCGAAGAGTTATGACTGATGTGATAGGATCTCAAGGACCGTCAACTGTTGTACAGGGATCTCAGGAAACGTCAAGTGTTGTCCAACTTCCGAGAAGAAGTCCTAAGAAGAAATCAATTTCGACTAGTAGTGCTAAGAAGAAAAAAGAACATAATTAGAAATATGTGGTATTGGCTGTGATTGATGATATGTTGGTTATTTTGTGAATTTGTGCCTGAGATGCTAGTTATTTTGTGAATTTAAGTCTGAGATGCTAGCTATTTTGTGAATTTAAGTCTGAGATGTTAGCTATTTTTGTAAAGTTATGTATGAGATGATGACTATTTTGGTTAGATCTATATTTTGTGAATTTATATGATAACGAATATATGAAAGCCGTTTTTAGATGCAATTTTTTTTGTGAAGCTATTTTTTTTTGCAGTAGGAAATACGCAGATTTTTTTTCAGAGTCATTTTTTGGGTACAAAATTAAGCAGGTTTTTTAACACGTGAACATAAAGCAAAAAAATTTCGTTAATGAAACAGATTTCCTTCTTTCATGGTGAGAAGCTAGATCTGAAAAATATGTTGAAATTGAAATGAGGGCTTACAAATGAAGGGAAATGATAAAGTTATTTATAGGAGTAAAGTAGTGTAGGTAAATGGAGAGAAATAATAGAAGTTGAAAGAAATAATGGAAGAAATTGAAGGAAATGGAGGAAAATGGACAGAGTGTTAATTTTCTGTTAGATTTAACCAAAGGATGAACTGATGATTATATTTTGTAATCTAATCAGAATACAAGAGTATAAAAATATTAAAAAAAATAGAGGTATAATTTATAGTTTAATAAAATTACAGGGATGTATTTTACATTTTTATCTTTCTGAAAATAGCCCCAACCTCTCTTCATCTTCCTCGTAGATTAAGCCAACATAAACATTCCCCAAATTTCAAATCCCTAGCATTTTAGTTTATCTCAAATCCCCTAAAATCAAACTTCCTAAAATCACTGCCCATATCCATCTATTAACCCAAACCCTAGATTAAGCTCACACAACTCTCCAAAGACGGTCGTCAAACAACATGAACAGAAGAAAATCGGGAGAAAATCAGTTGTCTCGGGAAGCCACTGACAATGAAAATCTTCACAAACTAAGCCACGGAAAGCCATTGACAGTGAAAGGTATGACCTTTTTTGCATTTGACGTTTTTTTATTTTGGCATTAGAAATGCATGTAAATCATTGACCATTTTTTTCGGATATTAACTTGGATATATTACCAACGTTTCAAGGTGATTCCTTCAAACGGCTCATAAAGGACCAAAATCTATGAAGTTTTTAAAAAGGTTCTTTCTCCTTGACAGCCATCAACGCAAGAAGCGAAGAACTCCGATTATATTTTCTTGTTCTTGAATTTGGTCCTCTGCTTACAATTTTTTTGTTCTTTACAAGCATGAATGATCTATATTAATGCAAAGTAATTCTCTTAAAGGTATGTCGTTTTGGTTTTATGTTCTGGTTTATAGTCATATTTGAACTAAAACATTCTCTTAAAGTTTGATATGCTTAAAATCTATGTTAATTAACAATTACACTATTATTCAAAGAAACTCTTTATTTGTTACTAAAATAAGTAAGTGACAATGTGTATATAATCTAAATAATGATATTGATATCAAACAATGACAGGTGAAGGATTGAACGAACAAACTTGTACAACTTTAATCCTATTGCATAAACAGTTTTTTCACATCAAAATTGCATTAAACAGTAGTTTTCACATTTCACATCAAAACTGTTTAAAAAAGTCCAATTACATCTGAGTAAATAAACAGAGTGAATTACAAAAATCAAAAGACAAGTTAAGTTGGTGTAATTGGTTAAACCTCATACTCATATTTTAAAGATCGTGAGTTCGAGTAATATTCATCACTTTCTCTTAAAATTTGTAATGTAACTTTGATAAAAAAAATATAAAAACAAAAAAATTTAAGAAAAAACTATTAATTGATGGAGATGTAATAGCAATTCACCCAAGGAAAGAAACCAACAAAGACAATAACAACTCCTCATTAGTGGGGTACAACACTTCTAAAAAAGTTAAAATTCAGAACACTTAACCAAAACACTATTTTTATCATAGAAAATAATTCAAAGTGAAAAACAAAAGAAACTTACTCTCATTACATTCGTTGGGTACAACACTTCTAAAAATTAAAATTCAAAACACTTGACCAAAACACTATTTTTATCATAGAAAATAAATCAAAATGAAAAACAAAAGAAACTTACTCTCATTAATCATTGTATACAAAACTACAAGAGCACAATCTCCAAAACAAATCAATATCTCCTAACTACAGGAAGCCGTTGTTTTATTGTTTTAAAAAGATAGAAGAAGGTAGTGAACACATAACGGGCAATCTTGAAATAAAAAATTATCAAAAAATTAAAAGCCCCATTTACTCTTGTACTTTTTTAGATATATATCAATAGCAGAGAATTAATATATTAACCATCATTTCTACTAAAAAATTATAAAAATGGCCGAACTTGACCTACATCCATTACAAATGTTTATGTTTTTACACTTTTACCCTCTCTTAAATTTATTGTCTCAAAAAGCATTAGATTCTATTTCTCTTTCCGTGCAACCTTCTCGCTCTCTTCCCGACCTCTCTCTCTCTCTCTTCATGATCTTTTTCTCTTTCTCCATCTCTTTCCGATCTCACACTCTCTCTCGTTGTGATCTCTTTGTTTATGCATCATCTCTCTCTCTCTACGACCACTTCCTCTCTCTACAACCACTTTCTCTATCTGCATGAGATCTCTTTCTATTCTCTATCTTTAAATTTCTTCCTCTGGTGGTGGCAGACGGAAATCTCAGGGAGTATCAATTTTAATGGTGAAGGTGTTAACATTGGACTTAAATTACTTAAATTAAAGGAGAATAAAGGACCTATCAGCTTTAAAAGGCTTTTTGCCTAAAGTGGACCCCTGTATTTTTCGATTTACTAAAAAGGACCCAAACACTAATTTTGGATGAACTTGAAGCATGGCCCACCTTTCTCCTCCACTAATGCGAGTGAACTTACCAGAATGACCATTCACGAGTTTCAAACAACGGCAAAAAAAGAAAAAATCCAATCAGTCATAATTACACCTTTTTAGAAAGTAACTTCTCGGCTACTCAACCCGACGTTTCGTGTACCCTCCCTTTTCTTCGTGTACTCCCTCGTTTCTTCATTTTCTTTTACTCGAACGAACAACACACACACTCTCTCTCGAATCACTGCAATCTATCTCTCTCAAAATCATAACAAACCTCGTCTCTCACAGTAAACTTTACAATAAGGTTTCTCGGGTTTCTGGGTTTTTATCTAGGGTCTTTATGAGTTTCTGGGTGTTTCTCTGGATTTTTTCTCGGGTTTTTATCTACAGGGTTTTTGGGTTTCTGTCTCCTCTTCTCTCTGCTTCAAGAAGATTACACGATGACCCTGTAGTGTTCAAGATGACATCGTGTACTGTTCATGTCGTCTTGAGTACTACATGATGTATTACACGACTATCTTATAGTCATCATGTAGTGTATAAGATGACTACACAATTGTCTTGTACTACATCGTGTAGTGCTCAAGGTGACATGGACACTACACGATGTCTTACAAGAAGATCATGTAGTCATCGTGTACACTACATGATGACTACATGATCATCATGTACACTTCAATTATGATCTTATGTCTATGTCTCTTACTCGAATGAACAACAACTTTAATCCTATGCTATGGATATCTTATTGACACGTTGAGAAAATTTGAATAATTCAAACTGGAAATCAAAGAAAATTAACTGTAAAATCTATAAAAAAAGTGGAAAAAAATAAAACAACAATTTTTTACATAAAATTGCACAAAACAACAATTTTTGACATGAAAACTGCATTAAATAGCAGTTTTCACATGAAAACTGAGAGTGAATTACATTTGAGTAAAAAAATGAGAGTGAATTACAAAAATTAAAAGATAAGTTGAGTTGGTGCAGTTGATCAAGCCCCCACCACACTCATATTTTAAAGATTATAGGTTCGAGTAATATTCACTTATTTTTCTTAAAATTTGTAATGTAACTTTGACAAAAAAATAAAAAAATAAAAAAAATTGAGAAAAACTATTAATAATATGGAGATGTAATAGCAATTCGGTCATCATGAAGGTAAGAAACCCAACAAGTACAATAACAACTCCTCCTCACTCATGAGTTACAACACTTCTGAAAAATTAAAATTCAAAACACTTAATCAAAACACTATTTTATCATAAAAAATAATTCAAAATAAAAAATAAAAGAAACTAACTCTCATTATATCCAAAACTAACACAATCTCCATAAAATGAGTATCTCCTAACTAAGTAACTATAGGAAGCCATCATTCTATTGTTTTAAAAAGATAGAAAAATGGTAGCGATTGCATTCTTGAAATAAAAATTATCAAAAAACTAAAATGGTCATTAATTTACTCTCATATTTTTTTGACCATATATCAATTTGATAGTAGAAAATTAGTTTATTCACCACTATTTCTATCAAAAAAAATTATAAAAATGACCGAACCTGACCTGCATCCATTACAAATATTTATGATTTTATAATTTTACCCTTTATTAAATTCACTCTCTAAAAAATCCTTAGACTCTCCCTCTCTTTCCACGTAACCTTCTCGTTGTCTTCCCGACCTCTCTCTCTCTCTGATCTTTTTTTCTCTCTCCATCTCTTTCCGATCTCACACACTATCTATTTATGATCTCTCTGTTCATGCGTCATCGCTCTCTTCTTGGACTGCTTCCTCTCTTTGCAGGCGATCTCTTTCTATTCTCTATCTTTAAGTTTCTTCCTTAAGTAGTGGTAGACGTGAATCTCGGGGAGTATCAATTTTAATGCTGACGATGTTAACACTAGACTTAAATTACTTAAATTAAAGGTGCAATTAAAGGGATTCATCATCTTGAAAAGGGTTTTTGCCTAAAGTGGATCATGTATTTTTCTATTTACTAAAAAGGACCCAAACACTAATTTTGGATGAACTGGACCTTTGGCCCACCTTTCTCCTCCACTACGTGAGTGAATTTACTGGAATGCCCCCTTCATGAATTTCAAATGATGGTAAAAAAGTAAATCACTCAAAATTACACCTTTTCAGAAATTAACTTCTCGGCTACTCAACCCGACTTTTTGTGTACCTCCATTTTCTTCATGTACTCCCTCGTTTCTTCATTTTCTCTTACTCAAACGAACAAGACACACTCTCTCAAATCACTGTAATCTCTCTCTCTCTCGAAATCACAACAAATAGCACAACAAAGTAAGTTTCTTTATCGGGTTTTTGGGTTTTTATCTAGGGTTTCTCTGTGTTTCTGGATGTTTCTCTAGGGTTATTCTATAGGTCAATAGGTTTATGTCTCCTCTTCTCTATACTTCAAGAAGATTACATGATGACCCTGAAATCAACTTGTAGCTTGAAGGCTGCACGATGACCCTAAAGTCATCGTGCAGTGTTCAAGATGACATCCTGTAGTGTTCATGTCGCTGTATTACACGACTATCTTGTAGTCATCGTGTGGTGTACAAGATGACTACACGATAGTCTTATACTACATCGTGTAGTGCTCAAGGCGATATGGACACTACACGATGTATTATAATAAGATAGTGTAGTTATCGTGTACACTACAAAATGACTACACGATCATCATGTACATTTTAATTCTGAACTTATGTCTCTGTATTTACACTACCTGGAATTTCTATAGGTTATGACTCCATCAAACATGCAACTAAGATAAGTCCATGACGTGAACTGAATTCCCAAAGCTTGGGTAAATTTATACTGCAATGCCCATGTTATCGAGGACATCAAGAAGATGATGACTGAGACTTAGCTATCCCTTTTTAGGGAGACATGCTTTGGGCATGTTTTGGATCTCTCAGCGTTAGAATTTTCTGTCACCATCTGCCACCAAGTTCTGGCTAGGGAAGTCAAATTTGTTAATGGCCCTGCTTCTGAGGATGAGATGTGGTTTCTTGTCAATGAGAAACCAATTTGCTTTTCCAAGAGAGAGTTCACACTAGTGACTAGAATGAGGTTCGATGTGGCTCGTGATGAGAAGAAGACGTGTTGCCCCAACAGGCTATGCACCCAGTACTTTGACAAAGATGAGAAAATATCCATGGTTGCTTTGGAGGAAAAGTTTAAGAACATGGAATCTGGCGTAGATTCTTATGTTGTGAAGATGACTCTTATTTATTTCCCGAAGCATTTTATATTAGGGAAGGAAAGTCAGACCCTTATTGATCTAAAATGAATGATTTTGGTTGATGACCTCACGACGTTCAACTAATATTCGTGGGGGAGGTCACTTTCTCTAAGACAATGAAATATTTACTAGGTGCAATTAATACGAAGACTGTTTTTGGTGGTGTTGAGGAGGAGCAGGAAAAAGGAAAAAAAACAAAGGCACCAAAGACACCCAAGGTCCATGGATACTCAATCCTTGGATGTTCTCTTGCTTTCTAGGTAAAACAAAATTTCAATGTAGTACTGGGATTGGTAGGTTTTAAAATTAACTAAGAAACAAGTTTGAACTACGAACGGTCCGTGGGGGGAATATAAAAAAAAAATTAATTAACTTATTTAATCGAATTAATTAATTTAAACTCAAACAACGTGCGATTATGCATATACGATATTAAACGAGAATATAAGGTTAGAAACAATTTTTCACATATACTTTGTATCAGATAATTTCTGAACTGGCGGAATTCCTTCAAGCGTTCTTCATGTTCTTTAAGTTTCGGGATCTGAATCACGCACTTGACCTCCAAGAACAATTTAGGAATTTTGCTCCACCTACAATCACCAGTTAATTTCAGAAATATATATCACGAGAATTTTGTATAGGAATTTGAGTGTGGGCTCTCAAAACGATTAAAGGAAAAAAAATCAAATATTTTTCCTTCGATGCTTTCTCAATCGGCGGTAACCACTAGGGAGGGGAGAAAACTTTTTCTCTCTCTATCTGATATGAGATCTATATCTTTATCTCTCTATGTGCAATCAAATTGCTATTAGATATTTATAAAATCTAATTTTTGATATTTACAAATACACCCATATATTTTAAAATTCTAAAAATTCACCTTCATATATTCAAATTGCCGAAAATCAGTATATCTCCATAGTGTTAGAGTTGTATCAAAATTTATCAATTTAATTGATAGATTTAGATGATCATTATCAATTATTTTTTTTACTAATTATCTAATAATTAGAAAATAATAAACTAATTAACTTCAATACAAATAATCGCACTTAACTAATTAAGTGACATCACCCATCACATGTAGGTGTAGAAAATATATCTTGGTATCCAAACACATTTTGATCCAATTTACTTCGTTTTTTTATTCCTGTTCCCATGAGCTATTTCTGAGATCGGATAGACCCACATGAACAAAGCTAAAGATTCAAATACCCGACGAATTTATCTCCATAAATTCCTGACCTATTTATCTCCATAAAATCCTGACCTCTTTAATCCTGACCTCTTTAATCCTGACATTGTACGACTCCACTATAGGTTTGATGCCTAATTAACTCTTGATTCATACACGCTACTTTTCTGTTGGTGTAAATAAACCCTTTTTTATTTTCACGGTCCACATAATATTTTAACATAATACATATATCAGTAACAAGAACGGGATGAAAAATTATCATTTTATCTCTCTTGTTATTATTTTCTTAACTCTTTTATTGATTGTGAATAAGAAAGACATAATAGTGAATTGTCTCATATAATTCACAAGCCTTAATCAATGACTCAATTAATTGAATATCTGGCAAGATTAATTTATTTATACACTCATGAATAAAGCATAAGGTGATATTGTTGCTTTCGTAATTCAATCACGAATTTACATATATGTGAATCACGTAATTTCAACTTAATTGAATTATAATCTCAAGAGTCGAAGTATTGCCCGTCAATTCGAACTCACTTATTTGACATATCAAATATCACAGCTAACTAAGTCAAGCTATGTATTCACCTCAGGATTAAGGTAATTACAAAAATACCCTTAAGGTGTAGCAATTAGATTTAGAGTTAGGTAAATGATTTTGGGATCTAAATTAATTTGTTATCGGTCTATTTAACATGTTCATAACATGTCTAGGTTAACCGTTTGATTCTCCACTCTCATGCCCTAAGACTGACATTCATCGGTTCAACCTAGCAGTCATAATAGGATTTGATTGCTCAGTCGATCCTAAGACTGCGAATATCATTCTGAACTTTCTTAGAAGAGTTCGTCTAGAGACGTCTCCGTCTTCACTATTCATTCGTTGATGAAAGTTTCAGGACTTGAGTAATTAATAAACACACTTTAAAATAAAACTTTCAATTTATTCATTAAAATTCAATAATACTAATGTCTGAGAAATAACTAAATATAAATAAATAGTTATTACACGCTATTTTATGGACATATTTCATTACAAACTAATGTTTTGATGTGTGTGCTTAAAACTCTCTTTCTTATAGTAGGCGTGGATATTTGAAGATATCCTATTGATTGGGAACACTTACTGTACCAATGTACCAATGATTCTCAACTGGTGTTCAACAATAGTGATACCGGTTGAGAACCTATAGAAAGAAATTTTTTCAAACAAAGATGTAAGTCATGAATTATGAACTTCATGATGGCTACAAGATTAATTGAAGCCACCTTATATACTGATATATATTACTTGTAATTTCAGTTGGCAGTTCAATCATTCTTGATCCCTACGGATCTGGAGGAGGAAACAAGCTACTGGGAATCAATAGCGGGAGAGAAACATCTGAATGAGAAGGTATGTTCAAGATCCCCATATAACCTTGTTGAAATCATTGTGTAGTCTACAAGAAGGGTACATGATGATCATTTACCCTACTTATAGGACTACATGATGCGTACAAGATATCACCGTAACTATCATGTAGTCTATAAGATATGTACATGATGATCGTGTATCCTACTTGTAGACTACAAGATGAGTATAAGATATCTCTGTAACAATCGAGTAGTCTACAAGAGAGGGTAAATGATGAACTTGTACCCTTCTTACAGATTACCTGTCGGGTATGAAATGTCTCTATAACCATCGTGTAGTCTACAAGAGGGGTATAAGATAATAATGTCGACTATATGATGGTTACAATGACATCTTGTATCCAACACGTAGTCTATAAGAAGGGTACACAATGATCGTGTACCCCTCTTATAGATTACACCATGGATACAAGGACATCTTGCAATCATCTTGTAGTCTACACGATAGGTACATGATTCGTGTACCCGTCTTGTAGATTATACTATGGTTACATGGACATCTTGTAACCATCATGCAGACTACAAAATCATCATATATCCATGTTGCAACTATTTTATCTGATTTATTACATGTATTTTCAGTTGACGTCTCGTCTAGCTTTATTGTGGATAGTAGAGGAAGATGTTAACGAGAAGATGGAGAGGCTAGAGGAGGAGAAAGTCTATTTTAAGAAAGTCGAGTGCAGTAAAAAGCCCAATGAGAATATTGGGGATCCCTGAGTGAGGCAATGGACATGAAGATTTCATCAATGAACAAGAAGATGTCGTCTATGCAATCAAATATTTCCTATGTAATTTCCCTGATAAAAAATTTATTGGATCACTTGGTAACATCATGTATGGATAATTACTCATTTATTGCTCGATCTCCTACCGACAATGTAGATATGATGGATGTCGATAGGGGGGAGAGAAAAGAAGAAGAAAATGAGGAGGAGGAGGAGGAGGAAGAGAGAGTGGAAGAGATGAAGAGAACAAAGAAGAGAAACAAGATGGAGAAGAGGAGGAGGAAATAAAGAATATGATAAGCATGAGGAAGAGGAAGATGAAAAAGAGGAAGAGAACAAAATTGATAAAGATGAAGATGAGGAAGGAAATAAATATGGAGAAAATGAAGGAGAGAATGAAGCGGAAACAAATGAAGAAAAAATGAGGAAGATGGGGAAAAAAGAAAATGAAAAAAGAAGAAAAAGAAGAAGAAAAGGTAAAAGTAGAAGAAGAAATTAAAAAGAAGAAGAAAAAGAAAGACATAGAAGAAAAATTAGAAGAATAAGAAGAAGAAAAATAGAAAAAAATAGAGGAAAAAATAGAAGAAGAAAGAAGAAGAAGAAAGAAGAAAAGAAAAGGAAGGAAAAGAAGAAAGAAAATAGAAAAAGAAGGGGAAAAGGGAAGAAAATAAAGAAGAAAATAAATATGAACAAGAAGAAGAAAAAGAAAGAAAAAAAGAAACACGAAAAGAAGAAGAAGAAGAAGAAGAAGAGCAGCCCACCGTTGAAACTGCTGTTGCATCGATAATCTCTGACTTAATGGATTCAGTTAGATCAGAGGAGCAAACCAAAGAGGAGGAAGAAGAAGAAGGGCTCATCAACCTTGGTAAGTGGAAGACAAAGAGATCTCGGCTCCTTGAATCACCTTCTTGGGTAACACGAAAAGAAGAGAAAAAAAAAGCGGAGAAAGGAGAAAGTAGAATAGGCAGTCGTTGACGGTAAGGACTTCAATCCTTTTCAACCATTCAACTCGGAATCTTCGGATGATGAAGCGAGGTTTGAAGCCTGATTCAACTCCCCAAATGCAAGTTAAGTTCTGTAATGTCCTTGTAACCATCTTATAGACTATAAGATATTCATGTAACCATCATATAGTCTACACGATGGTTACATGATGCCCGTGTACATATTTATTTGTAGGCATTTAAATCACCATCATAAAACTCCTAATTTGATATGTAATTTCATTGTACATGAACGAGAAAGTAAATGTAGGGTTTTTACACCTCTGATCTAGCCTGGTTCAAGAAATTAGCCACCACACCTTTTCAATGGCTTCAGTCAGATGTAAGCAAATTTTTATTATCTTTTTTAATGTGATATTTTATAAATATAAATATCTTATGTAATCTTTATTACATTGTATCATATATATGTATACTTAAAGCTCATTCAGAGGGATTTGCAGGATAATAACCCTCACATCAGATTCTCTGTTAGTGATTTGATTCTACAGGTGAGTAAGATATTTCTTAACTTCATTGTAGTCTACACGATGCCTTCATAGACATCATGTACACTTCATGATGATTTTTTATTGCTTTACAATGTTTCATGTGACATTATAGGAAAACATGTCCAATCGAATGGAAGAGTATGAGCAAGATCCAGCGGCTTATGACTTCGAGGTCGATGATCCTCTCCGATTCTCAGTCCTTGGCTTGCAGACGAATTTTGAAAGGGGCTAGGGATTTTCTGATAAGGTATGTCTTGTAAAAAAATCTAGTAAACATATTTTTTTTTACTTATAAAGGCCAATATTTATTCTTATTTATCAATTTCTATAAGTTGTGTTTCCAATGAATGTGAATAATAGTCATTGGATAGCGATGAAGCTTGATTTGAATGCCCAATTAATTCGTATTTACAACTCCATGAACCCGCCATATCAATGTTTCATGTATCCGCATTTGATGAAAACTTATTATATGAAGATAATCCCTCGTTCGCTTCCAGCCATGAACATTTATAATTTCATGCATATTATTTAATTATGTTTTTGCATTTTATGTGTTTTATAACTTTGATTGTGGGGTATTCTCTTTGAAGCTTGTTGAAGCCATCACATATCTTAAATAAATAACTCAAAAAAAAATGTCAGAATATCGCAAAAGAATGGAAATTGAGTTATTTTGTACGTGGATGTGTAATGAAATATTTTTTATTATATTACTTGGATATGTTTTTTTATACTTTACATGGTTTATGGTTTTTGAATGCCCAATTTTTTTATATGCTATTGGGCAACATATTCTAAATGAAGTCATGGAATCTAAAATGGCGGGTTACACAAACAAAGTCACAATTAAGCTTTCACATGGATAGTTGTGACTTGACCGAACAAGCGATGTCTTATTGTTAAAAGAGAAAATATGAGATATTTTAAGTTTTAATTAATAAGGTTGAGAATGTCTCATAGACAGTTTAAGACTAATTTGACTGACCCTAAGGTTGCATACTAATCGTTGGGTTGTTTTATCGTGGTTAATAATTGTTAAATTTGTGTGTTTATTATGTTGCACTCATACATTAAGTTTACTTTTTGAATTTTAGATATTTATCAATTATATTGAACCTTGTATATTTTAAATTTCAATCATTATTATGTCTACCATGGGCAGCCTTGTTACTGCTTTACTCGCTCTTACTAAGGAATGTCCTGAGGAGCTCGGTGCTAATGACCCTAAGAATATTAGGGATAAAATGATGCTTGGATCATATCAAACAACAAGGTGAAGTGCTACATGCTTGTGAGCATGAATGATATTTTGAGAATCAAGCCTGAAAGCATGGAGACTGCCTATGGGATTATGAAATCTCTATAGGTGATGTTTAAGCAGTAGTCTGATCAAAGTCGTCCTGAGGCCACTAGGAGCTATATGAAGACTAAGATGAGAAAGGGTACTTTTGTGCGAGAACATGTTTTGAACATGATCAACATAATACACGAGAAAGAAGTACATGGGGTGACCATTGATGAGCGAACTCAAGTTAACATTATACTTGAGTCGTTAACCCAAGCTTTTTCTATGTCCACGACCAACTATGTTATGAATAAGTTGCAATTCAACATGACCCAATCGTTGAATGAACTGTAGACTTTTGAGTACTCAACCTTAGAATGACTAAAGAGGGCGAGGCAAATGTTGTCAAGCAAAAGCATTCTTCTAATATTGTTAAGAACAAGAAAAGGAAGAAAAACAATAGTAAGGACAAAGGTAAGAGCAAGAATGGGAAGAAAGTCAAGACATCGCCAAAAGCTAAGTGAAAATGTTTCCACTGTGGTGTTGAAGGTCATTGAAAGAAAAACTATTACAAGTATTTCTCCGAGCTGAAAAAGAAAGGTAAATATGATTTACTTATACTTGAAGTTTGCTTAGTGGAACTTGATTTGTCATCTTGGATATTTGATTGAGGAGCAACTAATCATGTATGTTCTTCTTTATAGATGCTTGATTCGTCAAGGGAGTTGGCTGAAGGTGAGGTTGTTTTGAGAGTTGGCAGTGGTGTGCTCGTGTCCATTAAAGCATTAGGGATAGTCCGTTTGCTTTTTGGATTTAATTATTTGGTTTTGAACAATGTTTATTACATTCTTGGTTTTTCGAGAAACTTGATTCCTCTTTTTTTTTTTTTGCAAAAACGGTTATTCGAAGTTTTTTTCATTAATAAAGATTTTATTGTTTCTAATAATGGAATCAATATTTGTCATGCTAAAGTTATAAATAGACCGTATATGTTTAAATCGACTGAAGAAGCATTAAATAATTCTAAATTATTTAAAGTAACAAATGACAAAGAGTTTCTCATGATGATGAGAACACATGTTTTTTGCATCGTAAGTTGAGACATATTAATCTAGATAGGTTAACAAAGCATGGTGTTTTGAGAGAACTAAAAGTAAAAACTCTTCTTGTTTGTGAATCATGTCTAGAGGATAAAATGACCAAGAGACCTTTCACAGGAAAGAGCCAAAGAGTCAAAAAATCACTTGAGACTAGTACATAGTGATGTCTGTATACCGATCAATGTACAAGCTAGAGGTGGATATGAGTATTTTGTCACTTTCATTAACGACTACTCAAGATATGGTTATAATTACCTAATGCATAGAAAGTCTGAAACTTTTGGAAAGCTTAAAGACTTCAAGGCTGAAGCTGAAAAGTAATTAGGCAAATTATTAAAAATCCTTCGATCCGATCGAGGTGATGAATACTTGGATTTAGAATTCAAGGATTATTTACAGGAGTGTGGAATCCTATCTCAACTCATAGCACCTAGAACACTACAGAAAAATGGTGTTACAAAAAGGAGAAACTGAACCTTATTGGATATGGCTAGATCGATGTTAAGCTACTCATCACTATCACTTACATTTTGGGGATATGCATTATATACGGCTACATATATTTTGAATGTAGTGCCCTCTAAGTCTGGAAGCACGATACCTTTAGAGTTATGGAATGACTCCAAACCTAGTTTGCATCATTTTTGTATATATGGGGTTGTCCAGCTCACGTTCTTAGACCCAAAACTGAAAAGATAGACTCAAGGTCTGAAGTATACATATTCGTAGGCTATAACTCAAGAGACTAGAGGTGAGTACTTTTATAGTCATAATGATCAAAAGGTGTTTGATTCGATAAATACAGCCTTGCTTGAGAATGACAATATGCAAAACTACAAACCTTGTAACAAAGTAGTTCTTGAGGAATTAACGACTGATGAGATCAGACCACCTTCAATTTCTTCTGATAAATGACAAATTAGAAAAACCACAGTTTCTGCAAAGGGAACTCTGGTGCAACGTCGTAATGGGAGAGTTGTGAGATAACTAGTTTGCTACGAACTAGAAGCGCATGTCCTAAGTCAGACACTGATAAAGATGATCCATTATCTTATGAAGAACCAATGGATGATCCTGAAAAGGAGAAAGCAAGATGCCATGAACCAGGAAATAGAATCTATTTATTCCAATTCCGTCTGAGAACTTGTAGATCCACCTGAAGATAACAGGTTCATTGGATATAAATGGATCTTCAAGAAGAAAATAAGTGCAGAGGGGAAAGTAGATACTTTCAAGGCACGATTGGTAGCCAAATATTATACATAAAATAAGGGAATCGATTATGAAGAGACATTATCCCATATGACCATGCTCAAATCCATTCGCATCCTTTTGTCCATGGTCGCTAGTTTCAAGTATGAAATATGTCAAATGGACGTCAAGACAGCTTTTTTGAATGGCTCTATTGGAGAAAGCATCTATATGATGTAACCAGAAGGGTTCATACAAAAGGGGTAAGATCAGAAGTATGTAAGTTGTTTAAATTCATTTATCGTTTAAAGCAAGCATCTAGATCTTAGAATCTTACCTTTGATGAGATTATAAAGTCTTATGGATTCAAGCAAAATGTTGACGAAACCTGTGTTTATAAATACATCAAAGATAATATAGTAGTTTTCCTAGTTCTTTATGTTGATGATATTCTACTCATTGGGAATGATGTAGAAACTTTGTCAAAGATAAAGAAATGGTTAGCTGAGAAATTTCAAATGAAAGATTTGGGAGAGGCTAGCTATGTTCTAGGTACCCAAATCCTAAGGGATAGAAAGAACAAGCCATTGGAACTTTCTCAGACATCTTATATTTATAAGGTGCTAGAGAGATTCTCTATGGATAATTCCAAGAAAGGTTAACTACCGACCATACATGAATTGTCCTATTCAAGGAACAATGTCCTAAGACACCTCAGGAGGAAGAAAATATGAGAAATGTTCCTTATGCTTCATCACTTGAAAGTCTCATTATGTCATGTTGTGTACGAGACCGAACATATGTTATGTAGTGGAAATTGTTAGTCGTTATCAATCAAATCTAGGTTTGGAACACTGGATTGCAATAAAGCACATTATCAAGTATCTTAGGAGAATGATTAACTATATGCTTGTATATTCAGGTTGATACCTGAACACCACTGGATATATTGATTCTGATTTTCAAACAGACTGATCTGAAAGTAGTTTCAGGTATGGACAAGCCATTGATCCTGTACTGTGACAACAGTTGGGCGGTAGCGAATTCCCAGGAACCGAGGAGTCACAAGAGGGGAAAACACAGAGAAATAAAATATCATCTTGTAAGAGAGATCGTACATCAAGGGGATGTGCCTGTTATGAAGATAACGTCGGAACAAAGCCTGGTTGATCCTTTTACAAAGACACGTCATGCGAAGTCATTTGAGGGTCACGTGTGAACATGAGATTGAGAGAAATGCCACATTTAATTTAGGGCAAGTGGGAGATTGTTGTGGGTTATGCCATCAAAACATGTGTATTGATATATTGATAAGAAATTTAAAGAGGATTACATTTTTCTTATAAATGTTCTTTTAAATTATTGTTGAATAATTTATATAAATATCTGAAAATTCAATATTCATAAGTGAGACTATGATCTTGTATTAGTACGAGAAGATTAAGATCATAGATAATGAATAAAATTATCAGCAACATATTAAAGTATGGAAGCTTTAATTAATGATTGCTAGTACGGTTCATTAAATATTATGAATGTGTGCGATCTAGATCCAAACCATTGATGTATGATATCTTATTGAAAATACTTTAAATAATAAGATTATATATGACTGGACCGATGTGAATTAATATCTTTATCAGTGTGTCATTTATCATAAAGATACACATCAATTCGATGATCATATGTAGATGAGTAGTCATGAACTCCTACACACATCTACTTGATCTATTGATTCACTCGTTAAGGTTTATTTGTAAAATATGCTAGTGACTTTTGTTTTGGAGATTCAGTGATGTGGAAGACTGAGAACATGATATTGTAAGAATTGAAATCTAAATTTTCCTAACGGATCATATATCGGTACTCTTAAGTGTTAATTCTGAAACTGAATGAGTATTGAGCTCAATTTTATAATAAGAGTATAAATTAGTTATTCACTAGTAGATTAATGGTACTTAAGGATCAAGAGATATTTAGAGGGGTAAAATGATAATCATGACCAACTCTAATTTACGAACCAATAATTGGAGGACATAACTATATGAAATGATTATATCAGTGGACTACATGAGAATGCTCTGTAGATACATTCTATAATCACTAAGAGTTCAATTTCATATTTATAGTGGAGTAATAATCGAATTAATAAATAAGATATTTAATTAATAATTTGATTTATTAGAGCTTAAGATTATAGGTTTATGGTCTTCAAGTGACCTCTATAATACGCAATCTAGAGTGTGAATATTTCAGGACATGAGAAAAAAACTGACTTGCAAATAAATTTTTATTCTGGGATAAGTATATAATTATGAGATAATTATGGGTTAATCTGACTGACTCTAAGACTGTTTTATCATATGATTAGTAGTTGTTAAACTTGTGTGTTTATCAGTCATGCATCACGTTTACTTTCGAATTCTAGATATTTATCAGTTATATTTAATCTTGTGTGTTTTAAATTCCATTTATCATTATTATGTCTGCCATGGGTAACCCTGTTACTACTTTACTCGCTCTTGAGAAATTGACTGGTGATAATTTCGTACATTAGAAATCAACTATAAGCTTAATGTTGATTTGGGAGAACCATAAGTTCGTTCTTATTAAGAAATGTCCTGAGGAGCCCGCTACTTATGCCCTTAAGAATGTTAGGGACAAATATGATGCTTGGATCATATCAAATAAGAAGGTGAAGTGCTACATGCTTATGAGCGTGAATGATGTTCTGAGAACCAAATATGAAGCATGGAGACTGCCTACGAGATTATGGAATCTCTACAAGCGATGTTTGGATAGCAGTCTGATCAAAGTCGTCATAAGCCTACTAGGAGCTATATGAAGACTAAGATGAGAAAGGGTACTTATGTGCGATAACATGTTTTGAACATGATCAACATAATGCACAAGGCAGAAGTATATGAGGTGACCATTAATGAGCGGACTCAAGTTAACATTATACTTGAGTCGCTCACACCATTTTTTCTGCGTTCACAACCAACAATGCCATGAATAAGTTGTAATTCAACATAACGTAATTGTTGAATAAGCTGTAGATTTTTGAGTTTCTCAACCTTAAAATAACCAAAGAGGGCGAGGTAAATGTTGTTGAGCAAAAACATTCTTTTAAAATTGTTAAGAACAATGAAAGGAAGAAGAACAATGGTAAGGACAAGAGTAAGAAGAAAAGATGAAATAAAGTCAAGACATCGCCAAAAGTCAAGAAGAACAAGAACGATAACAAGCCCAAGAGAAAATGTTTCCATTGTAGGCTTGAGGGTCATTGGAAGAAAAACTGTAACAAGTATCTCTCTGAGCTGAAAAGGAAAGGTAAATATAATTTACTTGTACTTGAAGCTTGTTTAGTGAAATATGATTTGTCATATTGGATACTTGATTCAGGAGTCACTAATGTCGTATGTTCTTCTTTGTAGATTTTTTATTCGTTAAGGGAGCTAGCTGATAAAGATGTCGTTTTGAGAATTGGCAGTGGTGCGCTCGTGTCAGCCAAAGCATTAGGGACAGTCCATTTATTTTTTGGATATAATTATTTAGTTTTGAACAATGTTTATTATATTCCTGGGTTTTTGAGAAATTTAATTTCCCTTTCATTTTCGCAAGAACAGTTATTCGAAGTTTATTATTTCTAAGAATGGATTCGATATTTGTCATGCTAAAGTTATAAACGGACTGTATATGGTTAAATCGACTGAACACGCGTTAAATAATTCCGAATTATTGAAAGTAGCAAAACCTAAAAGTAACAAACGATAAAAAGTTTCTCATGATGATGATGATAACACATATATTTGGCATTCTAGGTTAGGACATATTAATCTATATAGGTTAAACAGGTTAACAAAGCATGATGCTTTGAGAGAACTAAAAGCCAGAACTCTTCGTGTTTGTGAATCGTGTCTAGAGGGTAAAATAACAAGAGATATTTCTCTACAAAGGGCCAAAGAGCCAAGAAATCACTTGAGCTAGTGCATAGTGATGTATGTAGGCCGATCAATGTACAAACTAGATGTGGGTATGAGTATTTTGTCACTTTTATTGACGATTACTTAAGATATGGGTATACTTACCTAATACAAAGAAAGCCTGAAACTTTTGGAAAGTTTAAAGATTTCAAAGCTGAAAAGCAATTAGGTAAATCATTGAAAACCCTTCGATCAGATCGAGGTGGTGAATACTTGGATTTAGAATTCAATGATTACTTGCTGGAGTATGGAATCATATCCCAACTCACAACACTTGGAACGCTACAGTAAAATGGTGCTTCACAAAGGAGAAACTGTATCTTATTGGATATGGTTAGGTCGATATTAAGCTACTCATCACTACCACTTACATTTTGGGGATATGTATTACACACGGCTACATACATTTTGAATGTAGTGCTTTCTAAGTCTGTAAATAAGATACCTTTAGAGTTATTGAATGACTTCAAACCCAGTTTGTGTCATTTCCGTATATGGGGGTGTCAAGCTTACGTTGTTAGATCCAAAACTGGAAAGTTGGACTCAAGATCTAAAGTATGCATATTCGTTGACTATGCTCCCGAGACTAGAGGTGGGCACTCTTATAGTCACATGGATCAAAAGGTGTTTGTATCGATAAATGTCACCTTCCTTGAACATGACTATATGGAAAACTATAAACCTTGAAGCAAAGTAGTCCTTAAGGAATTAGCGACTGATGAGATCAAACCACCTTCAATTTCTACTGATAAATGACAAATCAGAGAAACTACAGTTCCAATAAAGGAAACCACGGTGCAATGACATAATGGGAGGGTGGGGACAATCAATTATCTTATGAAGAAACAATGGATGATCCTGAAAATGATAAATGACAAGATGCCATAACCAGGAAATGAAATCTATGTATTTCAATTTTGTTTTAAAACTTATAGATCCACCTGAAGATATCAGGCACATTGGATGTAAATGAATCTTTAAGAAGAAAAGAGGTATAGGTGGGAAAGTAGAGACTTCCAAGGCACGTTAGTAGCCAATGGCTATATAAAAAGGGAATGATTCGATTATGAAGAGACATTCTCCCATGTGGCCATGCTAAAATCAATTCGTATCCTTTTGTCCATACCCGCTAGTTTTGACTATGGGATATGGCATATGGACGTCAAGACAGCTTTTCTAAATGACTATTTTGAAGAAGACATATATAGGATGCAATCCGAAGGGTTCGTAAGAAATGGGCAAGATAAAAAATTATGCAAGTTGCTTAAATCCATTTATGGATTAAAGTAAACATCTAGATCTTGGAATTTTACATTTGATGAGATTATAATGTCTTATGGCTTCTGGCAAAATGTTGACAAAGTCTATGTTTATAAATACATCAAAGATAAGATAGTGGTTATCTTAGTTCTTTATATTGATGATATTCTACTCATCAAGAATGATGTAGAAACTCTATCAAAGGTAAAGAAGTGGTCATTTGAGAAATTCTAAATGAAAGATTTAGGAGAAGCGAGTTATGTTCTGGGCATCCAAATCCTATGATATAGAAAGAATAAGCTCTTGGCCCTTTTTCAGGCATCTTATTTTGAAAAAGTGTTGGAGTGATTCTCTATGGAGAATTCCAAAAAATGTCAACTACCTACCAGACATGAAATTTCCCTCTCCAAGGAACAATGTCGTAAGACACCTTAGGAGAAAAATAATATGAGAAAAGTTCCTTATACTTCAGCAGTTAAAAGTTTCATGTATGTCATGTTGTGTACAAAACTGGACATCTGTTATGCAGTGAGAATTGTCAGTCATTATCAATCTAATCCAGGTTTGGAACACTAGATTATAGTCAAGGATATTCTCAAGTTTCTTAGGAAAATGAGACCTATATGCTTTTTTATTCAGGTGGAGACCTGAACCCCACAAGATATGCTAATTCTGACTTTCAACCAGACAGAGATAGTCGAAGGTCAACATCTGGATCATTATTCACCCTAGGTCGAGGAGATGCGGTTTGAAAAATGTATTAAACAATCCAGCATTGAAGATTCCACTATGTAAGCCGAATATATAGCGGCCTGTGAAGCTGCGAAAGAAGAGGTATGACTCAGAAAGTTCTATACTAACGTGGAAGTAATTTCAGATATGGACAAGCCACTGACATATACTGTGACAACAATGGGGCGGTACCGAATTCCAAGGAACTGAGGAGTCACAAGAGGGGAAAACACATAGAGATGAAATATCATATTGTAAGAGAGATCGTGCATTGATGGAATGTGACTGTTATGAAGATAGCGTCGAAACATAACTTGGCTAATCCTTTTACAAAGACACTTCCTGTGAAGTCATTTGAGGGTCACGTGTGTAACTTAGGATTGAGAGAAATACCACATTTGTTTATGGCAAGTGGTATATTATTGAGGGTTATGCAATCAAAACATGTGTATTGACATTTTGATATGAAATTTAATGTGGATTATATTTTCTTATAATTATTCTTTTAAATTATTGTTGAACAATTTATATAAATATCTAAAAAAATTTCATATTACTTAATGAGACTAAGATCTTGTATTGATATGAGAGGATTAAGATAATAGATAATGAAAAAAAATTGTCAGCAACATATTAAAGTATGAAATCTTTAATGAATGGCTGCTAGTACGGTTCACTAAGCATTATGAATGCGTGTCATCTAGATCCGGATCATTGATGTGTATAGACATCTTAGTGAATGCACTTTATATAATGAAATTATATATGACTGGCCCGATGTAATACGGTTTACTAAGCATTATGACTACGTGTAATCATAGTTCTGAATCATTGATGTGCGTAGACATCTTAGTGATTCACTCGTTATCAACGTGCCGTTTATCATAAAAATTTAATACATATCAATTTGATGATCATATGTAGATTTGTCTGAATCTTGAGTAGTCGTGAACTCCTATGCATGTCTACTAGATGTTTTGATTCACTCGTTAAGATTTGTTTGTAAAATAAGCTAGTGACTTTTGTTTTGAAAATTCAGTGATATGGATGGCTAGGAACTTGATCTTGCAAGATTTGGAATCCAAGCTTTCCTAATGGATCGTATATTGATTTTTTTAAGTGTTAATTCTAGAACGGAATGGTTATTGAGCTCAAATTTATAATAAAATTATAAATTAATTATTTTATAGTGGATTAATGGTACTTAAGGATCAAGAGATATTTAGATGGGTAAAACGGTAATTTTGATCAACTCTAATTTACGAACCAATAATTGGAGAACTGAAATACACGAAATGATTATATCGGTGGACTACACAAGAATACTCTGTAAATACATTATATAATCACTAAGAGTTCAATTACATATATGGTGGTGAAATAATGAAATTAATAAATAAGATTATTTAATTAAAAAGTTTCATTAATAATCTGGTTTATTGGAGCTTAGGATTATACGTCCATGGTCCCCAAGTCACCTCTGTACTACGCAATCTAATATGTGAATATTTCAGGACATGAGAAAATGACTGACTCTCAAAAATAATTTTTATATACATAATTATGGGACAATTATGTATGATTAATTAATTAAGAATTAACTAATTGAATTATTTACATATATATTGGAAATTATATATATATATATATAATTATCGATTATTTTTTAACTATGGATAAGTGAGACATAATATCTAATTTGTGAAATTAGATAATTAAATTATTATTAGATAATAATTTGAATCAAATAAATATATTATTTGCGAAATAACATATAAGTTACTTGATAGGAATTATCAGATATATTAATTTTGAACTAACTGATATCCAAATATCTATCTGATTAAAATAAATATTTAATTTACAGTAATTATCACGTGTCAATCACTGATTGGATATCAGAGATTGACATGGACTAATATAGTACCACGTGGCACTACAGTAGTGGGGATGCAACAATGTAGTGCCGTTGTGCACATTTGTAATGGGTCCCACTGTAATTAGTAATTTTATAATTAAATATTATTTCAGTTTATCGCTAAAAAATCTGATACGCCAATATCTAAAAAATATATAGATATTATTCTAATGGCCTCAGTTGATAACTCAGTTCGTCAGATCATAAAAACATTCAATTGATAACATAGTTGGTGTCAGAGTGATTTTTCTCTGTGATTAATGGTTAATCAAAACTCTAAAAATAATAATCATTATGTTCTTTTAGATAATCATCTCACTAAAGTCCTCCTCAGTAAATCTTTAGATCTCATGTGTTGAGTACATCTAGAGACAGAAAAAGTATATTGTAATATTCTACGTGCTCATACACGTCCTAGTGCGTTGAGGGTTGACTTGGAAGATCTTGGTGGATCTTGGAGTCTACTGATCGTTGGAACGGTTTTGTGGGACAGATGATCGATCGATTTTACAAGGACGCTTGATATAAACTACTAGATGTATATTATTCCTAACATTCTCTGTTGTAGATTTAATGTATAAATATATAATGGATCTTAACTAATTAAAAAAAAGTTTTCAATATAAATTCTTTTATTTAGTTATCGTAGCGTTGCACAAGTTTTGTTTTATTAAAAGATTTGATCTTTATTAAAAGTTTAATTTTCAAATGGCCTCGAGCCACACCCTTCCGCGCACACGCGCCGTGACAACCAACATCCATTTCATATTATAGACTTTCTGTACTTTTTTTAAAATTCAGAAGGTACTGAAAAATTTGGATATGGGCCTAGCAAAAGAAAGATTTAGATAGGATACTATAGGATCTCCCTCTTTCAAAATCAGACGTGAAAATTTATTCTCATCTTGCTCAAATAGTTACACCAAATAAAGGAGTTCCCACTTTCAAATTCTATAAAACCCTCAACTTCTCTTTACTCAAGTTCTCTATTAAGACCATGCCACATTTCATTGATTGTTTTTATTTTTTATTTCTATTTTTCAGTTCTTTATTCAATATATCAATTACGACATAAAAAATAAGTGGAAGATTCATTAAACTATGAAACATTACCCAGCCATAATGTGATGTGCTTCCCAATGCTAATAAAAGGCAACCCATCCAATGATATTTAACATCTAGAAAACTGCTAAATTGAATGCATCCCAAGTCAAAATATCATAAGTAGCACCTCATCTCGGACCACCATAAGGAAAACTATAACCAAAATCCTTTTTATTTAGCATTAATTTTGAACCACCTTCATCTAAAGCAAATTTTACTAAGATCAATGTGGTTGTATGTAAACCTAAAACAATAGCATGATGAACCAAGAGCTATCTGGTATATTGCACGAAAAACTTCACATAGGCGCCTCAAAGTATGATCTATCCATCAATTTTTTTATAGAATCAATGTCCTCTACCCTCTTACTGAAATTCTAAATGATCAAGATCGATAGTTCTTTATTAAAGAGTATGGATCAGATTCGCTCTGAACCCCATTATTTGACAGTGCTAAGCCTAAATCTTTTCCAAGTCAGAGTTGGGTTCATGAAACTACAATGTCACAGTAACCTCTGCATGAAAGCATTCCTTACTTTGAGAGTGTTGATAATTTTGATAGGAATTATCATTATCTTGGGAGAGATGATGATGGATTTGTTCATGACGATAATGATGGATTTTTTCGTGACGATAATGATGGATTTTTTCGTGACGATAATGATGTATTTTATGATGGTGACATTGATGATGATGATGCTTTTGATTATGGGGTGTATGATGAAACCATCCATGGAGATGACCCTGATGAAGTCATACATGGAGATGACCCTACGACAATACCAGATTTGAATACAAGACCTGAACCCGAGTCCACTCGGCCTATGTCATCACGCCATGAGTTGAATGAGCAACTACCCGAGTCCATGAGCAACGAGTTGATTTTGAATCATTTTGTATCAGACACAATAAGTATGGATGAGTTGTACAGTGATAAAGGTGAGTTGGTCAAGATTGCTCGTATGATGGGCATATGGCAAAAGTTTGAGTTTTGGTTCTTCAAGTTAAAACCCTGGATGTTGGTGGTTACATATGTAGAGAAAACATGTCCGTGGAGGTTACGTGCTATGAACATGCAAAATACTCCCTACTTTAAAGTTACAAAGTTCATCAATACACATGGCATGCTTGAAGTCTTGAGACATGAACACCATCAACCTTCATTTTCGTTGATTGGTCATTGTATAAGGTCCAAATATACGAGTATTGGACGAATATATAGGCCAAAAGACATAATGGAAGATGTTTGACTTGATCTTGGTGTCAACATCAATTACCATAAGGCTTCGAGAGCTATGGAATGTGCATTGAGGTTAGTTCGAGGGTCACCCGAAGATAACAATAAGATGATGCCATATTGTCAAATGTTAGGATAAAAAATCCAAGTATTTATTTCATATATTCTATTTTAAGGTCTACAAGACATCCCTGTAATCATCTTGTAGTCTACACGATGATCGTGTACCAATCTTGTAGACTACAAGATTGGTACAAGATATCCCTGTACTGATCATTTAGTCTACATAATGGGTACAAGATGTCTCTGTAACCATCTTGTAGTCTACAAGATCATTACAAGGACATCGTATACCATCTTGTACTCTACAAGATGGTTATAGGGGCATCTTATACCCATATTATAGACTACAAGATTAGTACATGGGCATCGTGTACCCATCTTGTATTCTATATTTTTACCAATGATAATACTATAATATTAAATAGTTTTCCCAGACCATAGCACATATAGAGACTGTGAGAATGGTCATTTTAAATATTTTTCATGGCTCTTGGACCCTCTGTTAATGAATTACTTAGCTGTATATGGCTTGTCATTGCTGTTGATTTAACATCCTTAAAAGTCAAATACAATGGGGTATTATTTGTTGTAACAATAAAAGTTGGGAACAACCAAGTATATCACATTGTCTTTAGGATTTTCGACTCAGAAAATAATGAATAATGGGAATGGTTCCGTAAACTTCATGATGTAATCAGTGATCCGGAAGACTTGGTGTTCATATCCGATTGGTATACAATTATCCTAAACAATTAACATATTATCTTTCCCATTACATTTCGTGGAGCTTACATATTCCATATGGGCCAAATATCAAATCAATTTTTAAAAAAGATGATGCAGTTGCATTGTTTATGAAAGCATCCAAGGCATACCGTATATCAGAATATGATCGGCTGATAACTCATTTTATTGCTACATTTCCAATAGTATCTGAATACGGTTCAGAAGGGGAGTTGAAAGGTGGGCATGTTCTCATTTTGATGGAAGAATGTACAATATAATTACCACAAACATTGCAGAATGTTTAAATGGGATTTTGAAACATGCTAGAAAGCTTCTAATAACATACCTTGTAGAAAATATATGTGACATGCTATTACGGTGGTTCTATGTACAACGGATGACCACCTGTCAAGTCAACTCCTAAATGACAATTGGATTGAGGTGGAGCTTAAGAAGAAACACCTTGCATCACGATCACTATCATTGTTTTCTTTCGACATCTATGAGTTTTATGTCGCTGGTGGAGCTAGGAAAGCATTGGTAAACTTGCATCTCAAGACATGTACATGCTAATAATTCGATCTTGATCAAATTCTGTGCAAGCAGGGCGTTAACTGCGTGTCGGCTGCACAATATTTCCGCATACAATATGTGTTTAAGGTACTATCAAAATGAGGCCATAATTACGGCGTATGCGGAAATAGTACATCCTCTCGGAGATCAAGCAGATTGGGGCATCAGCTAAGGAGTTCATGAAAAGTTTGTATTGCCTCCTATAATGCAAAGAATTCCATCTAAAGGTGCACACATTATGGGCAAATTGGCCACAACTGATAAGCGTGCAGAAATCCAATCCATCTTTCTCAACAGGATGGCCAATCCACTACCCCTTAAAATGTAATTATTTAAATATTAATATAGATAGAAATTTACTTTACTTTTTTAAGTTAAATATAAATAAATATGGACTTGAGAGTATACTGTGATGATGACCATAAAATTTATTTTATTGTCATGATGACCATGAAGTCATCGTGTAGCCTACAAGAAGACTACACGATGACCATGAAGTCATCCTGCAGCTTACAAGAAGGTTACAGGATGGACATGAAATCATCGTATATCCTACAAGAAGGCTACACAATGACTATGATGTCATCATGTAGCCTACAAAAAGGCTACTCAATGATCATGAAGTCATCGTGTAGCCTACAAGAAGACTACAAGTAGACTACACAATAACCAAAAAATTAAGATTTAAACAACATATAGTATAAATAATCAAAGGTCAGTCAAAACTAAATTACATCAGTTCCTTCTATCTCCTTAAGAAGTCCAACTTTGGTATTGGTACAGCTCGAAACCTTCCTTAGGGGATGAAAACAAAGACATCTCGAGGCCTTTACTGCATCTCACGGTGTTGTACTAATGATGGTGACCATATGTTATATTGACATGTCAACCTTATCCCACTCACTATTTTAGGATTATGTGTTTCCATTTTAACTAATCAATTAATTTCAAATTAATCACTGGTTAAAATAATAACCCTATGAATCCTAATGGAATTCAGATTATTTCAGTATTAGACCCTGGACATATAAGAGTTCCGGATTGAGTCTATTTAGAAAGAATATCTTTTGTTTGTCTCATGGTAGCCTGCTCCAGTTCCTTTATGAAACTTTCGTTATTGGGTTAGCCATACACTTCACATGTTTCTAGCATTCACAATGCATCATCAAATGATACAAGTCTTGGATAAGAATCCACAACGCACTAAAATGCCCCCTACGGGTAAGATACGATGGGCTATTTTAAGAATTTCATATTTCACTTCACAATCTAAGTAATCCAATTGAAGCTCCCTTTCACAAGTAATTATTATCTTGTAGATGTTGGATACACTAATTGCGTGGGATTTATTGCACCATTTAGAGGGACATGTTATTATTTATCAGAGTGGAGAAATGGACGTACACCTTCAAATCATGAAGAACTATTTAATATGAAGCATGCAGCTGCAAGAAATGTTATTGAAAGGTGTTTTGGTTTTCTTAAGATACGATGGACTATCTTAAGAAGTCCATCTTTGTATCTCATACAAACTCAATGTCACATTATTACAACTTTTTGTCTTTTACATAATCTGGTTAGGACAAAAATATAAATAGACCCAATGGAATTTGAGCTAGATGAAGTAAATGATTATCCAACGGATGGAGAGGAGATTGATACTATTGGGACAATAGACTCGTCTGATCACGGAGTCCATTGAGGAATAATTTAGCTATGAAAATGTATAATGGAAGGAGAAGGAAATGAGTCATTAATATATACTTTCTCTTGTTTCATTTTTTGTGATTTAGACTTCTCATATACTTTTACTGCTGGATTTAGAGTTGCCATATAGTTTATTGTTGGATTGGAGTTTTCATATACTTTATTGTTGGACTTGGACTTGTCATATACTTTTATTGTTGGATTTGGACTTGTCATATACTTTAATTTTTGAGTGAAATATTTTATATTTGTCTTGTGGAATTTTTATTTATTATTGATTGAGATATGTTTTATTATGAATAGATGGGGATACCAACCGAAATAATGAGTAGACTACATGAAGAACCAGTAGGCGCCCTTAGACCAAAATAGAGGAAGAGATGTTGTTGGACATACTTGGTGAAATACTTACAGGATGCCTTCATTGTTACTGGTTCTTTTAAATTTGGTACTCTAACGCTTATGGAGAAAAGGTTGAATGAAAAGTATCCTGACGCTAAGCTAAAGGCTAGTCCACATATTGAGTCCAAGTGAGGAAAATGGAAAAAATGTATGAATGGAGAAAAGGTTGAATGAAAAGTGTCATGTCTCTGGGCTAAAAGCTAGTCCACATATTGAGTCCAAGTTAAGAAAATAGAAAAAAAAAGTATGGAATCGTTATTGACATGTTGGCCAAGAGTGGGTTTGGTTGGAGTGATGCTAGAAAGTGTGTGGAAGGGGAGAGTAATCAAGTATGACAAGATTACGTGCATGTTGAAACTACTGTGGAAGGGGAGAGTAATCAAGTATGACAAGATTACGTGGTTGACGTCATGAGTGTGTTGTCAAAATATTAACTTACATTAATTTATTATTCTTGTAGCATAACAAGGATGTAGAAGGATGAAGAGACAAGCATTTTCCATACTATGAAAGGCTTGCTCGTATATTTGGTAGGAATTATCCAACATGACTTGGTGCTGATCCTAATGATATAGTTCAGAACATGAACTGAGAGTACGAGGAGGCTAATATACATGACATAGGTTAAATCAGATTGCCAATATATTTTGAGAAAATGTTTGAGAAGTCCTTTGAGAGAATGGAAACAATTAGTAGTAGAATCATGGGTGATGATAAAAATTAGACTAACAATGTTGATGAGTTAGAAAGTTTCGGGCTTTCTGTTGATGCCATAGACAACCAGTTAAATGCATTAGTCCAAGAGTTCAAAGTCAAAGTTTAACACCTCGAATTCAATAATCTCAAATTTATATATTCATGCAACGAGATGCATCTTCTTCAATGGATAAAGGGAAAATATCAAGTTCAAGTTGTGTTCCTTTATTTTAATAAAACATTAAACCTCTTTTTTTAGAATTAGTAGTTTCTCATGATGGTTGAATTTAAGTAATTCATGGTTGAATTTTAGTATTTGATGTTGATATAATATAATAATTTAATGGATTTAATGGATCCAAATAAGAGCATTCCACATTCCGAGCCAATGTATTATGTTCCAAGCATATAATTTGAAAGAAGACTATTGAGTATTTATAAATTACAACTTTTGAAATAAAAAAATAATATTACAAACAAATTTCAAGAATACATATTTCTCAAATATTACCTTCTCCTTCTCATATCCATCTTCACAATCTTCAAACTTTGAACAAAACCCTATTTAATTAAGAAAAATTATTTTTTTAATTAATATTAATTTCTATAATTATCTCTTTAAAAATAGTTTACTTTGACTTAGTCAAATAAATACTTTATTTGATTCGGTCAAGCTTGGATCAAACCAAATTAACCTATTAATTTTTAATTTTGATAAAATTAAAAATTAATTTCTAATTTTGATAAAATTAAAAATTAATTTCTAATTTTGATAAAATTAAAAATTAAAAATTAATTTTGAAATTACATTAATTTCAAATTTTAAAGGGATAATTGATAGACTTTAGTGTTATCATAATTCTCTACAGTGATAGGGTTGGTTGATATCAGAGTTTGTGCGAAACTTCCCTAAATGTGACAACAATTGCCATCGACCACCATCACCACCGGTACCCGCCGCCCCCTGCTGTCGTCTGCCACCGTCCATGCCAATTTTTTGATGATGTCACCAGAACAGTAAATTCTGATGACATTGCCAGTCAACTTTAATCGACGGCGCCAGTGCCGGAAATCCAATTTTCAGTGCCGGCGTCGGAATTCTAAAACAATTCCTATTTTTTTTCTTTTTCCTCCGTCGTTCGTCTCATGCGTTCTTCATCTTCTCGCGATCGAAATAATTACAATAAATATCCAAAATAAAATTATGAAAGTTCCTACACCCTAAAATGGCTTACACAAGATCTAAGAAAAAAAATTAAAAGAACAAAGTCTAATCCAATAATCACCATATANTATTTTTCTATACATTCAAAAAAGCATAATCATTCATTCATTCATTTATATATATATATATATATATATCATATTATATGAATAATGCAAGAAAACCTACACATCATTTAACATATAAATATATAAAGACCGCTTTGATATCACTTGTTGGTTGTCGCGGCACGTGCGCGGCAAAAGCGTGTGTCACGTTAACCAAATAAAAAACTTTATTATTGAACTTTTAATAAAGATCAATTTTTTTAATAAAAAAAAACTTACGCAATGCCATGTTAACCAAATAAAAAAGCTTTATATTGAAAACTTATTTTTAATCAGTCAGGATTCATTATATATTTATACATTACATCTACAACAAACAAGGTTAGTTATCATATATCTCTTGTAATCTGTATCAATCCTTCATCCCACAAAACCGTTCCAATGATTAGTAGACTCTGAGATCCACACTAAGATCTTTCAAGTCAATCATCAACGCACTAGGACGTGTGTGGGCACATAGAATATTACAAGACACTTTTTCAGTCTTTAGATGTACTCAATACATGAGATCTAGAGATTTACTAAGAAGAATTTTAGTGAGACGATTATAAAAAAGAACATGATGATTATTCATTTAGAGTTTTGATTAACTATTAATCATAGAGAAAAATTACTCTAATATTAATTGTGTCTTAAATTGGATTTTTTCTTTATGATCTGATGGACTGGTTCATCAACTGATGAACTAATTCATCAATTGAGGCCATTAAAATAGTATTTGTATATTTTCTAGATAATGGCGTATAAGATTTTTTAGGGATAAACTAAAATAATATTTAATTGTAAAATTGTCAATTGCAATGGGACTCACTGCAACTGTGCACAATATACGATCATGTTCCTAGAATTAACACTTAAGGGAACCAATACATGATTCATTAGGAAAGCTTGGATTCTAAATCTTACAAGATCATGTTCCTAGCCATCCACATCAATGAATCTTCAAAACAAAAGTCACTAGTTTATTTTATAAACAAACATTAACGAGTGAATCAAAACATCCGGTAGACATGCGTAGGAGTTTATGACTACTCATGATTTAGACTGATCTACATATGATAATCGAATTGATGTGTATTAAATCTTTATGATAAAGGGCACGTTGATAAATATATTAATTCACATCGGTCCAGTCATATTTAATCTCATTATATAAAGTACATTTACTAAGATGTCTATACACATCAATGATCTGAATCTAAATCACACGCATTCATAATGCTTAGTGAACCGTGCTAGCAACCATTCATTAAAGATTATATACTTTAATATGTTACTGACAATTTTATTCATCATCTATGAACTTAATCCTTTCGTACCAATACAAGATCATAGTCTCATTAATGAATATGAAATTTTTAAATATTTATATAAATTATTCAATAATAATTTAAAAGAACAGTTATATGTAAAATGTAATCCTCATTAAATTTCATATCAAAATGTCAATACACATGCTTTGAGAGCATAACCCCCACCAATGGATGCATACAAGATGTGTTACAAGATGATCTTGTAGTCATCGTGTAGTGTACAAAATGACTACAAGATCATTTTGTAGTGCATCATGAACTGCTCAAGACGTTCCTAATGGATTACAAGATCTTATAGTCATCGTGTAGTGTACAATATGACTACAAGATCCTCTTGTAATGCAACATGACTACTCAAGATGTTCACGATGAACTACAAGACAATCTTGTAATCATCGTGTACACTACACGCTGACTACAAGATCATCTTGTAACATATCAGGTGGTGTACACGATGACTACAGATTGTCTTGTAGTGCATTGTGAATTGCTCAAGATGTTCTTGATGCACTATAAGGCGATCTTGTAGTCCTCGTGTACACTGTAAAATGATTACAAGATGATCTTGTAACATATCTGTAGTATACACTATGACTACAGATCGTCTTATACTGCATCAAGAACATCTTGAGTAGTTCACGATGCACTACAAGATGATCTTGTAGTCATCGTGTACACTACACGATGTGTTACAATATCATCTTGTAGTACTCGTGTAGTGTACACGAGAGCTACAATTCCATCTTGTAATGCATCAGGACTGTTCACGATGGACTACAAGATCGTTTTGTAAGCATCTTCTTCAAACATACAACGTAATGCATGTTGTAGTAAAAAAACAGAAAACAACTTTTAAAACTCATGAACGAAAAACTCAAAAAACTTCTTTGAACATACAACGTACTTGCAAGCTTTTCTTGAAGAAGAAGGTGAAGAAATGACGAAGAAGAAGGTGAAGAAATGAATAATGTAGAAGGAGAAATAAGGGTATTGGAGGTTTTGGGTATGAATGTTAAGTATTGATGAAGAATAAATTGATATTTAATTTAACATCATGTAAGAAATGTATTGAAAGAAAAAATGAAAGCAAATATAAAAAAGAATATGAACTAGAGGTCTAGTTCAACCAAAATTAATGTTTGAGTCATATTTAGTAAATAAAAAAGTTTAGAGGTCTAATTTAGATAAAAACCCCTTGAAAAAGCTGATGAAATAAAAGTCAGATTTAACTTGCTCCTTTTCGAGGAGCAATATACGAGACTCGTAAGCTTTTGCAAGCTGATGTGATAAAGTCAAGATTTAAATTGCTCCTAAAAAGGAGCAATATAGGTCTACTTTTTTAGGTTGATGTAATTAATAAAAGTCATAATAAAACTGCTCCTTTTAGGAATAATTTAATGAAATCATTTGATTTTTTTATCACTCTCCAATGTCACCAAAATTTTCTCATAGTTGATGTTGACTTTTTTTAGTTACAAAAAAATATCGTTACAGACACTAAGCCTTCACCAATAGATATTAAAATCATCACCATAGACATTAAAATCATCACTATATGCATTAAAATTGTCGAAATATATATTAAAACTGTTACTATAGACATTAAAATTGTCGGTATCGAGGACCTAAGTGCCCAAACTCATGAATGACGAGTCGTTATTCATGAATGACGTTTGTGGTCCAACTAATCTATTTTAGACCCCAAACCTCACTCACAGTGACAGTTGACTTAGATTTAACAAAATATATATATGCGTATAGATTAAAACATAAATAGGTCATTTTCTAAATTTTATGGATTTATAATTTATAAAATAAAAAGTTACATTTCAAAATTTTATATTTAATTTCAAGCTTTTAGTGGATATGTTCGATTTAACAGTAGAATCTGACCTTATGGCTTATATACGTGTTCGTCAAACCGCTAAATATGATTTACCGGTCATCATAATATCATGACTAAGTGTGTGAAATTGGTTAAATGTATGAAAATGGTTAAGTGTATGAAAATAGTTAAATTGATTAAGTGTATAATGGTTAAGTGTTTAAAAATGACTAAGTACGTGAAAATGCCTAAGTGCATGAAAATATAATTAAATTACAAAACAAGTAAGTACATAAAAACTGATAAATAAGATTTATCGATCATCATATCATCACGACTTATAATTATATATGGTGAAAATACGTTTCGCTCATACTTATCACAAAAGCACAACAACATTATCAATTACAACTTTTAACGAGTTTATGAATAAGTGTTCAATTGTTTCAAGAATCTTTACTTAATCCAATCTAATGTCACTTAATAAGTGAATATGGTGAATGTTTACATTTAGAGAACGAGTCTTCTAAAGGTGTTCACTTCCAACCTTAGGGATTATATATGTTCGTTAAATAGTGAAAAATTATTTTACTTGATGGTTACGAGTAAGAAAATGATCAAATATGTGAAAATGACCAAGTGTATCAAAGCACTTATGTGAAATGGTTCATTGTGAAAATGTTCATGCACATGAAAAAAACTAGGTTTCATCAAAACAAGTACATGAAAATGGTAAACTGGAGGAAATTACTAAGTGAATTAAATTACTAAGTGTATGTGACTAAGTTGTAAATATCGAGAATTTTGATAACTTTGTTTGCGATTCATCGAATATACCCTAATCAATTTTAGAAAATCAAATTTGTTGAAAAATCACCGTAAAAAAGGTCCGAAAACCATTGTATTGATGCAAAACCGCTGAAAAATAACAAAATTGCCTAAAATTGAAAAAATCGCCAAAAACTGTTCTACAAAAATAATAGGTCAGAACATGAACATCACACGTGATGCTTGACTAGTCCCACAAAAATCCTCCAAAATCAAAGAAGATTTCAACATCCTATCAAGTTTTATTTATCGGTTCATCATTTACAGAACTTAACATTACATGTCATCTAACGTTATCACATATCCAAAAGCTGTTCTACCATGGCCTGGTTAAAATTTTAAGAAATCTAGAATGTTTTATTTCAAAAGCACTGTTAAACTTTGACCAATATGTCAACAAGCATACAAACATAAATATACTTAAAAGTCGCATGAATTGCAAATTTATATGGTATAAGTGGCTGAACAGTTTCAAATCGGGCACTAAATATATTGACAGAGTCAGTCACAGGGAAGAGTTTACTTTACTCATTGGATGTATTTGGGGATTTCTCCTTTTCTCAAAAGGGAGAGAGAGTAATCAGCAGCATCGATGAGGTCTTCTATGTTGTGAAGGGATCGCTCTTCAGAACCTAACATGAAGATGGCACGAACTTCTGCTTTCTTAGCCAATCTTGCTGCTAAGTTGAGAGGCAATTCTGGAGAGTTGAGGCTCCGCAATAGTTGGCGATAAAGAGATAGAACCCGCCCTCTATTCCTTGCTAAGTCCTCTGCTGTTGCCCACACAAGCCCTTTTGCCATTTCTGTCCCCACTAAACCTAACCAATACCAGAAGTAAAACACAAATCACATGAGCAATACGGCAGTAAATAAACTAACGTATCGTTATCGCCGCCCCGCACATAATGGGAGCTCAATTTTCATTTACGCATTATGTCGAACAGTTGGTGTACGCTTCTTCAGAGGAATAATCTATTTTAAGCATTTAGATTTTCAAGGGTCTAGGCAAAAACCCAATGGGGAAATAGGGAAGAGTGGATGTACAGCATTGTAAACTCCGTGGTTTTGTTCTAGCTGACATTGTAAACTTCGCAGTGGTTTTATGTGAAGTTCGGTGCGGTATAGGCACAGTAATATTTACTGTATCAGTGGCGGTAGAAGTTAAAACTTAGTCAAACCAAACACAACATAAAAAAAGAAAAAGATCCAAAAAAAATAAGTTAACAGATTTCGAAGCTTTTTTAATGTTATACAAACTAACAAACACACACACATGATCTGATACTCTAAAATAACCGAATCCCATTAGTTTCGAAAAGCTAGAGTTATTTGACCATTTCAATCTCCCTTTCTCTTTCTTCCTCACTTTCATGCCTTACCCTTTTCCCACCTTCTTCTTCTTTAGCCAAAACATGAACTGCAGACAACCCACCACATATGATTTTCATTTTCACCATTAGTTCTGTTCTTGTTCTTTCCTGCTTGTGTAAGTGTTTATCCAATTGGGTTCCTCACAATTGTGAAAATAATAATGAAAACAACACTTTTGTTAATGGTTTAACGTTGTCATTGAATGACTTAAAACAGGTGTTTGTGCAATTTACCGTCAAGGAAATGCAGCAATATTAAAGGCTTTTTGTTGTGCAACAGAAACTTGGAAGAATCTGATTATTACTATTTCACTTGGTAATTTATTTTACTCACTTCTTATTCTCTTTTGTTAACTCCCTTTGTCATTTTTGTTTTCTTTTTTATCTCTTTCTCCATTCATTGTTTGTTTACTGCAATAAGATTTTGAGTCAATGTACGTTTTATATATAGTATGATCAAACACGCTCCGACACGTCGAATAAAATATATATAAGCGACACAGATTTTGAACCCGGAAACAAATTCATATTGTATTTACGACAAAACTATACCCCTGCCCCGGCCATTCAAAGGAATGGAATTTTCTTTTGAAATCTTAGTTATTGCTAGAGTACATATTACTGAGAGAATTAAACTTAGCTCCGGTTTCTCATAGAGTACGCGAATCAGAAGAAACGGTTGATCGACATGGCCGGTAAACAAAGCAAAGATATGTCATATTCATCATCCTCTAATTGGTAATGCTCTCCTTTTCTCTTCTTTTTAAATCTTTATGAAGCTGTTCTTCACTTTCTTTGTTTTGCATTTTTCACTTATAATGTTGTATTCCAGGTTGGATAAGCCTAAATCTGTAACTGATCTACAGCTTCATATTCGTGGCACGCCTTTCACTCTCGACCGGGTAAAATTATATATCTATCCGATCCGACACGAACACTATTCAGATTACTTCTACATTCTTATTAACACATGATCATTTATTTTGTATAGGAACTTTTAGTAGCAAAATCAGCAAAAGTAGCTGACTTACTAAAACAACATTCCGAAGAAGACGTCTGTCATTTTCTCCGAAACATACCGGCTAACCTCGAGACGTTCGAGCACGTGGCGAGATTCTGTTACGGGTTTGAACTACATATAACAAGCGAAAATGTTGTTCCTTTAGCTTGCCTTGCTTACTACCTGGGAATGACTGAGACTCATAGCCCTAATAATCTGTTAAGGAAATCGCTTACCATCTTTGAACACAAAATTCTCCCGAGCTGGAACGAAACCGTTAAGGCTTTTCGAACCACGGAGAATATTCAGCCACAAGCAATCCATCTCGGGTTGGTTAATGCTTGTATAGAATCTATGGTTACTAAGGCGGAGGCTGATCCGTTCCTCCTCGGTGAACCTATTGAAAATTGCACGCACGGTGAAGACGATGTCGATGGTATTTGCTATAGGCCCATAACAAGAAGAAAACTTTTTGTTACTGAGGTGAAGCAAGAGGACTTAACAATACTATCTCTTCAGCTTTATGAACCGACGATCCGCGCGATGAGTCATCGAGGAATCCCGCCAAAGTACGTCGCGGCGTCTTTATGCAAATATGTGGAAAAGTGGGTTTTCTCTGGAACGACGGGAGAAGGGAAAATGTCAGTTTACATAGTGAATTGCCAGAGGGAGATCATTGAGGCAGTGGAGAGGCTTATGCCAAAAGACCGAGGACTCGTTCCGTGCACATTACTCGTCAAGATGTTGAGGTTCGCTATTTCGTTGGAAGCGTGTAGTGAATGCAGGAGTGGATTTGAGATGAGGATTGGAAAACAACTTGATCAAGCAACAGTAAGTGATCTTTTTATACCTGCACAAGGCTATACTAAGGAACTGAGTTACGATGTTGAGTGCCTTCGGAGGATCTTAAAAAACTTCTACGGTAGTTACGCAGATTCAAACATAGAAGGAATAATCACTGTGGCGGATCTCATCGAGGAGTTCTTAGTAGAGGTCGCGGAGGACATGGAGTTAAAAACGACCGCATTCGTCTCATTAGCGGAGATGTCAAGTGCAGCATCGAGTGGAACCGGACGAAACGCGGACGGAATATACCGTATCGTTGACATTTACCTCGATAAACATAGACACTTGACGGAGTCGGAGAAAGAAGAGGTGTGCAAGGTGATCGATTACCACAACATGTCGGCCGCAGCGTGTGAACACGCTGCTAAAAATGAAAGGTTGCCGATACGGATGGTCATGCATGTGTTGTTTCTCTGGCAGTTGAAGCTTCGTGACACGATTATGAAGGAGATGCAGGGTTCGGAGACGGCCGGAATGATGATCGAGGAGGAGGAAGGGGAAGAGTCAGGTTTTTTGAGTGAAGATCCGGTGAGGATAGAAATGGAGAAAATGAGTAGCAAAGTGATGGATCTAGAGAGAGAGTGTTTGATAATGAGGAGAGAGATTGAAGGGAGTTGCAGGCACAATGTGAAGAAAGGGAAGGGAAGTATGTGGGGAGATATGAAGAGAAAGTTTGGATGCATAAGTAAAGTGAACAACTGCAATTGCCATGTTAAAAAGAAAAAGGTTCATCCAAAATTAGGGGTATGACTCGTTTATTTCTTTCATCTTTCTTTCATTTCTGTTTTGTAAAATCCTTCTTCAGTAGCTTCTCTAATGGTTTTTGCACTTTTCTTTTTATCTTTAACTGGTGATGTTTAATGAATAAATCTCTATAAGATCATGGCTTTATCTTTTCTTTTCTTTTTGTTAAAGAATCATTGCTTAGTGCTAGAGAATTAAAGAGAAAAATCAAGCAAATCCCTCTTAATAGCCTCACAAAGCTATAACAACTATGAAATATTTTGATAAATCTCTATAGCAACTAAAAGACGAGATGTATAGACATGGATGGTTAAACATTCATAAACATAAGAGTTACGGGTTCGAGTCTATTTATTGTCTTGATTTTTACAAAATTTTATAACTCTGACCTAGAAAAAGGACCGCGAAACAATTAAATAAAAACTTAAACTGAGAGAGATAGAGATTCAAGAATGATACATGTGAGTGATGAGTAGATTAATTAAGGGTTAAATTTTATTTTTTTCACTCAAACTATCACTAGCTTACATTTTTAACCTTACATTTTTAGAAGTTGCAAGTTGCCCCTAAACAATTTTTTCATTTAAACCTTCCATTTTATTGCAGTTGTTACAGAAATGCTATAAGACATCGTCGTATAGCCCATTTCATGCATCATCCCTTCCTACAATTATAACGAAGAACGATGATTTAAAGTTATACAACATATGAAATATGTTATACATGCAAGACCACCAGTATAAGGGAGAGACCGCTTAAAATTGGAAAAATTGCCAGAAACCGTCAGTATAAGGGCAAAACCACCGGTATAGGTTGCACAAACTGTCGGTATAGGTTAGAGAAACCGTGGTATAGAGGCATTTGTCAAATGAATGTAGTTTAAAGTAATGTTTCTGAATGCATTAAAGTGTTTTAACAAAAAAAACTTTCAAACTCAGTCGTAGTGCTCTACACTGCATGTCCCATATATAATTTGTTCTAAGGTATAAAACCAAATGCATTTTACCAAAAATTATACTAAATTGTTTTATTCTGATGGAGGAGGGAATCTAAAACCTAATAGTAAAGAAGACAATAGAAAGAAAAACCGTGACAGACAGATTGGTCTTTGGTCATAAATTTCACACAAATCTATAATCATATATAAAAGTATAGGACTTGAAGAAATATTTTTTGACAATATTACTCAAACATATTTAAAGTTTTTTAAATTATTTTTAAACTCAAAATTAAACATACAAAATCATATGAAGAATTTTTCAACCATTTTATTTAAATTATCACTTTTAAAGACATTTTCTTATTATTCATTACTACGTAATCTATCAAATGACAAATTATAAGTAAAGGATGATTCTGAAATTAACAACGTACTTCTATAGCTAGTTAAGTAATTATTTTAGACAACATAGATTACATGACTACCTTAAAACCTAATGAAAAAAATTAGTGCTCTTTTATGTACAACTTGTTTTACTCTATTTGAGTGTAATTATTTTTTTATGATCATATATATTTTATATCCTCCATGTAAAAAGAAATTGTAAATAAATTAAAAAATATAATGGGTCAGGAACATCACATGTGATGCTTGACTAGTACTACAAAAATCCTCCAAAATCAAAGAAGGTTTCAACATCCTATCAAGTTTTATTTGTCGGTTCATTGTTTCATGTCAAAGACTGATGAAGTTTTTCAGAGATCACTAATTTCTACACAAATGATTCCTTACAGAACTTAACATTACATGTCATCTAACGTTATCACATATCCAAAAGCTGTTCTACCATGGCCTGGTTAAAATTTTAAGAAATCTAGAATGTTTTATTTCAAAAGCACTGTTAAACTTTCACCAATATGTCAACAAGCATACAAACATAAATATACTCAAAAGTCGCATGAATTGCAAATTTATATGGTATAAGTGGCTGAACAGTTTCAAATCAGGCACTAAATATATTGACAGAGTCAGTCACAGGGAAGAGTTTACTTTACTCATTGGATGTATTTGGGGATTTCTCCTTTTCTCAAAAGGGAGAGAGAGTAATCAGCAGCATCGATGAGGTCTTCTATGTTGTGAATGGATCGCTCTTCAGAACCTAACATGAAGATGGCACGAACTTCTGCTTTCTTAGCCAATCTTGCTGCTAAGTTGAGAGGCAATTCTGGAGAGTTGAGGCTCCGCAATAGTTGGCGATAAAGAGATAGAACCCGCCCTCTATTCCTTGCTAAGTCCTCTGCTGTTGCCCACACTAGCCCTTTCGCCATTTCTGTCCCCACTAAACCTAACCAATACCAGAAGTAAAACACAGATCACATGAGCAAGACGGCAGTAAATAAACTAACGTATCGTTATCGCCGCCCCGCACATAATTGGAGCATTGTAAACTCTTTTCATTTACGCATTATGTCGAACAGTTGGTGTACACTTCTTCAACAATTAAACCCAATCGGAGATAGTTTGCAGATATTTAGTTCAATGGTCATGTGAGTCCCAATTCAAAAAAAAAAACAAGAAAGAAAGAAAAGCAAGACACTAGGATTTGAAATAAATTCTCAAAGACAAACCTGATTGAGAAGAGGATAAAAACTTCTGCCCCCACTCTTGCTGCCAAGACTGATAAAGTCCGATACTTTTGGATGTCAATAGGCAAATTAAAACTTGAATTAATACTTGGTCATGCTACAATACATGCCCTGATACCCCCACCAATATACAAAGTAGCCATTACTTTTTCTTGGTCAGTACTCGAGTCATCTTTATAGACTAAAACTAAACAGAGTCCAAAGAGTAAGGACGCAAAGGGACCTTGGGAGCTCTGATGAGATGGTCACCGCTTTCACCGACGGAATGCTGAGTACGAGTTTCTGGACTTATATTTCTTTCATTGGGCTCAACAGCTTCCTGTCCGAAGCCTCATTCGCAGATAAGATGCCGCCCGTCTGATCCGATGGCTGCTGTCCACTTGATTTATGAAGACTCGCAGCTCGACGGAGGAGCTGGGGTATCTTCTCTAGGGATACGGTGAATTTATCCTTACTAATAAAAAGAAGGATAAAGAAAACTCCATTACATTAGCTGCAAAAATAAACGTGAACCCTAACCCCAGCTTCCAGGTGACGTTTCTAGATCTAAGAGAAAATTTTCAAAATCTCCATCACAAAACTAAATTGAGTAAATTGAAGTGAATCTACATCTAACAATGTAACGTTCGGGAAAAATCACGATTGTTAGTTGAAATTTCAGTTTTCGTTTTCTTATATGAGATTATATTGTAAGCAACTTTTTTGTGCTTGCGATTTAGGCTTGATTTGAAATTCATGGCTAATTTCTATTTTTTTTGAGATTTGTGATTGTTATGAGTTTTTTCTAAGGTTTATTTGAGTTGACTTAATATACCTATTTTTCGAGTTAGTAGTTTGTCTCTTTATTTTACTATGTTTTCTGGAGCTAAACTAGTGTATTTTTTATATTCTGCAAGATTTCTCATACTTAAGATTTGTTATATGATACTTACATATACTCTATGTATATTTTTATATACTACATAATAATATACTTTCTAATTACATATTATTTTGTATGTCATCGTAACTTATTGATTGTTATTATTATTTTTTATTCTTAAAAATAAGATGGTTAATAATCTATAGTTCATCTTTATGATGCAGGTAGATGGAAGGAGAAATTGAAGTCAAGTTTGTTATGCCAATGAGAATGTCCAACGCTAAGTTTATTAGCAATGTAAAAACTTTTAATAGTATAGATTATATACGCATAGTATAATACCGGATATATATATATATAGAAACTATGATTTAAGTATCATAAAGATCACAGATTTTAAAAAGATAAAGTTTCATATCAATCATTATAAAGTTAGCATAAATTCTCAAATCATTTCAATCCATTATTTAATCATAAATTAATGCCATTCATTCAAAATTATATACAATATGTATTTGTGTACTTGTAGTATAGAACCATATACCCATCACTTGAAAAATATTCATGAAACATTATACACATCATTGCAAAAATCAGTATCAGTCCTTAAAATCATTTTAATCTCTGTTTCTATCATAAAATAATATCATTCATTACAAAATCCATATGTACATCAAAAGTTTACTATCTATCATCATATCAACAATATCCATCATAATTATCATGTATCATCACTTCCTACAATTATAACGAAGAACGATGATTTAAAGTTATACAACACATGAAATAGGTTATACGGCATCATTTTTTACTGCTCTGAAACAACTGTGTTTTAGGTCTTATAAGGGAAAAACAAACACTTCTAAAAACAAAGGTTCAAAATGAAGCTTTTAAGTAGTTTTATAAATTTAAAAATTTAGCATTTAAATGTAAGTTAATAATAATTTGAGAGTGAAAAACATATCTAACCTATAATTTAATCAAAATAATTTATAATTCAAACATAAAATATGGAGAAGTGCTAGAGATTGAAAGAAGTGAATCTTGGACCAATAAAGGAAAATTCTCAAGCACAGCTTTTGATTTTGTGCTTCTTTTAGGTTAGGATGTGAGTGAGGGAGAGTGTTCCACCCAAAACAGAATCAATGTTGTGAATTTAAAGCTAGAGTCAATTTCAGGTGGCCCAACTGTTTTTTTTTTCTTTTTTAAGGGGGCATTCTATTTAGTTTTTCTTCCATTAATTGGGGATGAAGTTCTTTTTTTTCACAAATTGGGGATAGGTTAGGTAAACTATATATGCCAATCCTTCACTCTAAAAAAAATTTAGATCAGAAAAAAGGTCGCAACTAACCTTAAACCAAAATTCTTGAAAGTGGAGAGATTATTTGGTTACAGAGTCAAATTGTGCCTGACACTAATGTTCTGTCTGATTAAAAAATGAACAATCAGATCGGTTTTAATTTAAAAATAAAATAAATGAATTATTTTAAGTAAGTTCAAATTGTTTTCAATTAACGAATCATATATATCTAATAATGAGTCCACGACCATAATGTAACAAATGAATCATATATGTCCAATAATAAGTCCACGACCACAATGTAACAAGCTCAGCTGACCTAATAAATTTTAATAAACAAATTTCTTTAAATTTTATTTTGGTAAAGACTCAAGTAAACAACTTGATGAATATACATAACAATAGAAGTTAGTACTTTTCAATTCCCAATCTCCATCATTTTATATAGACTTAAAGTAAACATTTTTTTGTTGAAGACTTGATTAAACATATTGATGAATACATAACAACCGCAAATTAGTATTTTTTCCATGAATTATTCATATTTAAATAAATTGCAAAAGTAAAATGAAAATTAAAAAAAAAAAGTTGCTCTAATAATACTAAACACATCATCACTAAAGAGGCTTCTATTTATGTCCAATAAATGTAAAGGATTTTTCATCTTTGTCAAATTTGATTCAAACAATCCTGGATTTCTTTCTAATGGGTATCTCATATATGTTACAAAAAAAATCAAAAATAAAAATGAGATTTTCTTTTTTCTTCTTACAGTCCTAAAATAGAAAGACTTAATTAGGAATGATGAAATTCTTGCCTTTTCCATACTTCGTAAACACAAATCTCCCAGTTGAAACTGATCTCTTCATTCCCAAATCAAAAACAATCCCACTTCTCTCATTACATTTCCAATCTTCTCCCCCAATTTCAGTCCCTTTTGAACATCCAATCTCCATATCCAACCCCACTTCTTCCTCTTCCTCCTCCTCCTCCTCCTCATCTTCCCTTAATATATCAGCAACAGAAAGCTGCCCATGACAAGAACATGAATTCAATGAAACAGATCTTCCAATTGAAAGACACCCATCTTCAAAAGATTGAATTTTCGGATCTAAAACCTCATGATTTTCAATCTCAACAACAACAGCCTCTTGCCTTACACTACTCTCCAGATCTTCAACAACCAGAATAGCATCACTCCCCCTTTGTTGATACTCATGAGCAGACACATTTACCCTTTGTGGCGGTTGATTTTCATTAGTATATGCAATGTTAGAGCGGCAAAGGGGACAACTTGAGTTAGATTTAAGCCAAGTGTCAATACAAGGGAGGTGGAAGGCATGTTTGCATTTGGGCAAAAGCCTTAAGCTTTCATTTTCTTCAAATTCACTTAGACAAACAGAACAATCAGTGCCTTCGACCAACCCATCTCCTTTTTTATACTTACAGACAGTGATTGACTTTATTGAAACCTCATCCAACCCATTAGAAGAAGGCTCGGAGTTGACTTGTTCGAGATTTTCAGCGGAATCGACGGCTCTGACGTTGGCTGTTCCTCTGCGGGTGCAGTATTTGGAGATGATGGTGTAGTAGGTGATTAGGATGAAAGCGCTGGCTAAGATTCCAATGACGGCTATGATGAGAGGGGAGAAATCGGTGGAGGAATCTGATTGGTCGGAGAGGTTGAAAGGGGGAGGAGGGGGGAATATGATGTAGCACCATTGTGGGCAGTACAGGGTGCAGATTCCTTGGGAGCAATCTCTGTATGTGTCATATGGTGCCCATGGATTTTGGTTGCTAAATGAACCCATTGGCCCCAAATCACAGAGAAAAAGACACTGTTTTAACCAGATCTTGCTACTGTTGAAGCTCCTCTCCTTTGTTTAGAGAGAGAAAGAGAGAGGAGGGAGGTGGGTGACGGGTTATAGAGGAAGAAGAAGAAGAGAGAGGGGTCTTAGATGTAAAGGAAAGTAAAGTAGAGGGTAGGAAAATGACGTGTCTCCTTATCCTCTGTCTCTCTCTCTTTCTCTCTCTTCTCTCTCTGCTTTTGTTTTTGTTTTATTCTTATTCTCTTCTTTTTTTTCTTTTCCTTTTTCTAATACAATTTTTTTTATGATTATCACCGAGTCTCCAAAATTTTTCGTAAGTGCACATCAGTTAATTCAGAGGATAAATCCCCAATCTGATGACCACGAAATTGTAGCACCGTAGTTTAAACCTGCGACCTGAGGGAGCAAACCCCCAAAACTCGAGATTAGTTTTAGAATAAATTGGATTATGTTACAATCTTATTTTAGAATAAATTGGATATACATCATCTCCTATTGAGGATGCCAACAAGAGGAAATCTGCTTCATTAATCGTGGTTGTCTGTTAGATCACATCGACACTTTTATCGAAGTGAAATGATAATTTTTTTTTGTTTTTGCCTTTTTTTAGGATATATGTCCGCCATCCACTCTTTGAATGGATAATCCAGATGTAACAGATTATCTTCTATTCCATCTTCACTTGTTCAATGGAACATGAGAGGATCTTGATATTAATAAAGTTAACAATATTGTTATGGCTGCCTGAATTCTTTGATATTTAAAAAATGAAGCTTGAACTAAGAAAACGATGTGTAAGTGGAGAGATTATTTAGAGGGGCAACTAGATTATGGTTGCTACTCTTAATAAGTGACATATGTCATTTTATAGTAAAAGTGAGTCTCATTATATCAAATCACCGATGATTAAATTAACATAATCACATTGTGACAGCCATCATTAATAATTTCTCACGTGTGAGTTTGATGAAAGAAAGAGATGCCTAGTAAAAGTTGAGTTTGGTGACTAAGCCTTTTAGAACTTGGACCTTGCTAAGTATTGCTGTGTTTGACTATAATCAGTTGATAATATTTATGTGTGTAACTATAAATTTAATGGAGTATAGTATGTAAATAAGATATTAGCTTATGTCAATAGTGAGAATCAACTCTTCCTCAATTGATGGCATACCAACCAACTTAATTCTTGGTTTAGGACATTCATATTATTCATGTCATCTTAATTTGAAGAAAAAGATCATATAATTGGATTATAACTTGAGATAATATAACCACACCAATGCCATATTACCATTAACAGAACTTAGACCTATTTATGATCATGACTACTTGGATGAGTGGTTATAAAAAGGAAATTTCTTTTTTTTTTCTTTGTCGTTTATTCAATATATCTGCAAGACTTTCGATCAAAAGACTAGATATTGTCGCAGGGGATGAGAACCGTTGGCCCAAGGGCTTTTTCTAAAGTGTTGGAGCTCAAATTTTGGATCTTTTACCTTCACTAGAATCATACTCTTTGAGGTGGAGCTCTTTACCACTCAGTAAACCCCACTATATTTTAAAAAAATAAAATTCTTTCTTACACACAGATGCACGATTCAATCTCTTAAAAAATGGTTAGATTTAAGGGTGAAAATTATTTTACCGAATAAAATAAAAAATGACTGGTTTGGTCCGTTTTTTATGTGTTCGGTTCAGAAAAATGAAAGTTGAAGTTTCGGTTTGGTTCGAAATTTTGATGATTTTTGAACCAAATCGAAACATTAAATTCACATATAATTTTTATTATTATATATAATTTCATATCATACCAAATTGAAATAAAACTTTGATTTTATATTTTGTATATTTTTTTCAATAATATCATTTAAAAATTATTTTTTAATTAATAATACCGAACCGAATAATCGAACCGAAACTAAAGATTCGGTTCAGTTTGATTTTATTGCCAAACCGTAAACACGCCTAATCAAATTCAAGCCTTACAACCCTTCCACCGATTAGTAATTTATATCCATAAACTTTAACATGAGTGATTTAACTTCATAAACTTTTAAAATATGTAATTTTACTCATTTCGTCCATCTTTTAACGCCCCATACAATCTTCGTTAGATAATTTTCTATGAAAAGAGGAATAAAATCTAGTTCATACTCATAAACTTTCACTTGTACCAATTTACACTCATAAATTTTAAAAATTATTAAAAACACTCCGTAAAGTTTCTCACAAGGTAAAATTAACCTTACTCCATCTAAATTACGCTAGAAGAATCAAACTCTTTTTTTTGTTTAACTACGCGTCATGAATAAAAATCAACCGGAGGTTTTTAATTCTATTAGAGAGATTTAACTAAATTTTTCCTTAACCCCATATTAGAAATAAAAATTAACGCTTCTCCATTTGATTTTTAACTCATTTAGAGAGATCTAACTCCAATTTTTAGTTGGATTAGAGAGACTTTCTCTCTTGGGTTTTTATTCCTAACGTGGAGTTCAAGAAAAAATGAGTTGAATCTCTCTAAGGTAGTTAAGTATAGAGAGATATCGTTCATTTTAAACTTTATGGGTATAAATGACCTATAAGTGAAAATTTATGAGTATGAATAAGATTTTACCATTCTTTTGTTAAAATACTTAATGAGATTGTATGAGTCGTTAAAACATGGATAAAAATGGGTAAACTTACTCATTTGAAAAATTCATGATATGAAATTATCCATTTTAGAATTTATGAGTATAAATTATCAATTAGCAGAAGTTTATAGCTATCGTTTGAATTTAACCCAAAAAACCTTAGACATATCTACGTTTCTAGGAGGGCAAAGACCGACCAATGACTAAATATTTGATGTAGAAGACTTATCGGCAGAAATATAGATAAAGAAACAATTGTCTGTGTAATTATTTCATTTTCAATTATCTTTAAAATTCATAAAACAGAAGTAATTACTAATTAGTATTCTAATAACCACTTATACATAATAAAATAAAATAATTAATTCTTTGGTCATCACTTACATAAGTAACAAGACCTCATGGATCTCATTTCCGACATCCTTAAAAACTAAAAAAAAAATTGGTACTTTTACAAATGTAAGATACTTGAATAAATAAAGGTCATTCTATGATTTTTTTTTTACATTAATACGAAAATTTGTATATATATTCACAGTTTATGTACACGTGTAAATAAGAACAGTTCATATATTTTACATGAGCTGTACTGTAGAATTTTTCCAACGATTATGATTATAATAGTATTGAGATCATAGACACTAAAATGACATGTAAGACAAAAGTAAGGACACAAAATGTAATACACAACAACACTTTAGATAATTATAAAATTAAAATATTATTTGCGTCACAATAAAAAAATGAACAGTTATAAATGAAATGATTAAAAGAAGACTTTTGAATAGTTTAGAGAACGAATGAAAACTTTTTAAAAATTATTTAAAATGTAAAACGGTGATAATTGGGGCTTAAATATTTAATCCAAATAATTTTTTTTATTTATTTATCAATACTTTTGCAAGTGTAAGATAATTGAAGAATATGTTATATATTTTTTTTACATGATTATGATTATTAAATAAGACAACAATTTTCCAAACCAACTTATTATTTTATTGTATGCTTAATTATTAAGCATTAAGTAGTGAAGGGGACAAGTAGTTTAGCCAATTTTTCGAAGCTTTTAAGCAACTCTTAAGATCTAATATTGACTTCCCTAATAAAACTCTCTCGAACATGGACTGTCCTATCAAATTGGATCTAACACTAATTACTTATAATAATGGCCTTCAACACATATAACAACATTAAAATTAATATAAAAAAGTCTCACATCTTTAATAAACATAAGATATAGTACTTTTAAATGGCTCCATAAAATGTAAATATATATAATAAATTTACATTTATGTATATAACATATATATGTATATGTGTGTAATGTCTGCATATATTATAACATATATACAATACATATACATTGGTATATAATATATGTTATAACACATAACACAACGTATCTAACACATACAACATATATGTATATACATCATATATGTTATATATATGTGTGCGTGTTTAATGTGTGCGCGCATATATATGCATGTATAAAGTAATGATAAATAATATATAGATGTATTACTGTATCTAGCATATATAAACAATATATAACACTATTGTACACATTAAAACTTATACACCAAAAGGGATGAAAGCTACTATACATTGAAAAAAATAGTTAATTTAGTCAATTTTGGCTAATTAAGTTAATATTTATGGAAATGTGCTATATACAATTTTTCACAATAATTAGAGATATTCTTGTATTTAAAATATAAAAGTTGTCTAAAATATTTCTAAAATTGAAATTTATCAGCAAATCAATAAAATATTTTTAAAAAAGTCTTACCTCTAAAATTAAATACGAATGGGGACTCTCTGCTACTAGTTCGGTTCAACCCATTAGGATACCTTTTTGAAAGAAAACAACCCCATTAGGGGCACTTCGGAAACAATAAACAAAAAAATATTTTTTTTTTTACTTTTATATGTGGGTCATGTGGGCTCATCTGGGTCGTTAGATATGATCCAACGACTCAGATAAACCGAACAAGAGATGATCTCATTCCATTAAACATCATGACCTTGATAAAGAAAAATTATGGGGCCTGGCTGAAAAATCATATCGTTTGTAGATAAGAAACATGGAAGGAATAACAATCTTCAACCATCAATTCAAGAAGAAATTAGTTTTAAAAATATCCAGTAAAAATCATAAATGATCAATTGGAAAAAAGAGCAGTAAAAGAGAATTAACCAAAGCTTAAGATAATAGCATTTTCTCCACCTAATTCAGATCTTGCTTGTAAGATTTTATCAGCTTCCACTTGAAACCAAAACTTAACAGTTAGCATGTCCCACCTACATTGTCTGTGCTGGTAAGACTCTAGTCTCGTTGAATTTTTTAACTTGTATCAGAGCATGATTGAGTCTTCTTTTGTCGCTTTAGTTTAATTCTTCATCCATTTAGTTTAAATTGTTTGATATATTACATAGTTCGACTACCGTCTCATTATTCAGTAAGATGTGTTAGAATGTTATTTCACATCGCCTAGATCTACATATTTTGTGCTATAAGGTTCTAGTACTCATTTTCTTAACACCTAGATTTTAAGGAATGATCGGCTAAGCTTTTCAACAAATGAAACATCATATTTCATAAAATTTTATTTAACAACTAGGGTTGTTCATCAAAACTCAAAATAATGAAATTCATCTCACGCCTATGAAGAAACCAAAATTTGACAATATATAGTAAAAAGAGTAATTTCCATCAAACATCAGAATATATGCCAAAATGCAAGCATACAATGATACAAGTAAAGGAAAAAGGAAGTATTCCATTTTCAAATCATAAGCTAATCCATATAATTAACTAAGAAAAATGAGAAAACCCGAAAGATTACTCGAGAAAATAGAATTCAGAAACAAATTCATTCAGAAAAAATATCATTCGTACAAATGCTTAACTTATGTTGGATTATCATCTATAACAATACATAAACTCTATATTTCATCAGATCAATAAATTGAGATTTTTTTTTGCTTTCTATTGTATTATTTCACCTTTTCTATAATGAATGAACAATCTGCTGGAGGGTCTATGCTCTTCCTTTCCTTCTGTCGTCCAGAGCCTGCCAGAAGAAAATATAGAATCATATTGGTCTTAACAACAATGAAAACAATGGAAATACATATCAATTTATTCACCACTTCTACTAATTATTTATATGACTACAAGTGGAAGATCATACGGTAAAATGTGTATTTGACGTGAAAATATACCTTGCTTTGGAACATTCTCATGGTTAACACAAGTGTATCCCGCATTCTACGTAAAAAAAAAAGAAACATAAATAAATATCATGTTATACTCCAGCCTCCAGCACCATTTCTAAAGATATGGTTTAAGAAGTCTAATTGTGAATGATTTCTTAATGCATATATCCGTTCAGACGTATACTCATCACAGAGAGTATATAAGAATAGTCATATGAATAATGTTTTACCGAACATCAGATGTTTTAAAAGGGTGAGAAGATCCATCAGAACATGTCAAAACAAACTGTATCGAAAGCCCGGAAGGAATTTTGATCTGCAACCACAATCAATTAGAATGCAATTAAGGAGAAAGTCAACTACTTAATAATCTTACAAAGAAAAGCTATATTAGGACACTATCAAAGACTTCCAACTTAATTCAACCGAGTTCATGGGAGATGGGGATTTAATTATTGAAAAAATATGTTTTACTTACGGAATCTAACAATTGGACAGAGATTCTGCTGAGTTTGCAAGTAAATATAAGCACGAAACGCACTAACAGCGGATCGTCTTTTATTTTTGTTAATAAGAACATTGGATTGTCTTAAAACGTACTTTAGATCAAGGTACAACTATAACTGTTCATATACACTGACAAATGATAGTTGTGTAGCCAATGTTTAAATATATGATATAATAACTTAACTATAATTTAACATACTGATAACTCCGGCGAATATTTTTCAGCAATCACCACAGCTTCTGTTCTTTTGATCTTAATTTGGTAGCCAGACCTCCTCAAAATAAATGATGCTTGCTCCCAATTCTCAGAAGATTCAATCTGTATAGAGGTAACGAGGCAAAACTCAAACGTAAACCATACCATTTAGTACTGTATATCAAAAGTTTTCATCTGCCGCAGAATTATATCACATGACATAAGATTTAGATCATATAGAAACTTAATTGTATGATTGCAAGCAATTACCTAATCTGCAGGAAAAAAAAAAGAAAATTGAAATAAATTCTTGTAAATTCTCCCAAATTTTAATATCGCTTATAGCTATACACATGTGATATGAGTGAATCTCTTTCTAATTCTATCTTTTGTTGTTTTAACCCCATGATGCTGACCGAATATGATAACTAGCACTAGTGGAATGAAGTACCAGTGCTAACTCAGCTTGATAGGCTCATATAAAGCTTGAGCATTGCGGCTTGTTTGAACCCATTTCATGGAAAATTACCTATAGAAGATTAAAGTTAACAATTCTGATAAGTACATGCTTTCCAGTTTCCCATATGGCCATATCCATCCTTGTATTGTTTAGCAATAGTTTATATTACTAAGAATCTAAAGTTACAAACGTAAATGTTAGTCATGATAAAATTTAAAGGTATGCAGGAACTACCATTTCAAGTAAACTAGAAAAATAAACCTACCAGCAATTCAACACTGAATGCGGCATGACCCTTCAAAACATATGTGTCAATGTCCAGTTGCATATTTGGGTCTACAAAGGAGCTTATCAGAAAGATTGCAAGCTATACAAACTGTAAGATGTAAATGATGTAAAGGATACACTAATGAATTGGTTGAAGTGCTACTTGTGCAATCATTGCAATGCAAATGTTCTGTCGTGAGGCAGCTAATACTTTTCAGCCAGTGAAGCATTGTCGTGGTAGGCAAGACTTGTTAAGAAGTCTAACAAAGTGTTTATAATTTTTACACGCTTAATGCAATTCTTATTCATCCTTTCCATCAATACTGAGACCTCAATAGTTGAAAACTAAAGAAAAAAAATTAATGACATCTTCAGTTTCCAGTTTGATTTCAGAACGATAGCATCAATATAGTAGCCACTGAAGCACACAAGGCTTTGACAACATAGATAATGATCATAGATTGAATCAAACATTAAAGTTAGTAACTTTTGGGTACTTACCACATTTTATTTTGTTCTGATCATTTGCGAAAAGCCTCACTAACTCACCCTGGTAACAAGCAGCATTGATGGAAGTCAGATTTTAATGCACGATTGGGGGGGGGGGGGGGGGGGGGGNGGGGAGATAAAAGAAGAAGCTAAGTCTGATGAATGCTAAATATGGAGAAAGATGGTTTCCATATCGAGGAGAATCACTTGAAGGTAGCAAAACAAGGGGAATATCATCAAAGTTTTGTACATCATGCAAATTGCAAAATATTATTTCAGACTTGTATATTCAACACAAGAAAACTAATAATGCCGAGCATGCATGTGCCTCTATAGATGCATTGCAAATTGTTAATTAAGAACCGAGTAAGCAGTAGGCTAACAGCAAAACCAAGAAAGCATCGTAAGATGTAGTGGTGGGATTCTTTAAGTAATAATCTTGGACACATACATCAGAACATGAAGAAATATTTCTGATGCATATTTACAATCATATATCGAGTCTACAGAAATTTCTCGTAGAAACCTGATGGCCTTTGTCGTCCATTGGTATGCACTCAACAGCAATCAGTTTGTCAACGTCATCAGCTGTGACAACATATTCTGGATTTGTAGCTCCTGAATTTGAAGATATGAATGAGAAGAAAAATATTATTATGTAAGTAGTTTATGCAAGACAAATATACAATGCAAAAATCATTTCACTGCTTGCCTTCAATATACTGTCTAGTGCCATCCTGAAGATGACGAACCCACTGACATACAAAAAACACACTGTTTAACTTGCAAGTTGCAACTACCACAAGAACAGATTAAAAATTTAAAATACAAAATCTGCACGCAAATGATTTAACACAAGACCTGGAAGATACAAAGTGAAGTCCCTCGTACAGGATATCCACATCCAAGAAGTTTGCCTCCTGGTGTGGCCTCACCAATTATCTGAAAATTATCTATGCCCGGGCGCACTGAATTTAAAGTAAGTTATATTAATTTTTACCTCAAAGGTAATGATTTCCTGCTCTATGTGGAAAATGATTAACCACCTTCTAGAACAGAAGTGTCATTGGGTATATTACCTCCTTGCGCTTGCACCTCATCGTCATACATCGGATCACTGGAAACAGGAGCAGGAAAGAAAAGAACAGAGTATTATGTCAAAGGAAAAGAAGTCTACATACTTGATCAGACCAATTCTTTTAAAATTATATCTGTTTCGTAAATAAGGAGGCCAGAACCAACTTTATTAAATTTCTGAGTTCATATGCTCTTAGAAACAAATCATGACTTAAATAATAACAGTTGAAAAGATCAGAAGGAACTGTAATATCATTTTCTGGACATCTAAAAAGGAGAAATAATGTCAAATGGAATGCACTTTATTGTATTTACCGCCTTGATGCAACCAAACAAATGAATAGATAAACCTGAATGTCATTAATTATAAGATCTTATTACAACGGGGAACAATTAAAATTTTCTAATAATCAACTTATCAGCCTTGAGAAATCGAGCCTGCCAACAGGCTTTCATCCTAATGGAACCTCGTCTCCCTTTTAGTTATGAAATCAAAGTGACTGCGGTTTGCAGATTTGATCCTAGAGAGGTGCACATATGATATTTTTTTTTTATAGAAAATTGAATTTGCTGGGTTAAAATAACTAGTAGTGAGATCCAGCCGTATTATCAGTTTCATAGTAGTTTGAGATGTTTCAACATTCATTAGTGCCTAACAAGACATCAGAAGCCAACTAATAAAAACAATGTCAGACCTGCCAGGATAGTAAATGGGCTCCTGAGGATACCCATTGTGCCCCTGCATATAAAATGAAAAGAATATTTCAAGATTTTTTTATAAGAAATAGAAAATTACAAGATTAAGCAAGATAGTTGACAAAATAAAATTAGAAAGCGAATGTAGCAGTACCATGCGTCCATCTCCAAGTTGAGGTTTCAAGATGCCAGAATCAGAGCCATCTTTTCCATGAGATCCACCATCAACAGGAGTTTCAAGCACAGATGTTATTTCTCTCATTCTATCCTGCGATGGAAGTGGATGGTTTTTTTAGCTTGGCATCACTGCCCCTAAAGCATCCTTACAGATGTTGTGGTTTGTCTTTTGCATTTGGAAAAAGAAAGGCATATTGCCAGAAGCTGGGACCACCTCACCCTAAGTAAATGTAGAAGCAGATTTCAACAAAACTATTTTATAGGCATGTAGATAAATTACCATATATTTTATAGGGATGTGAGTTTATGCGCTAAATTTTGGGAACTAAAGAACCAGGGGAACATTTAATATTTGCAAGAACAAGACACTCCAAGAGGAAAATAAATAAAAATTTTACAGTTCCAGCTTCATCAAGGATTCACACTCCCGATGATTTTCCTAAACACTTCAAACTTTTGAAGAATGAAAGCATAGATTATCTTGTGACTGAATATATCTGACAAACAACTCATATAATCTGATAACTGCTTGAAAACCTGCTCTAGATTTGTGAAAAATTCATTTAGCAGAATGAATTCATGAATCATGATATTGCATGTCGCGGGAGCTAAACTAAAAAGGTGGAATGATGGCATAAAAAAACTTCTACCCAAACAGATTTTTAAAACAAATTGGTTTAGACTGCCTAAACAAGCCTTGAGAAGACGGAAAATCAGAATGGAAATAATCCTGACGAGATAATCATTTCATAGGTCTTCAACTTTATCAACAAATACAACCACCAATCTCCATGGAAAAAGAGGGAATATATCAATCACAACTTATGAAGAAAGCATTAAATAAAAAGATAGCAAGCTTACATGTGAAGTTCTAATCCTCCACTGCAATTGGTCATATAGATGCTGCAAAGGTTAAGAAAAAGAAAGATAACCTTTGACCAAAGACAAGCCATGCTGCAACTAAAACTAAATGAAGAAAATATATACGACGAACAAAAATATATTATTCTCCATTACCAACATATAGGTAACATAAAGGAACATTGATAACAAAAAGGAACATTGATAACAAAACCCAGCAAACGTATTCACTTAAAAGAGCGAGATTCAACCAAGCAATAAGGTTTTGAAGTATCTACACAAGACCAGAACACATAAGGTTTAGGAATCTTACACCAGTTACTGAATAAAGAAAATCTGGTAGACACATTTGAGAAACATTTTTTTTATATAGCAGATATCCGGGCTTCGCCCGACTAATTCCCACGGGCCCTGAAGTTAACTACCAGGTAAACCTCCAGTGACCAAGGAACAACTCACATTTGAGAAACATTTATGTCCTACAATCTAGTTCACTCTCAATTATTCAAACTCGAAACTGCAGGTTTCTTAGGCTCAACTTAAATGATTATTGAGTTTGTCTGGCATTCAAATGGACAAACTCTCAAGTTCTTGAACCAATATTGGAAGTCCTGGTCCTTTATCTGGGTTATTTCTAAGGTTAAAGAGCCCTAAATGCACAGGACCTCACTCCATTCAATATGCATTTCAAAACTTCAATTAGTGCATCCAATTTGGTTGCAACACAACACACAGACAAAAGATATCAATTTGTTTATCTTATGATGATTATTACTTCCCAACCTCTCTTCAAAGATCCTTCACTGGTGTTTTTCTAATAAGAAACATAAAATATTTTATTAATCGAGAAGAAACTATGAGAATGGAGGATAAGCAATCCACCAAGAAAAGAACTACAAAACATTCAAGACCAAACACAAGGCCAAGAATAACAAATAGAACTTGAAGAAAAAGATTTCAACAAGCTAGACTTCAAAGCCCATAAAGATGCTAGAAAGAAAATTATATGCCACAGAGTCTCCACATCTTCCTCTCGATCTTCAAAAATGCATCTATTACGTTCCAACCAAACACACCAAAGGGTAGCCACCAAAGTACAAGACCAAAGAGGTCATTTCTTTTTACTAGACTTTCTTCCCACAAAAAAAAATCCAACAATTCAAGTCCACTGATGTTTTACATAATCCTAAGCCATTAAAATAATGGATTATGTCTGTAGACAACTAGAAACATTGTTTTGACATACCAACATACACGAGGTCCGTGCGCCTGAGGCGTCTTTGTATATGTTGTGATCTAAGTAAAACTAGCATATGAGGGAGAAAGATCAAATTCGTGCTATATTCCATGATACTTTGTGGCCTAATTACATATACTTTCTAGCTATGCTACTAAATTAGTACCTTTACACTGTTGGATATGACAGAGGCGTTTATCACATGGGGCCATATACCATACTCTGCCAACAAGCCGAGCATTGATGACATAAAGACATATCTCTCATCTTCTGCATCCTAAGAATATAAGAATATAGTCAATACTGACATGATAATCAGATACAAACCTAGATGACTGAAAAAGGGGGCATTACACAAACAGCACTGCAAGAAAAAATAATGCCTCCTGGGAAATTACAATTTACAACTAAATAAAACCTACAAGATGTGACAATGACAGCTCATATTTTGTGTCCACGTCTCAGCAGTTAGTTAAGGTTCTATTAGAATAATATATGTGCTAATCTCATTTTTACCATTCTACAAAACCTCTTGCAACAGATAAAGCAGCCGGACATCTCAGAACCCACCATTATCAGTATCTCAACCTCTCACATGTATTTAATCAAGATAACACAAGATCAATAGTCATTTGATCAAGCAAGTACAAGTATTTTATAGAAGGGGAAAAAGAGAACTTGGAAAAAGAATCTACAACAAACCTTTAACTTTTTATAAGAACAACATACCTTTAATTCATGTGAAAGTTTTAAATTTTCTTCAAGATAACCTTTTCTGCGAGACAACTCATTCAAGGCAGAAGTAATTGCTTCATTCTGCTTCTCGTCTAATGCCTAGTATCCAATATGACGCTATTTAACATCCAACTTAACATCAAGAGCTATAAGAATCTAGTTTTACATGCAGTGAACAATGTATGAGAGGGAAAACAAACAAATAAATAAGTTGAAGATAAGGACAAACCATTCTTATGTCAGAGAATTTCCTCTCTAATGCACACTTTTCATTCAGCAGTCGCAGGTCCTTTGAGAAAAAGACCCCAATTATATATGTATAGATATGATCAATATGCATATACCCATGCGTGAAATGGAAATGCTATACCTTGATACATGCAACTGCAATTTGCTCGCGGAGGAGGAGAATCTCCTTTTCCTGCGCTTTAACTCGTGCGTATAACTCCTATTATATACGATACGCTTATTGTCAGAGAGCCATATCAAGCTTCATTGTAGGTATAAATTCAAAATCATACACCACATGGATATAAGCACCATACCATAGCCTCACGGTCTTGAAGATTATTGGAAAGCTCATCTCCTTTCGAATCATTTGGAGTAAGAGATTCTCCTCTCTTTCTGTTAGTTTTTCAAGTTATTAGCAAGAATATAACTGATTTTTCTGTCGGTAGGAAATAGTCGTCTCAACTTGAAATGAGTGAAGCAGGCTGATTTAAATTATTACCCTTTTAATATGCCGGATCTTGAAGTCTGATCATCATCATTAAGCTCATGCAAAGAGCTCTTGGTAGAAGACATCAAGTTGGCCGTGTGAGTTCGTTGCTAAGCCAACTTCTTATTATGTAAGCACTAACCACGTCCATCATTACTAATAGCAGCTTGCATTTGACTTCATTTTCCTGTTATTCAATTGAGCAAATTTATACGATAAGGGACAAGTAGATCATCAGAGTTCAAGGAAAATATATGCATTAATGAGCCGAGCCATAAAGACAGTCGATACATTCAGCTAGAGCCTAACAAATATCCAAAAAAATAACTTTTAGCTTATATAAATATAATTGTATACACTGAGCAACCTATTTTAATATCGGTTACATTTTCCATCGCCATACTATGTGCTTGCAATTGCTTTTCTATTGAGCTATTGCAGTCATAATTTACAATTCCAAACAGTCAAATAGTATAAAATTACACAGATTGCTCCTAAGTGGAAAATGTAACCGATATTGAAGAAAAGTGGAAAATCACAAATGCATGACAAGATTCTTCTCCCTTTCATCCATCTACTATTTGCAACTTATCCTCAAATCCAGTTTACATAGTTGTATTAAAGGCCAAATCTACCAACTCTGAAATATAATGATAAAATAAAGACCAAACGTCTCAGGAGTTTCAATTAAGGAACTAAGCAGTTGTTCGCTAGCACTTGGCTACCCAGCATTTGCCATGGGCATGAAAACTGGTACACAAGAGGTGCTTCCCGGTCCTCTTGTGCTAGGTGATGGTCCTCTCAATGCTCTAGCTCTCACGCCGGATATGGACTGAGCTGTCTCACAACATTCTGAAACCATCTCATGTAGAACTTTAAAGGGTGAACGACCCAACCCTTGGAACATACTATAACCACAAGTAGCACAGAGCTGACATCAAGGTACCATCAAATGAGCTCTTGGGGAAGATAGAAAACTATTTTCGTACAGAAGCTACTCCAATTGATAAATAGTCAGGCGGATTTCAAACAATCTGATACATTAATAACCAGTTAAATGAACGCAACATAGCAAACGCCTTGGTTCAACCATTTCTTTTCAGTGACTGAAAACATACTTAGCAAACGCCTGAAAATAGGATAAGCAAGTATTATGAGGTAATAGGTATTGCACTGACCCGGAATCAAGATCAAGTTTCTATGGAGTAAGAAAGGTTTAGAGAGGAGGAATACAACTGCCGAGACTGATTCAGCAAATGAACCAGCCTTTACTTGACTAATATCAGTCAGATTCAAGGAGACCATTAATCGCATACCCAGTTGCCAGTTGACTCTGAACCAGTCCAGCCCCAAAAAACTCATTAACAAATTAAACGGTAAAAGGACGACAACATATTAATTATCGTCTTAAGTATACAGTCACAGTAACAAACGTAATTACCGGTCGAATGAGTACTAATCATTTCAAAGGCCAATACAAAATGATTGGATACAAAGCCAAAACCAGTACTTAGCTTAAACACAGAACTCGCTTTACGGAAGAAGAAAATAGAAATCGGATACAAAGCTAACACCACTACTCAGCTTAAACACAGAACTCACTTTACAGAAGAAGAAAACAGAAACCGGATACAAAGCCAACACCATTACTCAGCTTAAACACAGAACTCGCTTCACAGTTTAGGAAAATAGAAATCGCAAACCCCCTAAGCTAAAGTTTTTCCACTATTCAATTCATTGAAACAGAAAATTAGAGAACATGGGCATCCAAGAAGAAGCAGAAAATTGTAGGCAAAATTCAAAATTGATAAATACCCAATACAAATATGACCCAGAAAAAAAGCGTGATCAATAACCCAACAAATAAATGTAAAAACAAGAATAAATAACCGTTATCAGTGCTAAAAGAAGAAGCTAAGGAAGTACCCAGGCGAATTTTGAGATAGAAGCACAGAGAGAATGAAGATCTCAAACTCAGGTCGTTAAAAAGTACATAAATGGAAAGTGAAAAAATACCAAAAATTAAAAAGCCAACAGGCAACTGACAGTGAGAGAGAGAGAGGGAGAGGTCAATGAGTGTTAGGTCGTTAAAGAATGAAATGAAGACAAGATTTTCCACGTAATTAGTACGTTTAGGGGTATATCTCAATTGAAAGAAAAAGTGATTAATTACGCAAAAAAGAAAAGTCGTAAGGCGACGGCCGTCTGAATTGACTTCCGCAAAAACGCGGGAAGGCAAAAAAGAAGTTTTTTTTTTCACTGCAACTGAAAAAAATTCACCTTTATTCTATGTGGTTTTCATTTAGTTTCTAAATGATCCTTGCAATTGTTGTAAATAATAGTATTGTTGAAGAAAGAGAAGCAGAAATTACAGTCTCAGAAGAAAATCTTCATCATAGACAAAAGAGGGAAGCAGAACAGAGACTTTCACCAAACACAGTGGGTGTCTAACCATTTCTGATAAAAAACGATCACAGGCATCGGTAGGCATCCGTTGGAGATCATAGGCAACCGTTAGAGATTATATGTATATATACATCACTTACTCATTGTAAAATATCAGTATTTTTCAATAAGAAATCAGAACCAGAGGCTCATCATCTTTCTTTAAAGATCAGAACCCTGAAGGTTCATCATTTCTACATGGTATCAGAGCATTGATTCTGAGAACCAACACATACAACAGTATGGCATAACCATCAACCTCCGGCCAGCTTCACCACCACGACACCAATCCCAGACTGACCTCCATCCTGCTCATTGGCCACAACTACATACCATGGGCCAGGGCGGCTCGGGTGAGCCTGAAAGGAAGAGGAAGATTGGGTTTCGTGGACGGTAGTAAGCCAAGACCAGACCGAAACTCAGAGGAATGTGACATCATGGACAGCCGTGTAATGACGTGGATAACTAATTCAATAGACCTAAAACTCAGTGAAATCTTTTGTTTTTGTGAAACAGGACAGGAACTCTAGGAAGAAATCCGGAGCAATTATTGTGAACAAAACAATTTCGCGCAAGTCTTTGAACTTAAACGAGAGATCTCCCAAGCAAAACAGGGGGACAGATCAGTACTGGAGTTAACCGGGTTTTTAAAATCTAAGTTCAAATAACTTGAAACCCTAAGACCGATGACCACTGACCTGAAGGAACTCCAAGAGCGGGCTAAACAGGATATGGTGTTCCATTTTTTGACGACTCTCGACTCAAGCTACGAGGCGTTCCGGGCTTAGATCTTGATGTCGACAGAGAAGCCAACTTTTGACACGGTCTCAGCCATGGTTCAAAGAGAAGAAACCAGACGACGAGTGATGAGTACCGGAGATGACAAGGCGGAGGCACTAGCCATGGCGACCCACGGCTCCCTCCGAAACCCTAACCCTAGGGAAGGGGGAAGGCACCGCTGACAGCCAGGAGAGCCGGTGAAGTCCAGTCACTGTCGAAAGGAAGGGCACACCCACGACCGGTGCTGGAACCTGAACCCTCATCTCTGGCAGAACCAGAGAAAGTTCCAGAAGGAGCGCGAGAATGACGATCGAGAAGGTTGCGCGAAGAGTGACGAGTGAAGGGGCTCTGCGAAGACATTCCCCTTTTATACCGAGGGCTTCAGCGAAGCGGGTTACGGACCCGGTTTGGGTAATGGGTACCGACCCGATCGAATGGAGGAAATGGACAGATTCGGATCCGTTAGAGCAGATCTGCACACAGATAACGACGTACAGATGGCTACACTGCTCAAACAATTCGGAGAATTTTTGCGCGATACGTCAGGTTCATCTATTTGCAATACTGTCAATTATTTTTCTAAATCTATAAATTTTTGTCATAACTTAAAATACTGGATAATAGACTCTGGTGCCTCAGACTACATGACTCATAACACAAAAAATCTACACAGTCTCACTAAATTAGAAAAACCACAACACGTGATGGTAGCCAATGGAAAAAAGAGTTCCAATTTTCGGCATAGGGTCCACCACACTCTTCACAAAACCCATTAACAATGTACTTTGTCTACCCAATTTTAACTCCAATCTCCTATTCGTTAGTAAAATAACCAAAAAACTAAAACTGCAATGTTACTTTTTCACCTGACAAAGTATTTTTTCAGGATCGAGACACCGGGAGGAAGATTGGTGAAGGAAAATTTAGAAACGGTCTGTACTACTTAGAAGATACCGACAAAACATGCCTTTTCACCTCCAGTACAGTACAAAAAGACAAAATATTACATTGGAGATTCGGTCATCCCTCCGAAAAATCCTAAACAAATTACTCGGTTGTAATTCAGACTCTAGCAGTTGCTCAGTCTGCAAACTCTCAAAACAAACCAGGTTACCCTTTCCACTATCTAGTAGTACGACAAAACGATGTTTTGAATTAATTCATTCTGATGTTTGGGGACCCGCCCCAGTTGATTCATATAATAAATTCAAATATTTTGTTACATTTATTGATGATTTCTCTCGCACCACATGGTTATATCTTTTGAAATCAAAAAATGAAGTCTTTAGTCGTTTTCAAGAGTTCAACAATTTAGTTGAAACTCAATTTGAAACAACCATAAAAATCTTTAGGTCTGACAATGGAACCGAGTATACTAACAACACCTTTTTTGAGTTTTTTAAACAAAAGGGTATACGACATCAAACCACCTGTATCCACACCCCACAACAAAATGGTGTCTCAGAACGCAAAAACCGACACCTTCTTGAAATGACTAGGTCTCTCCTCCTCCAAAACAATGTACCAAAAAGATACTGGTCCGATGCTATACTCACAGCAACCTACCTCATCAATCGGTTACCCAGTGTAAAATTGCATCTGAAAAGCCCTCTAGAAATTCTCAAGGGTAGGAAAATTAACCTAGATCATATACGAGTATTCAGATGTACATGCTTCGTACACATTCCAAGACTTGATAAATTGGACAAAACCTCAGTCAAAACCCTATTTTTAGGGTATTCCGCTGAGAAAAATGGGTATAAGTGCTACGACCCAATAAATCATAAACTCTACATCTCGCGCGATGTACACTTTTTAGAACTAGAATCCTATTACCCAAAGGACCCCGCCAACCATAACCACCACCAAACGTTTCCGCTACCTAACAGTATTATTTCCTCCGATATCATAAGATAGGAACATGATACTGCATCAACTGCGCCTGAGACAACTACCTCAGGGGGAGCAACTGATGAGGCAGCTGTCACTGATGAAGCAGTAATCGTAAGAAGGTCAACAAAGTAAACTCAACCCCCAGCAAGATTAAAAGACTACGTGTCCCATCAGGTTCTATACCCTATCCAAAATTTCCTATCTTATGATAAAATCTCTAACATCCACAGGACATACTTGGGCAAAATTGTCAAAAGCTCTGCTGACTCATATATGTTCATCAAACACACGAACAACTCCACCACCATCGCTTTAGTTTTATCATCACCGGAAATAACCACGATGAAATATGGAGTGTTCAACAATTTCTAAAAGGAGATTTTGATATTAAAGATCTAGGAAAACTGAAGTACTTCCTAGGGATAGAAATAGCTCACTCGAAAAAGGAACTGTTTCTATCTCAAAGAAAATATATCTTAGACTTGTTAAAAGAAACAGGCATGATAGAGGCGAAACCTGCTAGCACACCAATGGAAACCAACATGAAAATAAGACTGAATGATAGCAAACCAATAATTGATATAGGCCAATATCAGAGACTAGTAGAAAAACTAATTTATCTAACGGTTACAAGACCAGATATCACTTTTGCAGTTAACGTTATCAGTCAATTCATGTACGCACCCTGCACAAATCACCAGGCAGCCGTAGAAAGGATACTCAGATACCTTAAAGGAACACCCGGTCAAGGAATATGGATGAAGAGAACTGGGGCAAACTCCGTAGTTGGATACACTGATGCAGACTGGGCAGGTAGTTATGATAGAAAATCTATAACTGACTTCTGTGTCTTTGTAGGTAGAAATCTAATAACCTGGAAGAGCAAGAAACAAACTGTTGTAGCAAGGTCAAGTGCAGAGGCAGAATACAGAGCCATGACCTCCACTGCTAGTGAACTCACATGGATTAGACATCTCCTTCAAGACATGAAGGTTGAGATAAAAAAACTGATAGAGATGCACTGTGACAACCAAGCAGCACGTCATATTGCAATGAACCTCGTTTTCCATGAGAGAACCAAACACATTGAAGTGGACTGTCACTTCATAAGAGAGAAGGTACAGTCGGGAGAAATCACCATTCCTTTTGTACGTAGTGAAGACCAGCTGGCCGACATCTTCACCAAAGCCCTTGACAAAAATAACCTCCAAAGAATACTTAACAAGTTGGGCTCGATCAACCTATACGAACCCAACTTGAGGGGGAGTGTTGAAGAAAGAGAAGCAGAAATTACAGCCTCAGAAGGAAATCTTCATCATAGGCAAAAGAGGGAAGCAGAACAGAGACTTTCACCAAACACAGTGGGTGTCTAACCATTTCTGATAAAAAATGATCACAGGCATCAGTAGGCATACGTTGGAGATCATAGGCAACCGTTAGAGATTATATATATATATATACATATCACTTACTCATTGTAAAGTATCAGTATTTTTCAATAAGAAATCAGAACCAGAGGCTCATCATCTTTCTTTAAAGATTAGAACCCTAAAGGTTCATCATTTCTACAAGTATTAATAGAGGAACATTAGTATATGACCCCAGATCTTCTCAATTCTTCAACTCTCATCTCTTCGTTAATAGAGGAACAATAGTTATAAATAATAGAATATCACAAGTGAAATAGTAAATTAATATTCTCTCTTATCCCTTCAAATCCCCTTTTTTTAATATGAAAGCTTCTATGTTATTTTTCTTTTTATGTTTAATTCAGATATTTTAAAATATATTTTATGATTTTAATGGAGAAAATATGGATATTCTTCGTTCTTTAGTTGATAAAAAGTGTGATGATGAAGAAATATTATCTTGTACACAATGTAACTATCTCACACCATTGTTAAAGATAGAATATATTTTTTCACGTTCGATAATGAAAGAAGCGAACGTTAATACAATATCAAGTTCTATAAAATTCATTGAAGACTCTGGAAGAGCAAACATTGTATTATCAGATTAATTATAAATAAAGCATTATTTTTTTTAAATCTCAAAGAAACTTATTGAGTTTCAGATATATATATATATATATATATATATATATATATATATATATATGTCTTAACGGGTATCATATTGAAAGTAATAATAACATAGAATATATCTATATTATATCTACTATCTCAAACAAAAAATGTGTACTTGAAAAGTTACCTGCATTTTCTTCTGAGTTATACACATATATTAGTGCATTTAAAGCACGTGCAACAGTGGTTAAGAAGTTTATTGACTGAAGTTGCTTTATTATTTTGCATGATTGATTGGGCATTCTCGGGTCAATCACAACGCACGAATTATTGAGAATTCAGATAAAAACCCATTGAAGAACCATGAGATTCTTCAATATAATGAATTGTCATGTGCTGCTTATTCTCGGGACAAATTAATTATTCACCCACCATGTGTATCATTTAGATATTTCATGGTATTAGTCAATGCTTCCACAATATGGTCACATGTGTGTCTATTATCAACTTGCAACCTGGCGTTTGCGAGATATCTTACTTAAGTAATTTGGTTAACAACACAAATTTTTGATTATGCAATTAAAACAATTCGTCTTGACAATGTTTGTGAATTTGTATTTCAAGTTTTTAATGACTATTGATCAATACACACGTACGATATACGTGTACTTGAATCTATTATATTATTAACTATTATTATTACATACAATCACTTTATGTTACACGAATTAAAAAACACGCTTAGCATTATTTATTTTTAATTTATGGGAGTAAAATCAATACATTGCTATATTGTTATTCTTTTATATATTGATATATTTTTTTCAACTAAGTTACACAACATCATGCATATTTTTAGGAAAAATAAGAGTACATCATAAAAATGTGATCTAAAAATTAAAAGAAAAAAGTGATAGCACTAGAATATATTTTCTATTTCACGTTTTATTTTAAACTTAGCCTTTTTTGTTTGTATTGCAAGTTAATTTTTAATTATAAATTTTTATAATTATATTTATGTAGCATATGCTAATCTATAATCTATAATATCTTTAAAAGAGTCTTAAGAGGAAATTTTTTTAAATTCCTCTTTTACCCCTTATATATGTTATATATTATAACTATATTTATTAGATGTGAAAGTCAGAGAAACTACAAGATCAATTGAGAAAATAATAATAATTATAATTATAATTTGATTTGACTTTACAAAGTGCTATGAAGAAGGTGAAAAGCCAACCAATTATATCACGAATGAAGAGAAATCAACTTAAATTCACCTGCCATTAACCCACCACATTCACTTCATTCACTTTAGCTTTTAAACATACTACCAGATGAATAACGTGCTTTGCACATGATCATAGAAACATGTAAGATCTACTAAAAAAATTTAAAAAGTACTATTAATTTTTTCTTTAGTTGTCTAGATCCTTATAGATTTATGCATCATTGTGTTATTATTGGATATCTTTTCATCATTCATATTTTTGTCAAATAACAAAAAAAAATTATTAATTTGAAGTAGTTGTTGAGATTTGTATTCCCGAGGCCTCATCCTCGGGTGATCCCGAGGCCTCGGAAGTACCTGAGGTCGTGGCCTCAGCTACTTCCGAGGCCTCGTCCTCGGGCGTACGCGAGACTTGGATCTTGGGTGTCTCCGGGGTCTCGGCGGTTGGCGTGGTCGCGTCCCCAGGGTCAAGCCCTTATTATCCTATCTATTTGGTACTGTTATGTCATTTTATCTCTACATTGCATGACCTTTGTTTGTTGTATTTTTTAGGCCATAGTCATCTTCACGTCCATTGCTTAATCATGTTTTCAGCTTCTAATTCGCTAAATAACTCTCTTATCGAGTTGGGTTCACTTAAGGCTGAATTTTTAGGGCCCCCTTATTGGACACTGGAGGCCACGCGGGTGGTGAATCACAAGCAACTATTAGTCACGAGGATGGACCTCGGGTCCCCTAAGGTGGCTTATGTGAGGCTACGCTTGGGATCATCAGTGAAAATGAGCCTGGGGTCACCCGCAAGTATGAGCCTTGTGGTCGTAGGCGAACATGAGCATTGGATCACATAAGATGACTTATGCGAGGATGAGCTTGGGGTCACCGGTGAGGATGATCCTTGGGTCACCTAAGGTAGCTTAGGTGAGGCTATGGTTAGGGTCACCGACGAGCATGCATCTTGGGGTCACTCACGAGCATGAGTTTGGATCACATAAGGTGGCTTATGTGAGGCTGAGCTTAGGGTCACCGGTGAGGATGATCTTGGGGTCACCTTAGGTAGCTAAATTGTGACTACGCTTAGGTTCTCCTCAGATGGCTCAGTGAGGATGTGCTCGGTTCATCGTGGTGACTTCAGTGAGGTTGAGCTTCAAGTCACTTAATGCACCTTAGGTGAGGGTGAGCTTGGGGTCACCTATGATAAGCATACATTGTTGTTTTTCTCATAATGATTTGCTGGACTGTTCCCACATTTTATTCTTCTCATACTATTTTGTTTTAAGTTCATATGAAATATATTATTTTTATGTTGGTCACTCTATGAGTTGCCTTCCAGTTTGATGCAGATAAATTTTTGATGAGTCAAATGGAATATAAGATTTGGAGAATGAGCTTAGGCACCTCGTTTAACTTCTACAAATAAGCTTTGCGATGCTCAGATGGTTTCAAAAACAAGTCTGGGGTCACCTTGGATGACTTTGACATTGATGAGAAATAAGTTACTTCGTTTCACATAAGCAATATTGGGCCTGGGCATCCTCCCATGTGACCAATGCAAGGTTGAGCCTAGGCTTACCCCCTATGACATAGGCAAGATTCAGCCTGAGGCTCCTTAAGTTTGACTTAGGTAGATCACAAAGATTAGTTGTGTTCTTTCATCTCTTCCCTTATCTCGATCTCCATTTCATGAGCTTAAGAGCTCAACCGCACTCATATACTTCTGGGCGTGAGTAAAAAGCTCGGTAAAGCATGTGTGTGTCTTCTTTGCTAGGGACCATAGTAGCCTCTTGTTACTTAGCCCAGCCATAATGTATTGTAAGGGTTATGTCATCGTTGTACCCCTATACTTTCAGAGCCTCCACATAAAACCTTACGACATAGTCTCATAAGTTCTCGTCTCTCTACTGCCTGACGGTGATGAGATGAGTGGTAGGCTTCCTTTGGTCTCTTCCTCCTAGAAATTGGTAGATGAACATTTTTTTGAGCTCATCGAATGATGAGATATGTCCTGATTTTAGCTGACGACTTTAACAAAACGTGTTCCATAAATCATATAGCAACAACCTGAAATTCTACAGAATGCCCTTTAACAAAACGCAGCACTAAGCTGGACTTCCCAGTACCAACATCCCCAAGAAGAACCTGAAATAAAATGCCAAAATCACATATACTACAACAAAAAAACGCTACGATAGAGGCCAAAAAATGCTATTATAGGGTTTCGATAGCGTTTTTGAAAACGCGATATATATCGACGTTATTAAAAGTCCGCTACCTATGATATCATTTTTTAAATGTTATAAAAAAGCTTACGATGGTGTTTTTTAAATGCTATCAAAAGCTTTTTATAGCATTTTTAAACGCTATCAAATGCTTTTCATAGCGTTTAGAAAACGCCATAAGAAGTCTTCATAGCATTTTAAAAACGCCATAAAAGCCTTTCATAGTGTTTTATAAATGCTGTAGTAGGTCTTTTATAACGTTTTATAAATGCTACCATAGGTCTTTAATAACATTTTTCATTACTTATTGTCTTGTTAATGTTATTAAGTACTTTTTAAAACTTTTCTATTACTTATACTTACAATTGTACAAATATAAAAAATAAATAACTTTTCCAAAAATATCACGAAATAACAGAAGTACATGTCATTTTATTTAATTAGTCAAAATTGTTAGATACTAATTTGTCTACTAGAAATCACATCTCAAAATGATAATTACATATTGATTTTTACATGGAGCAAGTAAAAGTAATTTATAAAAAAAACTAAAATCTAGTATAAAGTCACATCTAGGTACAGAAGGTGGAGGTACCCTAGGAGGTCCACTTGGTGGCTTTTCTTGGTGAGGAGGTGGTGACGCATGTAACTATCTTGGTGATGCTTCAAGACAAGATCAAAGTGTTGTACCAAAGCATGGATGATCCATTCAGATGAAGGAGCAACCATCCTATTCCAAATAGTACAATCTAAATGATCAACAACTAAGAAATGACTTATTAGATAAGGAAGTTAAGAATTAGTGGCAGACTTACAACATTCCATGATATAGTATAGTCGATGGTGGAGAGCAACCAAATTATGACATTTAACTACAAACCAAGTTAATTATCTTCTGTCTGAAAATGCAACATTTAACAAGCAGCCAAGTTTATCTAAACAATGTCTTATAAGACAATATCAAAGCTTAAGTGACATAGAAGGTTGATAGCGACACTAAGCCTTTAAAACCCATCTATTCCCTCACCCCAAAAAGAAGAAAAATAAAATAGATTAAATATGAATTGCATGGAAGTATAAAGATTACATTGAAAAATACATACCATGTAATAAAATACTCAGAACCGTTAGGATATTTGATACTAAATCTACTACCAAAGTTTGGAGTTTAGCATGTAGTCCACTCCTTGTGCATTATTTGATAGAAAAATGGTCCAGATCAAACATAATATCAAATGTCCAAAAAAGACTTCAAAGAACATACCAAAGTTCATATCACAAAACTAATTATCAAAACATACTAGTAGGACCAACCCACAAGCCAAAGTTTTCTTCAAACAACTTCCATGTGTTCCTAATCATATTTTTCAAAAAACAGTTTGCATAGCCCAAGAGTATCTCATTCTCATCACTATGTGAAACCATGCACCCACTTGAGTTACTATGTATTTGTTGTGACCTCGATGGACAAAATAATTGTTGTAGTTCAATAGCATGCATACATCATAATAATTCAAGGATATCCGTAAGTAGCATTAGGTTCAATTGCTGGAACCTCGTCTATCTTTGAAGGTTCAATTGCTCTTAAACTTGATGGTTGAGGGCAAACCCTACAAGCATGGACAAACATAATTACACAAGGATCTTCAACAAGAACGCGATAAACAAGAAAGTGAATACGTGCAGTTTGCACAAGGATCTACAACCATTATAACAAGACCATGATATCTGCAAGTTTGTAAAAGACAGTGTATAGGCATTGAGGTATTATAAGAACCATAAAGTAATTGTACCTGCTGTACAAAATCATAAAAGCTCCTTGAGAAAGTAGCTCTTCCAATTCAACATTAACAACATGGGCATGGTAATAAATTAATTTAAATTTTTTATTGAAATCCAAGAAAGTAGACACTAACTTTTCTGATATCGGCAAAGTTAAAAAGGCAATAGCTAATAAGATATTACATCGACTATCTGGTCGCTATTATTTGCAGAAATTTTTCAAAAAAATGAAGAGGATCAATCTAATCTAAACAAAGGGAAATAAATTAAGAAAAATAATTATTAATGATTAATAACACACAAAAATTAATGATTAATAAACCTAACGTACAAGAACAAATCAACACTCATCACTCATCTATGAGCTTTTGCTCCCCACCCAAAAAATCCAATCTGACTTTTGCTCCCTCAATTCAATTCCTTTACTTCTTATGAGACATTTACAAACAAAAGGCAGAGCTAAAAAAAATAACTACAAAACCACATCTAAGAAGCATAATCCTTAAGAGTGGAGGATAAACATAAAATAATGTTACACTCAAAGTGGGCATTCAAAAGCTACAATATCAAAATATAAAATTATCAAATAAAGAAATAAGAAAAACATAATTTATGCCAAAGTTTAACATTAATCCAGTAGCTATTGCTATACAACTTATCATAAATTACAACACATCAGAAATAGATGCTCATTTAGGTCATTATTCTTCAAGTAAAAAAATAGAATTTGTATCGAAGTCTAAGCTATGATGCAACATGTTCAGGGAAATAATATGTATTATTCACACGTCTCCAGTAGAAAGTCAAGATGTTTACCGGTTGGTCAAAAAAGCCTTGGTTCATACCACATCAATGAAGAGCTTTTTTTTTTCTGTTGTCAAACATATATCCTTTATCTTTCTATTATTTCAATTATTTCTTCATACTTCTTTCACTAATGCCAAGGCATAAAAAATATCATTAATTACTCTTGAAATAACTCAGAAGCACAAACTTGATTAGGTGAAAGCCAATTGATTAAAAAAAATAAAGAAAAAGAAAATGAAAAATGTAGTATGAGGTATGGTGAAATTCTGATAAGTCACCATGAGAAATTATAGTTGAAGTTAGTATGCTCATAGTAAAGCTAAAAGAGAACGATGTTGAGTGTTTACACAATTAGAAGTGTAGAAAAGAAGCAAATATGGAGAAATAATTCATTTTGTCTTCTCCATCGGCATAAAGCTAAATACTAGGGCATAACCAATGCAGAAGGATGCATCATTTTCTTGAAAGTATGCTTAATACCTCATTGCCGATCCATGATGCTAAGCCAAGCATTATTCTGAAGGGTGGTGGATATGACCACATTGTCAACTTTAATAAAAATCATCAAATAGTTTTTTACAATGTTCAAAATCATGCATAGTATGCTCACATTCATGATCACTATGTTTGCATTTATAGTCAAGAATAATAATGCATAGACATGCATCACATTACTTGCTTTGATACAATTCAAGGGCATAAATCATTAAGAATATTCTTTTCAGATCCATATGACTTTCCAACATTTAGAGCCTGTATTAGTCCAACTCTTGCTACCATGTATAAAGCTTACATAAATCATTTCAAACATCATTTCAAATTCTTCGGTTAAATCGAACTCAAATTAAGTAGAGGCTGAAACCATTGTTTATCCATTTATGTTTCTTTTCCAATAATTTTGGTTAAATCAAACCCGAATTGAGTTGATGTTGAAGCTTGTGTCTATCTAGGTCCGTTTCTTTCAAACGTCTTTGGTTAAATCGAACCTAAATTGAGTCGAGGTCAAAGTGTGTGTCTATCCTAGTCTGTTTCTTATCAAATATCTTTGGTTAGATTGAACCAAAATTTGTATGATCGTATAATTACCGAAGAGGGGGTGAATTGGGTGTTTTTGTGTAAATACATGTTATGCTATTCAATTAAAAGTGTAACAGATAAAGAGATAAGGGAAGAGAGAATGAACACAATCAATTTTTACGTGGTTCGGTACTCCTTACCTACATCCACCCTCCAAGACACCTACTTGAAGAATCCACTAGAATCACGGCCTTCTTCACGATTGAAGATCAAAACCTCGTACACTGATTGATTTGGCAGTACCAATCACACCTAGTTACAACTTTAACAATTCTCATGAACAAAATAATAACTCTCTACAAATATGTTCACAAGATTAACTACACTCAAAACACTAAGATGAGGAATTATATGGCTCAAGGAAAGAAAAATCTCTCTAAATTTTCACAATGAAATTCATGCTCAATTGTTGTGTATTTTTCCTCCAAGAAGCCCCCTATTTATAGGCTCGAAAAAATAGCCGTTGGTGCAAAATAGTGAGGAGCGAATGTCCACCGATACAATAGCGGTCGTTCGGTGGAGCGTCTTATTTTTGAAAATTTTCCATTTTGAGCAGCGGTTGACTGGAGGTACATCAATGGTTGTCTGTTCCATCATTTATTTTCAAACAATTTTCCGTTTTAGGAAACGGTCATCCGGTAGCATAGTAATTGTCGTCCGCTCAACTGTTTAATTTCAAAGATTTTACAAAAAAAATTCCTTTTTAGATTTTTTCATTATAAAACCTCATATGCTATATAGTAATAGATATCCATTCTTGATGAATATCTTAATACATCAATGGTTGTCTGTTCCATGTGCTTTTTTTCATCTTAATATTTTTGAGCTCCTATAGAAATTTTTTCTTTTAAGTCTTCATGATTCTTCAAATTTTTTCGCGTTTCTCATGTGTAACTTTCAATATGCATAATACTGCATAACAAGCATAGAAACGCTTGCACATACGTTAGTACTTAACAATATTTTGTAATCATCAAAATTAGATTATTTACTCATAGAGTCAACAATCTCCCATTTTTTATGATGACAAACCATTGTTACTTATATCAAAGATAATAATAGTCAAGTATAAGCATAAAAGGAACGATACCACCTTTAGTCTAGCCTCCCCTTAATTCAATATTCCTCCCCCGTTGACATCATCAAAATTAAAAAATTCATAGTAATTCATCAAAATAATACATCACAACTCAATAAGTAATCGATCAAAATCAGAAAGTTAATCAATAAGCAACTCAATAAACAATTCACAGTAATCCATCACAATCCATAAAAATTAAAATTTAGAGGCATAATTTATTAGAAGAAAATTCAGAAACATAAGCCATCAAAATAAATGTCAGAAACATAATTCATAACTAAATAAATTAAATATATTATAAATTTATGCAACGGGAGGAGGCTGAGAGAAGCAACGATGTAGATAAGTCATGACAGACTCGTACTGAGCTTGTTGTTGTTGAAGTAAGTTGTTATAGTTATACTCATGTTGAAGTTGAAGTGCCTGAATAGAGGAGGAAAGGGAATCGATTTAAACATTCGTAGTGTCTAACCTTTCATAGACACCTTAAAGAGTATATTCTTGAGCTTCGGTCATCCTTTCACCAGGAGAAACAATATTTTAACCTTCAACTGGTCTTTCTTCATATAGTTCTTGAGGAATATTTTCCCGCTGAGTTCTAAAAGGTACTCTCCCATAATTTCCTTAGGTATCAGCTATTAGCTTCATACGCCTTAGGGATTCCTTTGTGTAAGTATTATAGGAGTCCATTTCAACAAAAGACTCATTCTCTAAGTTTACTCCAAAATGTTAAAACACTTTGGTTAGCCACATTCTATATGGCAAGGAAGCTTTGGAGGAAGATAACACTTCTATCATATGCGACAACATGAGATATGTTAAATCAATGGGCTCTCAGCGTAAAATCTTATAAAGAAGAAATACATCCATATAACTCACTTCGTCCCTATGTCCTCCACAAGGTAAAAACATATATGTGATCATATGATGGGAGATTTTTGTCGTAATAGTGAGTTGTTTGTTCATAGGTCTTAAACCATGGTTGACAATATCTTGTCCACAAAGTGTCATATTGGCTTCTATGGTAGAGGTGGAAACTGGGCCGGCCCAGGCCCGGCCCCAGACCGGCCCGGCCGGTTCACGGGTCAGTTCCGGCCTTTTTTAGACAGTTCACAGGATGGTTTTGGGTCAGCCCGTTGAAATTTTAGGGAGGCCCGGAATGAACCGTTAAATCGGCCTGTGAACCATGGGTTGGGCCTGAGACGGTCCGGTCCAGGCTAACTAACGGGCCTGTCCCAGTTAAATAATTGGACCGGTCTGTTTGCTTTACTTTAAATGTGTTGTAATTCTCAAAAATGTAAATGGGGAGAGTTGAACCTTGGTGAGGAGTGAATGAAATATATGGATTATCACTAAGTTATATGGAAGTCATGTTACTCTCTTATAAGTTTTTAGTTTTATTACTTTAAACTCAATAGAAAAACTTGTAATAATAAGTAAAATAATTATTTTAATTATTTTATTTAGTAAAATCATAATCTTGTGATATTCATATTCACGTTAACGCTAAAAATATAATAAATAATTAATAACTAATTTATATTTCATGTTCATTGACAAAACAAAAAATATTAGGAATATTAAACTAATAATTTTTAAAGTTTTCTTGAATCCTATTTTTATTGAATAAAATATTCATTTAAAGGAAAAATATTATTTCTTATTTAATTAAACACATTTATCTCAAAAGTATATTATATGAAGTTTCGATAAAATGTGTTAAAAGACAATAATAATATTTTTTAAACAATATATTATCAAAGCTTGTATTGGTCTATTGGTAATGAGTATGATTTATAAGGGAGAGGTAAAAGATTCAAACTTCAATATACACATAATTATTTAATTTTTGAGATAAAAAAGTGGATTCACGGGTCGGGCCAGGCATAGCATCAGGGTCGGCCCAGGCCGGGCCATAGGTCTTGAATATAAGGCCTGTGATGGCCCGGGCTTGGACCGCAGGCCTTAACCGGCCCAATATTGTTCAGTATCATACCCGACCCAGATTATAACGGGCCAGTTCACCCAGTTTCACAGGTCAAATCGACCCACTTACCACTTCTATTCTATGGGATCAAAATCATGTTTCCCATGCGAATGTATTGAAATAGATGGTTCCATCAAATAGAACATCTAAGATCCTACCCAAAGAGCTCTCGTCAAGGGTTATGGTTTTCCCCTTCACATATGACTTCAAAATTAATGGATACCTAGTGAATGAAAGATTCTAAAAGAATAGTCTAACAAGCCTTGGATACATTCTAAACTTTAGTGTCAATATATTTTCCCAACCCATTCTACATAGAAAATGAACAACCTTCATTCCATCAAAATCCCTAATGTTGATTGATATTTCTTCCCATAACAATGTTCCTATTCTCATACTTACGAAAATTTGCTCTAACTTATTCATCAATAAAAATATTTTCATCATTTCTCAAATCTTCTTCAATGGGGGCTGGCTCTCTAACACGTTTACCTTTTGATGCTCTAGAGGATCTTGATGCACTAGCTTTACGAGCCACAAAGAAGTTAAATGGGTGGAGAGATGAAGCAATTTTAGGGAATTATGTAAGATTGAAATGGATTTGGTGAAGACGAGGAGTGGGTTTTTGGGTTAAATAGGATTTTTGAAAAATTTACAGCACTAGTGTTATCACATTTTATAGCAACATGATTAAAATATAGTCCAAAGTCTATTAGGGTTTGCTTTTTGTGCATAACAACAACTAGCAAAGATATATTCAGCCTCAGTTGTGGACAATGCTACAGAGTTTTGCTTTTCACTAAACCAAGACATTATGGATCTACCTAAGAATTGAGAAAAGCCATTAGTGCTATTTTGGCATAATCCGCATAATTGCATCTAAATAATCAACTAAATTCATAGAAGATTCTTTTGAATACCAAAATCCTAAAGAAGATGCGACATTTAAATATTTGAAAATTCTTTTTAACACATTTAAGTGAGATTCCTTAAATTTTTATTGAAAACGAGCACAAAGACACACACTCAACATAATATCAAATCTACTAGCGGTTAAATAGAGAAGAGAGTCGATCATACCTCGATGAAGCTTATTGTCTAATCCTTACCTTTTTTTCATCTTTGTCTAACTTCAAGGTGGTGCTTATGGGGGTACTATCTGCCTTTATATTTTCTATGCCAAATTTCTTTAGCATGTTCTTGATGTACTTTTATTGGTTTATGAATATCCCTTCTTTCGTTTGTTTGATTTGGAATCCAAGGAAGAAGTTTAATTCTCCCATGAGACTCATCTCAAACTCTTTCTGCATCATTCTTGAAAATTCCTCACACAAAGATTCATTAGTAGCTCCAAAAACAATATCATCAACATAAATCTGTACAATCAACATATCAGGTTCTTTAATTTTGACAAAAAGTGTTGTATCAATTTTTTCCTCTCTAAAATTATGGTTAAGTAAGAATTTACTTAGACGTACATAACATGACCTAGGAGCTTGTTTGAGAGCATAAAGAGCATTTTTAAGTCTATATACATGATTATGATATTGAACACTTTGAAAACTAGGAGGTTGCTCGACGTAAGCTTCCTCTTTTATGTATCCATTTAAAAAAAAACTTTTCACATCCATTTGATATAAAGGTAAATTTTTATAAAATGAAAAAGCAAGAAACATTCTTATTGACTCTAATCTAGCAACGATTGCAAAGGTTTCATCAAGATTAATTCATTCTTCTTGATTGTAACATTGTCAACTAACCTAGCTTTGTTTCTAGCTACTACTTCATTTTCATCTACCTTATTTCTAAAGACCCATTTGGTGCCAATTACCGGATACTTTAAGGGCCTACGAATAAGATCCCAAACCTCATTTATTTCAAACTGGTTTAACTCTTCTTGCATAGCGAGAATCCAATATTCGTCATTTTCAGCTTCACTAAAAATTTTGGGTTCAAAAGTTGAAATGAAAGCAATATTACCTATAGAACCTCATAGTGAAAATTGCGTTTGAATACCACTTTCAATATCTCCCAAATGAGCTTCATTGGTTGATCTTTAATGCTTTTCCACTCTTTTGGAAGAGGTGGCCCATTTTCTTCCACAGTCGGCTACTTGTTTAGTAAGCTCGATATTTCTTCTATATCATCAAAAATTTTAAAAATTTCTTTAGTATTAGCACATTCAGATTCATCAAATACTACATGCATAGATTCTTGAACTACTAAAGTTCTTTTATTAAATACACGATATGCTTTACTAGAAGATGAATAACCAAGAAATATACTGTTATCGGGTTTTAGTCAAATTTATCTCTGTTATCCTTATTATTTAAGATGAAGCACTTGCATCCAAATACTTTAAACTATCCTACGTTTGGAGTTTTGTTGTTCCAAAGTTCATCGGGTGTTTTCTTTAAAATAGGTCTTAGCATAGCTCTATTTATAATGTAGCAAGATGTGTTTATGACTTCAGTCCAAAAAATATTTAGGTAAGTCATTTTCACTCAGCATAGGATCTTGCCATTTCTTGTAGGGTACGGTTCTTCCTCTCAACAATTCCATTTTGTTGTGGAGTTCGAGGTGCAGAAAAATTATGATAAAAACTATTTTCATCACAAAAACTTTCAAAATTTTCATTTTTATATTCACCACCGTGGTCATTTCAAATATTTGAAATAATAAGCCATTTTTCATTTTGAGCTCTCTTTGCAAAACTTTGAAAAAATCTTAATTGCTTCATTTTTGTGTTTCAAAAATATAATCCAAGTGAATCTTATATAGTCATCTACAATGACAAAAGCATAATGATTTCCACTCAAACTTACAATTCTAGAGGGTCTAAATAAATGCATATGAATTAATTGTAAAGGTCTTGCGGTGGAAATCAAATGTTTTGACTTAAAAGAGCTTTACACTTGTTTTCCCATTTGACACACTACTTTGTTTTTTAACGACGGGGATTACCCGTCGTTAACAATAAAAAATGATAGGTAAGCGCCCGTCGTCGTAAAAGGTGTCTTATAAAATCAAACATTTTTCACTACGGGGAAAAAATACGATGGTTGCTCCAACAACCGCTGTATTGATGAATTGCATTTGACGACGACTGCTAGAGCAAACGTCGTCCTTATTTTTTTTTTAATTTAGAAACCATAGTTCACCTTTACAATCACACCTACAACCTCAATTTAATTTTTAAAAAAAGAGTTTCTAATACTATAAGCTTCAAAAGTAGTTTCTTCAGAAAGGAAACAAGACTTATATATTAACAAAATAGATAATATCAAAAGAACATAGAAATTAAAACCTCTTATGAATAATCTCTATAATTTTCCAACAATCATCAATTTCAAAAGCGGCCTTTGCTATCAATCTCATTGTGGGTGTGTCTAGTGGCCATGGATTTCCATTCATTGCTTCTTTTTTCATTCATTACAAAACAAAAGAGAAAAATTAGAAATACTACAAGGAAATTAATGCAGAAATGTCAATGTACATGGATGGCCTTGAATATGAATGTCTTTTTGCTGAATTGTAGTTAAAATTGAGTAATAGTATATAATTAACATTCATACTTATCAAATTAAATTCCAAACCATCATATCCATTATTAATTAATAAGAATTTATGAAGCCAAAAACTAAAATCACAACTAACAAGAACGCAGATACGAATTCTCATCACGCTCATATTACATAACACATAAAAACATATCTCTATTCTAAAAACCTCACCTTATATTAGTAACCATCAGACATAGACTACGGAAATCATCAAAGCAAAGTGATTAATTAAGTCACAATTGTACAGGAGTTACGTCAGTCAACACAAGCCTAGCAATTTTAATCTTCTCTTTGAAGAAGAAAGAAAACTGTTTCTTTAATTCATAAAAATTAGAAGGGCTACCCATCTTGCTTTTCTAGGTATTTGGGAAAGACCAACATCCTTAATATAATTAAAGAAAAAATGTATTTTCAAGCTAAACCAATGAGCAACTTCATGACTAACAAAATATATCTTTATGCACGTGCAATGAGAGAGTATAATGATTAGCATGGACAAAAAAATGACTATATTTTCAAAAATTCTTATTCCAAAATGGAAAGATACCTTGTAGACAGGTCCAAATCCACTATTAATATAATAAACTCACACATCTACAAACAGTTGCCACTTACATCGCCTTTATAGAAGTGAACATCCACAGGTTGTCACCCAGTTCTCCTCCCAAATTAGCAGCATTGAGATCTCTATAAAACCAGCTAATAATGAGCAAATTGGAAATGAATGTTCTAATGCATCAGATTAAAATAGGAAACTGAAACTAACATACATTCTTATTATGTTTGAATTGTCACAGACAACATCTTTAAATAGATAAGTACCAGACAAGATGTGAACGGTTAGAAATCCTTCAAACACTGGTTCTTCAAAACCTTTCAAATCTTCCAAGTTGCTTGAACATTCTGTTCGAGCAGAAAGAATGGGTGGGAAGAGGAAAGGGAAGGAGGATGAGGACTAAGGAAGAAGAAGGGTAAAGAAGAACTCGAAGACTATGCCCATCTTTGCTTTAGGTTTTTCACATTTAAATATAACACAACATCTAAAGTCCAACTTTATAGAATTCTTCAACTTTCACGATTCATAACCTAAGATTTTATTTTCATTTTCCACAACAAAAATTTAAGTAAAAGACAGAATCAGATTACAAATGACCAAACCTGAAAAGGGCTAGATTCCGGATAGAGCACCGGAAAGCAGAGGTGGGGTTCACAGAGGTGATTCCGTGTAGCTTAGCTACATCTGAAACCAGAGAAGTTGATGGTGATGATGTTGAACTATTAAGCAGAGCTCTCGTAGAAGCCGAAGAGTGCTGTAGGATTTTCCTTGCACAACTAGCCACCATTTTTCTTCTCAATCATGGGGAAGAAGAGGCTAGGGCACATATGGATGAGAGAGGGAATGAAATGGGAAAGAGAGTGAGAGTGAAAGTTTATTTTGTTTGCCAAATACGATGGTGTTGCACCCTCCGTTGTTTTGTCCCGCGATTCTATTAAAAAAAGACGGGGGTTCCTGGCCCCGTCCTTTTTGTCCAGCGATTCCATCATTTTTGTGTTTCATATTATCTGTAATGATGGCGTTGTAGTGCCCCTTCGTACCTATTTTTTAACGCCCGTTGTCAAAAAAATGATATTGTAATAGTGACAACTTTCACACATTTTATCTTTTTCAAAAGAAAGTTTTGATAATCCTCTAAGACAAGACCATTTTGTGAAAGATTGGAAAGAAGATTCATACTAGCATGACCTAGTCTCATATGCCATAGCCAACTATCATCTTGTAGGGAAACAAGACAAATATCATCAAACTTTTGAATTTCATTTAAAACAACAATGTAAACATTTATGTTCCTTTTTCCAACAAATAGAACTTTGCTAGACGATTTTTCTATTATAAAAAAGCAAGTGTCTTCATAAAAAATAACTCTAAATTTTTTATCACATAGTTGACTAATACTAAGACGATTGTGTTTTAATCCATCAACGCAAAGAACATTCTTTATAGTAGGAGAAGAGTTACAACTTAATGAATCTACGACAATAATTTTACCTCTCTTGTTGTCTCTAAAAGTAAAGAATCCACTCTTTTCTTTTAGAGAGGAGAAGAGATTGTAATTACTGGTCATGTACCTCGAACATGCACTATTAAGGTACCACTTCTCATCCTTAGAGTGCTTGGCCTACAAGATAATAACTCAAAATTTGATCTTTGGTACCCAAATCTTCTTGGGTCTTTTTTAGTTAGCATTAATTTTTGAACCCCATCTATTATACCATGGAGATTCAATTTTTGATTAACATGCGTATGACATATGCCCTTTTCTTCCATATGCATAACAAGTTGCTTGTGGAAGTTGTGTGCTCGTTGCTTTAACAAAGAAATTCTTATAATATTTTTTTTATTTTGTGAGGGTTTGTAACCCAAAACACATTTATCAAAAACACATATTTAAGTACCAAGATTTTCCATAGGTGAACTTTGAAATTGTATTGTTTAATTCTTTAATCTTCTTTTGACTATTATCAAGATCTCTTTTCAAAACATTCAAGGTTGATTGTAGTTTTAAACTCACTTGTATAAAATTGTTATTTTCTTCTTGAAGAGTAACATATTTTTTTCTTTAACTCTTTATTCTATCCATATAATTCTTTAAACTCACTATAAAGTTCTTTGAAAGCTTTTTCTAAATCAACATTAACTATTTTATCAATTACATTTATAGAGTTAGTGCATACCTCATCTTTATGGGCCATGAAGCACATGTTTACCATTTCTTTGCCTTCTTGTTCTTCTTCGCTATCACTTTTATCCCAAGTTACTTTGAAGGCTTTCTTCTTATGAGTTTTTGGAGAATTCTTGAGAGTTGGACAGTCAAATCTTATATGGCCTAGCTTTTAACACTCGAAGCAAGTTAGAATGTCTCGATTTATTCTCTTTTCTTCCCTTCGAGGAGTGCTCCTTTTTCGTTGGAGATTTTTTTTTATTTTTCTTGTAGGAGCGCTATGACTTCATCTCCATCTTATTCTTACTCATCGTCGGTGTCATCATATGTGGTTGATTTTTGGGAAATATTTTTTCTTTTTGTTATTCTTCGTCATGCTCCTTTATTCTCATCTCGTACATGAGAAGTGATCTAATGAGTTCATCAAGAGGCAAGATGTTGAGATCTTTTGCTTCTTGTATCACAGTCACTTTCACCTCCAAAGACTTCGGTAGACATCTCAAGATCTTTCTTACAAGTTCAATGTTAGAGTAAGTACTTCCAAGAGCTTTCAAGCCATTTATGATGTTAGTAAAATGAGTGAACATTTTACTGATAGATTCATCATTATTCATCTTAAAAAGTCCATTACTATGAATAATCATACTTATCTTAGATTCCTTAACTTGATTGGTACCTTGATGTCTAACTTCAAACATATTCCATATTTCCTTAGCACTAGCACACATAGATATTCTATTGAATTAATTCTCATCTAAAACACAATATAGAGTGTTCATAGCTTTAGCATTCAAGGAGAGTTTCTTTTTATCATTTCCGTTCCATTTATTACTTGGTTTAGGAATCTTCTTACCACTAACAATTTCACTAGGAAAAATGGACCATTAACTACAATATCCCAAAGCTCATAATCTAAAGATTGAATATATAGATCATCATTCTAGCCTTCCAATAGTTATAATTATTTCCATTAAAAAATGGAGGTCTAGTGATGGATTGTCCTTCAACAAAGACACCATTTAAAGATGCCATTTTAAAAAAAAAATTACACAAAAATTATCGTAACCTCATTGTGATACCAATTGTAGGATCGTGTAATTACCCAAGAGGAGGGGGTGAATTTGGTGTTTTTGTGTATATATGTCTTATGCTATTCAATTAATAGTGTAATAGTGGCAAGCAATTAAATCGAAGAACAATTAAGTACGAAATAAAATATAAATATATAAGGGAAGAGAAAATGAAGATAGTCGATTTTTACGTGGTTCCACACTCCTTGCCTACGTCCACCCTCTAAGGCACTTCCTTAAAAAATTCACTAGAATTATGACTTTCTTCACGGTTGAAGATCAAAACCCTGTACACCTATTGATTTGTCGGTGCCAATCACACTGATGTTTTGTCATCATCAAAATTAGATTATTTACTCAAAGAGTTAACAAAATTGAGCCGAGGTCGAAACTTGTGTCTATCTAAGTCTATTTTCTTTTCAAATATCTTCGATGAATCGCATCCAAATTGAGTCGAGGTTTAAGCTTGTATCGATCTAGATCCATTTTCTTTTCAAATATCTTCAGTTAAATTGAATCTGAATTGAGTCAATGTCGAAACTTATGTCTATCCACATCCATCTTCTTTTGAAATATCTTCAGGTAAATTGAACTTGAATTAAGTCGAGGTTGAAACATTTGTCTATCTAGATCCATTTTAGATTTCTATCATTTCGTAGAGCTCGAATCAGTCGAGGTCTCTATTCCCCTTAAACATATAGTCTTTTCTTATGACAATCAAATTAATTACCTGTACATCTCCTAAGTTTAGAAGAGTGAACGAAAGAAGACAGCTATAGATACCATTTTTATATGGCCCAATATTTNATATATATATATATATATATATATATATATCGGCTTTGCTTATTATCCCCTAGATAACTAAGACAATGCCAAAGTTTAAAAATAAGAAAAAAGACCCCTAAGGTTTAAAAAAGAGCCCAAGGTCCTAAAATAAAAAAGAAAAAGACAAAAACCCCCTTTGCCTAGTTTACGGGAGTGGGTCTTCACTTGAAGGAGACGTTTTTCTTTGAAAGAAAAAAGGAGAGAAAAATAGAGAAAGAGAATAAATTCCCTTAGAGGGAGAATGAGAGAGAGAGAGAGGAAGTTGTATTTGAGAAAAAAAAGAGAAAGATAAGAGGTTTCTTTGGTAAATATTAAAAAAAAAATATCATTCATTACTCCTCATTTTTCTTTCATATATATATATATTCTTAAGGTATATATTTTTCCGTTCACTTTAATTAAAATAGAAGTATTATTCATTATTCTTCACTTTCTCACATTTCTACTCTTGTAGTGTATATTTTTTAAAAAAAAAAATAGGAATAGTTATTTTCTTTCTTCAATTTTTTATTTCTAGTCTTGAGTTAAATTTCAATATATTTTATCTCAACTTAACCAATGGGATTGATATTAAAACTTTTGAGGGTATGCAATCAATTAAATGTGCAATCAAACCAAATTATAGGTTGAAAATATACATACCATGCAAGAAAACTTCTCTACAAAGTCTCTCATACATCAAAAATATATATAGTACCATGTAGAGAGTTAAACATTCATGTGGACAAAGATTATGTAAACATTGAGATTCAAATCTCATATTTTTTTCACAATACCTTCACTGGTTAATTTTCTCGGTGTTAGACGTTTACTATTGGTAATTAATATCTTTGCCTATTTGTAAGACTCGATTTAACTAGTTACCGTCCATAAATTCTTTCTTGCTTGTTAAAGAGCAAAGATTGAAAAATGATATTGAGAAATATGTAATCAAAATTAGAAGGGTATATACTTTTACCCAAAAACAAAAATAATAATAATAAGTAGAAAAAATAAAATAAATTAAAGTATGAGAATTGGGGAGGGGTTGACAACCCCTCCTTACCTTTTTGTCTCCCTCCCCCATAAAGGTGGGGCAGTTGACGCAACTATGTTTTTATTTTTGTCTTTTATTTTATTTTTTATTATTAATCTTTCTTTTTGTTTTGCAATTATGTACTTGTATATGTTTTACATGTGTCTTCTATTTTACACATAATTTTCACCTTTGTCATTTTACACTTTTGTTTCTTTCATCTTCTTCAACTATTTTTATTTTTTCTTCATGATTATTAATTTTTTTATTCCTTATTTATTTATGTAGCACTATCATATTGTCATGTTTATACTGTGATTCATGTTTCATCCATTTATAATTATAGCAACATGTGTGTGCATGAATGCATGAGTCACAATATTACCATATAGTTAAATCTTGTTAATTGCAGTATTTGGTTTTTTATTTTTCTTTAAAAAAGTATTTATATGATGGACTTTGGAGATTTTTGAGATATCAATCTTCTCGAACTACTAAGGAGAGGTTTTATTTTTGGGATACCGAGAATAAGTGCAATAATATTTTATTTTTTCAAAAAATAAAAGAATAAATTATTTTTAATGGTCCTTGTGCCACTCACTGAATGTCATTTATTTTGTTTCACTTTTATGACACAAGACATATCTAATGGGACATTCAAATATAAATTTCTTTCATTTTATTTGTTCTTTCATTTTCATAAAATAATTTGGATAAAATTTGGATTAAATATGGTAACCATTTTAATAGTGAGTATTGTGGGGTGCTAATAGCTTCCTAATACACAAATGACTCCCAAATCAATTTTGAATTTTTGTAGACTAGAACATTTTTTTTGAAATTGGGTGACCAATTATGGCCTGGAATGTTTGTTGGTGATCCTGAATTTATTTTTTAGAATATCTTTTTCAATCACCACTTCACATCGCATGCACGTTGGGGCACGGACACAACTATAATATTAGCCTAAACTAGAATTTTATATGAAGGAATGTGCCTCTGATCCTTGTGTGCCTAGGATATAACGCTAGCGAATACGATGATTGTGAGCACGATTTATAGTAGAGTATAATAAGTACAAATATATTGTTAGCCTAGTCCATCAAATAAGTCAGTCCAAAAGAGTAAGCTCTGATTTTTCTTTCCAAAGTTTAGACCCTTATTCAAAAGTATATATGAATGAGGTTTAAGGGAGAGAAATATTTTTTTTATGCTTTTATCCAATCAATTTAGATGTATTTCCAGTTTCACCATTATAACCATCAAAGAATAATAATTAGTTATTCGATTTTGTCCAACTACATTATTATTTACCACATTTATAGTACACTGCTAAACATTTGAGGTACATGAGGCACTATACTATGCTATGCCTTAGAATTTTCTTAATTTATAGCACTGAATAATAATAATAATAATAATAATAATAATAATAATAATAATAATAATAATAATAATTTATTTTTTGTTTTAAATCTATGATATCACAATTCCATCCATATCTTTTCATTTTCGCAATTCATTTTATAATAATCGATACTACAATATTTTCAAATAGATATGTTTACACTCCATTAAGTACATAAAGTGGAAGTGAAATAATTATTTAATTATCATATATGATTAATAATTTTATATATGTAGATCAATTTCTCTTCTTCATTATTGTAAGTCACTCCAACTTTGAAACACAGCCAAGTTATCAAAGATGGGAAGAATAGACAACCAATTTTCTTTGCTGCACAAATGTAATTTCCTTATAGATGATCTTGCGCACATAAATTGACTTTCCACTGAGCAATGCTTGGAGCTAGATTAATCTCTTTTGGGTGACAGTTTGAATATGGGTGATGGGAATAATCTTTGTATGGATAAAATGGTACCAAACGTTTGCTCTAGGTTTCAAAGTAGATCTCAGACACATGCGAATAACTTTTGAAGAGATTGTTTGCCAGGTGGTTCTAACAATTGTGACTTCTTGTAAAATATTGTTTAATTGTATCTCAGTGACACTATAGCAACTAATGTAGAGTATTCATATTCTATATTTTCCAATTAAAAAAATTCATTTTAAGTTTTAAGGGAAAATGACGTAGTGGTACATCTTACCACAACACTATCTTGTTCATGCTCCATGAGGTTTGCATAGAATCCTCTTACCAGAGGAACTATGGAATCTTCTGGGTGGCAAGTAACTTCTTCCATCTTCTCTGAGTGATAATCACTACTATGTGTTTAGGGAGTCCTATTGTTTGGGTTTCCTTTATTAGTAATCCATTTTCTTCATGAAAGTTTTTGAGTCTGATCTCTTCTTGAAACTTTTTCTCAGCGGCTTCATTGATGAATTTTCTATAAAGCTTCCATTCAATATTCTTCTACTTCATGGTGTGAAAAATGAAAGTTTTTGCAGAACTGTAGCTTTGAGTTATTTGAAAATGGAGGGAATTTTGAGAGGAAGAAGGCAAAGGATTTCTTGGGGTTGGGAATAACCTTTGTGACATGTAGGGTTGTTCGTTTTGCGGCACTTCATTAAAAGTGAAAATGAGTTGTCCCAGTGAGCCATGTGTAGCTAATTTGCATGCCCAACGTGAAAGTTTGAAATTGAAGTTAAATTTCTCCCACATGTAATTTCTCTAGCTCAACTATTTTAGCTATTTGGTGTAGTGCTGAAATTACTTAGTATTGCATCAATTGCCACAAATAAAATCCTCCTGGTATGTTTCGTTCCATACTTGACACTACTTCCCGTGGGACCTGGAAATACACAACCAAGAGAAGATTAAAATTCAGACCAAAGAGTTTGCACAAAGAAATTGAAAGATAATTAACAAGATAAAAATAAAACTAATCCTAATCAGAAAACATGCTGGAATATTAAAAGGAAAACATAAATTCCAAAAACTGAATTGAAATAGCCTAGCTTGTCCCCCAAGTAGTGTTTATTTAAAGTCTTTAGCATGGCTTTGAAATGCTTCATGTATCCTTGCGCGAGGTTAAGGTTTTATTTTATCCACCTCAGTTTCCTAGTATTGCTTGGCCATTGACCATTAATATTGAATTCTCTTCCTGTCTTATTATCCATTAAGTCCACAATTCTATAAGAATAGATCTTCATTAATTTAAATGGTCCTGACCAATGTGACTTGAGTTTGCCTGGAATTAGGTTCAATCTTGTGTTGAATAATAGTACTTGCTGCCCTGGAATTAGTTCTCTTGATTCAATCTTCTTGTCATGCCACTTCTTTGTCTTTTCTTTAATCTGACATACTCGTAGGAAAACAATTTCAATTCATCAAATTCATTCAGCAACAATGCTTTATTCTCTCTAGCTGCTTGGAGATTCAAATTTATTTTTTTCACTGCCTAAAATGCTCTGTGTTGCAGTTACAAAGGTAAATGACAAGCTTTTTCAAAAACCAATATGTAAGGGGACATGCCAAGTGGAGTTTAAAGATGTTTTGTAGGCCAAGAATACATCATTCAGACTGATTGAACAACTCATTTAGTCCACTGGTTTGGGGATGGTATGTTGTAACAACCTTATGCTTCACACCATACTTTGCCAATAGTCCCTCAAAAAGTTTGTTGTAGAGATGGGTCCCCTCATCACTTATAATTGCTCTTGGTGTGCCAATCTTGTGAAAATATTTTTCTATAAGAACTTGACCATATCCTTAGAGTCTTTTGCTGGTAGAGTTGAAGCTTCCACCCATTTGGACACATAGCCCACTACAACAAAGATATATAGGTTACTAAAAGAGGGTGGGAAGGGTCCCATAAAATCTATTCCCACACATCAAACAATTGCACTTCCAAAATAGTATTTAAGGGCATTTCCTGTTTTGTGAGATATTTATCACCCTTTGGCACCTATCACAGCATTTGGAAAAGTCACATACATCCTTGAAAATGGAGGGCCAGTAATATCCTGATTGCAAGACTTTGCAATTGTTCTCAATCCTCCAAACTGGCCACTATATGGTGTTGAATAGAAGTATTACAAAATATTCTGAATTTCTTCTTCAGGCACACGCCTTCTGAAAATATGGTTTGAGCACTGTTTGTATAAGGATCATCCCAGTGTCAATGCTTAATTTGCTAGAAGAATTTTCTTAGTTGTTGTGAATTCATATTTGGAGGTAACACTCCATTAACCATGTAATTAACCAGGGGAGCATACCATGGTGCATCAACTTGACTCACTTCTAACAACTACTCATATGTGAAGGTTTATTTTAGATCTTGCTTTGTTGTAGCTTCATTCCCTAATTCTAATCCTGGTAAATGATCAACTACTTCATTTTCAATACCTTTCCTGTCTTTGATCTCAAGATTAAACTCTCTTGCAATAGAAAAATACATATGATTTACCTTAGCTTGGCATCCTTCTTGGAAATAAAGTACTTGATACCTGAGTGGTTTGTGTAAATTGTCACTTTTGTCCCAACCAGATATACCCTGAACTTGTCGAATGCAAACACCAAAGCAACAACTCCTTCTCTATTATAATGTGGTTGAGTTGAGCATCTGCAAGTGTTTTGCTAGCATAATATATAGAGTGAAATTTTTTGACTTTTCTCTGACCTATGACAGCTCCAAAGTGTAGTTCCTAGTTTAGAGCTACTATGGTAGGTGCTGATATCAATGCTCTCTTTAGCTCTAGAATAGCTTGTTTACATTCATCATTGAATTCAAATGGCCTATTATGTTCAAGAAGCATGCACAAGGGTTTGGAGATTTTTGAAAAATCTCTAATGAACTTTCTATAGAATCCAACATGACCCAAGAAATTTCTGATTCCCTTGATTGTAGTAGGTGCTAACAGTTTATCAATAACCTATATCTTGCCTTTGTCTATCTCAATCCCCTTCATTGAAACTCTGTGACCTAAAACAATATTTTCTTGGACCATGAAGTGACATTTTTCCTAGTTCAGTACCATGTTTATCTCTTCACACCTTTCCAAAACTCTTTCTAGATTTGTCAAGCATGCAGTGTAAGATTCCCCAAAAACTTAGAAATCATCCATAAAAACGTCCAGAATCCGCTTCATAATAATTGTAAAAATTATCATCATACACACTTGAAAAGTTGTTGGGGGCATTGCATAACCCAAAAGACATTCTTCTGAAAGTAAATGTGCCATATGGATAGGTGAAAGTTGTCTTTTTCTGTTCTTCTGGTGCTATAACAATCTAGTTGTACCGTAAATATCCATCCAAAAAGTAGTAATATTCATTCCCTGCTAATTTGTCCAACATCTAATCAATAAATAGCAATGGGAAGTAATCCTTTCTTGTGGCTTTATTTAGCTTCTAGTAATCCATGCAAACTCTCCAGCCTGTGAAAGTTTTGTATCAGCTCATTATTTTAATTGGGAACCACTAATACAACTCTTTTCTAGACACCCACAGAACTGGACTTACCCAAACATTGTCTTAGATGGGGTAGATGATTCCAATATACAACCATTTAATTATCTCATTCTTTACCACCTCTTTCATGATAGAATTTAGTCTTATTTTCTACTCAATGAAAATGTTGTTGCTCTCTTCAAGCTAAATTTTATGCATGTAAATTGAAGGACGATTCCCTTGATATCTTCCATTTGTGGCTTATTGCCCTTCTATATTTTCTCAACATGTTAAGTAGCATATGCTCATTCTCCATACTTAAAGATGAAGAAATTATGACTGGCAATGTGCTCTCCTCACCTAAATGTGCATATTTCATACGAGAGAGTAAATGCTTTAGTTCTAAAATGGGTGGTGATTCAATAGATGGTAAGGAAGGCTTGAAATTCTTTTCAGACAATTCTAGTGACTCAGACTATTTTCTGACCCTAATGAATAGGTATTTAGCTTCAAGCCAAGTTATGTCAACATCCTCTAGATCACTATTTTTCTCCTCAAGAACATCAAATGATAGGGCTGGAAGCTCATTCTGCTGCAACACCTACTTAAATTCTCAACCATGATGAAATAAAGTTGAGCACTCTTCTACATCATCAACAGAAAACTTCATGGCATTGAACACATTAAAGGTGACTTGCTGGTCATTAACTCCCATGGTCAATTCCACCTTTATGAACATCAATGAGGGTCCTTCCTGTGGCTAGAAAATATCTCCCAATAATAATTGGCACCTCTCTGTCAGCTTCATAATGGAAGATGATGAAGTCCAGAGGACAAATGAAATTATCAACTTGGACCAATACATCTTCAATTTTTCCTTCAAGATGTGTATATGATCTGTCAGCTAGTTGTAAATGTGATTGTAGTTGGTCTGGCTTCACCAATGCCTAACTGGGTGAAGATTGACATTGGCATGAGATTAATACTTCCCTCAAGATCACATAATACCTTCCACAATATACCTTTCCAATTGAACAATGTATAGTAAAGCTTCCAACGTCCTTAACTTATGTGGTAGCTTATTCTACAACATTAAGTAGCACTCATCAGTCAAAGCCAAAGTTTCAAATTTTCCAAACCTCATTTTCATAGTCATGATATCTTTCATGAATTTGACATAATTGAGCATTTTCTGTAAAGCATTCAGCAACGGGTTGTTGATGTGCATCTGCTTCAGCATGTCTAAAACCCTACTAAATTTCCTATTTTGGTTCTTCTTTTGAAGTCTCTGAGGGAAAAGAAGTGGTGGTATACTTGTCTTCTTTTATGAGGTATGGTGCACAGGCCGTGAGGATTCATCAACATTGTTTACAAACTTCTTTTGCAGAATTTACTCATTAGCCCCCTCTTCTGCTTGATTTTATAATTTATCGAGGGGACTATCTAGTGTTTTTCCACTTCTCAGATTAACAACCTTGAAATTCTCATTACATTCTCTTCTTTAATTTTTAATGTTGCTTGACAAAGTCCCTTGAGGTCTAGTATTTAGGGCATTGGCTAACTGCCCCACTTGATTCTCCAGATTTCTTAGTGACACAGCTTGACTCTGAATCATAGCTGACTGATATTAAATAAAAAACTCATTCTTGACTATGTACTCCTTCAACAAACTCTCAAGTGAGTTGGATTACTCATTTGAGTTTGTCTTTTGTATCTGAGCTGGCTGTGAAAATCCTGATGGATGAGCCTGCCTGTTTTGTGTGTTAGATGGTCATGCTCCTTGATTATTTCGGGAGAAGTTAGGGTGTTACCTCTAACCTAGGTTATATTTATTTGAGAATGGTTTGTTGTTCCTGTTAAAGTTCCTCACATAATTTATTGAAGCTAGATTGTCTGGACAACTATCAAATAGATGGTCTTCTCTACAAAAGACACTGACACCTCAAAAACTTGATTAACTGATTGAGCCATTCCTAGAGTTGCCACTTTGGAGATGTTGTTGATAACATGCTAAATGATTTAATCATATTGGTCAGTGATTGACACTTGAGCTGTCAAGGCAGTAACTACATCAACATCATGTAAATCAGTAACTCTTTTCCCTGATGTAGCTATTAAAGGTTACCATTGATAATTGTTAGTGGCTATCCTATCAAGGATGTCATAAGCTTCATTGTATCATTTAGATACGATGTCCCCTTTAGTTAAAGCATCCACCATAATCCTAGTTGAGGGGTTCAAGCCATTATAAAATGTCTCCATCTGAATGTAGTAAGGAACGCCATGGTGTGGGCAATTCCTCAACAACATTTTAAACCTCTCCCAAGCTTTATATAGTGATTCATCCTCCAATTGGTGAAAAGAAGTGAGTTCATTTCTAAGCTTTACATTTTAGTTGGGGGAAAGTACTTCACTAAAAACTTCTCAGTAAAATCATTCCATGTAGAGACAAAATCAGGTGGCAAAGAATTCAGCCGTGCTCTTGTTCTATCTCTCAAAGAATAAGGAAATAATCTCATTCTCAAAGCATCCTCATTTGCACCTTGAATCTTGAATGCATCACTCACCTCTATGAACAGTCTAAGATGGAGATGGGGGTCCTCATTAGGTAGCGCATTGAACTGTTCGATATTTGAAGCATCTGTAACATCACTATTTTAGGCTCAAGTTGAGGTGCTTTAATCTCAACTCTAATTATCCCAGAATTCATAGCTTGAGGAGTGAGAATTCATAGTCCCTGATAGTCATTTCTCTATCATCAGCTAACACAATGACCTCATTACCATTGTTGTTTGTATTATTGTCATTGAGAACTGTTCTCTTTTTATTTCCTGCCATCTCTTCAATTGCAGATAAACCACACTGCTCTCTCCTTAATTGTCTTATAATTGTTCAATTCTTGGATCAAAGTCAAATTCAGGTGATTGTTGTCTATACATTTTAAACCATGGTGTGGGCAATTCCTCAACAACATTTTAAACCTCTCCCAAGCTTTATATAGTGATTCATCCTCCAATTGGTGAAAAGAAGTGAGTTCATTTCTAAGCTTTACATTTTAGTTGGGGGAAAGTACTTCACTAAAAACTTCTCAGTAAAATCATTCCATGTAGAGACAAAATCAGGTGGCAAAGAATTCAGCCGTGCTCTATCTCTCAAAGAATAAGGAAATAATCTCATTCTCAAAGCATCCTCATTTGCACCTTGAATCTTGAATGCATCACTCACCTCTATGAACAGTCTAAGATGGAGATGGGGGTCCTCATTAGGTAGCGCATTGAACTGTTCGATATTTGAAGCATCTGTAACATCACTATTTTAGGCTCAAGCTGAGGTGCTTTAATCTCAACTCTAATTATCCCAGAATTCATAGCTTGAGGAGTGAGAATTCATAGTCCCTGATAATCATTTCTCTATCATCAGTTAACACATTGACCTCATTACCATTGTTGTTTGTATTATTGTCATTGAGAACTGTTCTCTTTTTATTTCCTGCCATCTCTTCAATTGCAGATAAACCACACTGCTCTCTCCTTAATTGTCTTATAATCGTTCAATTCTTGGATCAAAGTCAAATTCAGGTTATTGTTGTCTATACATAAAATAAGTAAAAAAACCCGTCATAAACATAATAACAGGTTATAGTACAAAAAACAAAATTTGAGCAAAAACTGATTTAAACAATTAATTCATTCAAATCAATCTTGATAATGGCGCCAAAAATTTATTGTGAACATCAATAAGCAAGTGTACATGTCATCAACAAGTAATATAGGAGTAAGTGAGTGTCATCTCATATGGATTGATTAAAAGGCTAACTAGTTGGAAAAGTTAGTTAGTGAACAAATTAAAGTGTGGTGGTAATATGAGAATAAATGGTTAGCTAACTAGGCTTAGAATAAAATGTAAAGAAAAAGTAATAAATGCTAGTCAATAACTTAATTCAGTAGATTAGAATTAATGGAGAAGTGAAGATAGAGTCGTTATATCCTCTTAGAGTTGCTAATTTATATATGAGAGCTATTTGAATTGTTATAACATCACTAGTAGCGGTAACCTCAACTTCTCAAATGCATAAGTCATTTCTATCATCATTACTTAAGCTATTTAATTAAACCTAACACATTTCTATGTCAGATTAAAATTAAGAACCATAGTTAATAGCCCCAGTCTTTATAGGTTTTCAAGATGAACAATATATGCCTATACTACCCATAAATTACTTAACTCATAAACATATTAAATAAACTTACATTATTCAAACTAATTTAAACCTTTTCAGTATTTAAATCAGTAGGTATCTTTTCCATTGATTGCCATCTAATAATAAAAATTAACAACAAAACACACTTGAATAAAATGATACTAGATTAACTTTATTCAATCAAGTAAGTTAAGTAACTTTGAGGTCTATTAATAACTCCAGCTGGGAAAGTTTAGCTCATACTGAGTTTAGTGAATGTCTCAAAATATAATCCAGCCATTAATTGCAAAGCTAATGAGCTAAAAGAAGGAAATACAAGTATAAAGGGGATAAAGAAGGAATTAGAGAAGCTGCTGCCAATCTTGTCATCTTCCTCCTTCATCCTCTTCTTTCTTTTTTCTGTACTCTCATTTCTTTCTTGTGAATTTTGTCACCTCTATTGAATCCAACTTGTTTACCTCCCCTAATGAAAAAGTGTACTTCCTTTACATATTCTTTAAGCTAGGGTACACAATAGGTTCACACCAGCAAATGGTGAGGACCACATAAAAATCAGCGCTTGCCTGCTGTGCAGATACTTTTTAGCTCGTTTAGGATTCTACGCGCGAATTCAGGTATCATCTGGATTAAAATGGTGATAGAATCTTTTTCATGTATGTTCATATGATGCTTTAGCAATGTTATTAACCACATGCTGTAGCACTTGGTCACTTAACCCCAACTTGAAGTTCTACAAAGAAAGCAATACAATGAGTGCATTTTTAGTTCCCTTTCATGTCAATTTAGCCAGATAAACTAAAATCTCATTCAAGATAGGAAACAAGTAGCATATGATAAAAAATAACTACTAACTAGACAAATCACTTTCTAATTCATATTAAATTAAGTTTGACAACTATAAGATAACTCTAATTTCTTGAGTTATCAAGAGGTTACAAAGGGAGCAGCTAATAAAGAGAATGAAAATGAAGTACTTCCTAGTACTACACCATGATGTCATAGTGGGAGGGAGTCACATCCATCTGAGAAGTATATGTTCATGGGAGAGACTTTTTAGTCTGTCACATAGGATAATGACTCATATCCCTAGAACTAAAATGAGGCTATAAAAGATGTTGAGTAGATCATTAGCAAAAGGTAATGGAATCTAAAACCGATTTAGTGTACTCTAATGTAGTATGAGAACTTACAAACACCTAAATGGGTAAAACCCATTGGGTACAAGTGGGTTTATACGTGGAAACAAGACATAGAAAGAGAAGGTGGAAAGTATCAAAGCTAGGCTTGTTGTGAAAGTAGGGTATACCCAATAAGAGGGAATAAATTATAAGGAGAATTTTTTGTCGCTGGTCATGCTTAAGTCTATAAGGATATTGTTGGCTATTGTGGCACATCTCGATTTTGAGATGTGAAAAATTGATGTCAATACTACACTGGAGTAGTGGAAGTATGTTCAGTCTTAATAAGAGAACTGAGTCACAAAGGATGAATCTTCCCTTCTCATTTTTTCCTAGTTGCTAATTAAGATGTGTAAGACATTAAAGCGTAGAATTGTGATGGAGATTAGGATGAGCTTTGATGAATTAAATTGGATAGAAATCCTCATTGGTGAAGCCAATTAAAGCTATTTTCTGATAACACAAAGAAAAAAGAAAGAATGAAGTGGTTAGTCAGAGTAATATATGAATATACAGGAAATTGGAAAGGTCAAAGCCAGCTCTTCCTAGGAAGATAAGATGAGCAGGGCATAGGTTTATTTCTATTTATAATAATGGAAATCTTAAAGAGAATATCTTTATGTCTATCTTTATGTATCAGCTTGAAGGATTTATCGCAAAAGGTCAAGAAAATATGGTTTGCAAGTTAAATAGGTCTATTTATAGACTTAAACAAATATTAAGGTCATAGAACATCAAGTTTGATCAAGCAATGAAATCTTATAGTTTCGATCAAAATCTTGATGAACCATGTGTGTTCAAGAGAAAGGAAGGAAACATAGTATCCGTCTTGGCTCTTTACATAGACGACATCCTAGTAATTTGAAATGATGTAGGGCTAATGTCAAACATAAATTCCTGCCAGTTTAATAAGTTTGATATGAATGGAATGAGAGAAGCACCATATCTTATTGGGATCAAAGTAATTCATGATTGAGGATCTAGAAGAATATAGTTATCCCAATCTGCGTATATAGATAAGATTATGAAGAGGTACGCAATACAAGATTCCAAGAAAGGTCAATTATCTTTCAGACATGGAATTCATCTATCCAATGATCAGTGTCCTAAGATGCAAGCTCATATAGATAGAATGCAGATGGTTCTGTATGCTTCCGTAGTGAAAAGTCTCACGTATGCAATATTGTGTACGAGGTAAGATATATATTTCATAGTATGCATGGTAAACATATATCAATCAAATCCAAGGAAAGAACACTGAGTAGTAATAAAGATATACTCACGTAGAAATAGGTTATTCTCATATTATGTGTGTTACATTCTTATAAAAGGTTCACAAGTATAATAATACTTGGTTTTTGGTCCTATGGATTTTAGCTCATAAGATCAAGGTATAACCAAGAGTTCTTTATGAGTTAAAATGTTTATTATTCACAGTCTAGTGAAGATGAGCGCTTTACTAAGGTATATCATAGTGCATTAACTCTATTATGTAGAGTGACTTACCTTAGTCACTAGGTGGAATACCTTGTTAATGTTCTAGTGCATTTAGAATGCATTGAATGGACTAATGAGTTTGATTTTCAACGAAAGTACTGTCTTTAGAAAATCATAACGCGTTGCTATTATATTATGAATGTTCTTAATCTAAAGAGAGTTATGAATACATATTTAATGGTTCAGTTGTTTTGATCTAATATGGTTGAGATTCTATGAGTCAATATATATGTTGGTTGGATGTCTGGATTGTTTGATAGTGAGGATACATAGATTCTTAATAGTTAAGTCCATATACATTTTTATGTAAGTGATGTAGTGCCCCTTAACAGATTTTGTTTATGTGATCATAGTAAAATAAGCGTTTAATATCTCTAATGATTTAGTTAGAAATTTGATAATTTTACTTGAGACATTGAGTATGGAAATTATCATGGTTGATCAGTAGAACGAGATTTAAAATTTAAGGAACAAGATGTGTACCGATTTAAGGTTCATAGTTCATGATGGTTTACAATGATAACTGATGGTTCATGGCAGCAACAACCGGCAACGGAGGTAGCGACATGGGCGGCGGCTCTTTTCAAGATATTAATGGTGCTTGCACATAGATCGATGACAGGTCACGTGTAGATCAAGAAACAGATCGTGAAAAAAAAAGCTTTAGCTCTTTAGGGTTCGCACATCAAGGGTATATTCTTATATTCGTTCTAGCATAGATTAGATTTTTTAATATTTATATTTTAATATCTATCACAGTTTTTTCGTTGAGTCAATCCCTTCAATTCTTTCATTCTCATTGTTACCTCTTTTCTCTCTCTCCATTCGCCTCTGCAAAGTATTCATCACCGACCGCTTGCGCTTCTCCGGTGCGTCTCTATCTCTCTAGTTTCTCTCCCCTATTTGTTTTATTTTTCTCCTAAGAAGCATGGATACCAATAGACACACATGCACATATATACATACATATATACATACATATATACAAACATATGTGTGCGTGTGCACGCGCGCTTGTGTGTGTGTGTTGATATTTACAAGTATGTAAAATAGATATTTGCATAAAACAATTACAATACCAATCATATCATGAAGATGAATTAAAATTACTACATTGGTTGGAGATGTTGCCGACTGGTTGAATGAGTTTTAGTTTTAGGAAATTTAAAGGTTAAGGGTTTTGACAATAAAAAATCTTATCCGGTCCCAGAAGTGCATGATAAACTCCGCCAAAACCCAATTCTACAGAGAAAATTAAGTGAAGTACTCCATATACAAAGTATGAAAATGTGTCTTTAACTTCCCTCCCAGGACCTACTCCTCAACCTATAGTAGATAGGTGGGAAAGCAAAATTAATTATTGTTCGTACATGGGCTTCTCTGGTACAAAATAAGCAACTTCAAAATTTTTATTATTTTAGAATAATATTTTAAGACTTAATTTTTTTCTTCTCTATTTTTATTCCCTTACTTTTTTTATATTTGTGATTTAAAATGTTGTTCATCTCATTTTACAACCTTTATATTTCATTATTTATAATTTTTTCTCAAAAACCTGTCTAGAAGTTGTCAACACATGTCGTGAACGTGACATGGCGTGTTCAACAAATGTTTGAAAATTAATAAATATTTGACACAATTTTGACGTGTCAGACATGTGTCAGAGCGTGTCGAACGCGTTTCAATACCTGACACGTGACTCACACCGATACTATATGCAAATAAGAGTGTTAGTGCCTCCTAGGTTTTGTTTATTTTATCTCCTTATGTTTCTTTCTCTCGTTCTTTGCATCTCACCCACTCTTTGTTTTCCATCTCTCCTTTGTAGCTTGTTCTCTCTCGTCCAATCTCCATTCAAACTACCTTCAGCGCAGCCTAGTTGCCCTAAATTTTCTAGTAAGCCCATTTCTTCTCTCTGTTTCTCTTTTTTTCTAATTCCTTTTTCTATTTCTCTTGGTTTTCTCTCTTTTCCATGTTTCATCTGATTTTCTTTGTTTTTTCTCTCATTTTCTCCTTTTATTTTCTTTTTTGTCGGCCGTCATCGGTGAACTGGACGCTAGGGATGCCTCATCTCCTTCATATTTCCCTTCTCCATGTTCTCTTTCGGTTCTACGTGGAAGATTAGGTATTATGATATGGTCTTATTACCAACCCGACAGGATATCTCGACATGTGTTGGACCAGCTTGAATTAGTTTTAATTGAGCCAGACCAAACTGATTCAGTCGAACCAGTTTAGCTGAATTGAACTGGTCACCCGAACTAGTCTCAAATTGAAAACCCTAATTTTTGCTTCCTAGTTTACTTTTCAGATCCATACACTTCCAAGTCAAAATCCGACCCTTTTTTCCCTTCTAATTTAGTGTATTTTTATATTTTACTATATTGTAATTATTTGAATATCTAGCGATAGTTGCCAATTATATATTAAATTGGATAAATGTAAATATAAAAATTAACAAATATTCAAAACACCTTATGCAAGCCTATTTTTACAAAAGCTTTCAACACCCAATGGTTTGTAAAAATGTCAGTTAGTTGATTTAATGTGTTCACAAACTTACGTGAAATGTCTCGTTTTTCACGTGGTCTAGGAGAAAATGATGTCTAAGATCAATATGTTTAGTGCGAGAGTGCATAATAAGATTTTTAGAAACATTAATAGCACTGGTGTTATCGCATTGTATGGTACATTCTTGAAGTCTATGCTAAAATCTCTTGAAATTTATTTCATCCACAAAATCTAACAACTACCAGGTAAAATATATTCAACTTCAGCAGTGGAGCTTCTGAAGATGCATTAATGATGAGGATGTTTCCTTCTGCTTTAAGAGACAGTGCTAGAGTATGGCTCAATTCACTACCTCTAGACTCTCTCAACAGTTGGAATGACCTTGTCGAGAATTTTTTGATGAAATACTTCCCTTCGACGAATAATGCAAAGCTAAGAAATGTGATTACCTCCTTCCATTAATTGGAGGATGATTCCCTACATGAAGCGTGAGGGAGATTCAAGAGGAAGTGTCCACATCATGAAATTCATCATTGTATACAAATGGAGACCTTTTATAATGGATTGACTGAATTCCTCTACAAGGTTGATGGTAGACGCTTCAACAAGTGTAACTATTTTATCTAAGTATTATGATGGGGCTTATGAGATTCTAGAACAGATTGCAAGCAACGACAACCAATGGCCAACTATTAGAGCAATAACTGCTACAGCAAGTAAGAGAGTTTCATGAGTTAGATGCAATTACAGCCTTAACAACTTAAGTTTCTTCCTTGACCAACATGATCAAGAATCTGAGTATGGCACCTTCACCAGTTCAAAATCAAAACCAAGGCATGCAACAAGCTGTGAATCAAGTAGCAGAAGTATCATGTGTTTATTGTGGTGAAGGACATTTATTTGAGAGCTGCCCTGGAAATCTAGCATATGTCAACTATGTAGGGAATTTCAACAAGAATAACAACAATAATCCCTACTTCAATACGTATAATCTTGGATGGAGGTAGCACCCAAATTTTTCTTGGAGCAATCAAAGTGCAAGCCGCTCAAATACACAGATCATACCAGCATATCCTCATGGTTTTTCCTAGCAAGCACAAAGACAGAAACAAGTAACATCTGAGCAATATAGTATTTTAGAACATCTCTAGAAAGAATACATCGTGAAGAATGAATTAGTAATTGAAAACCAATCCACATTGATCCAAAGTTAGTCAGTATCTTTCAGAAATTTAGGGAATCAGGTTGGACAGTTAACCAATGCATTGAACTCAAGACCTCAAGGAACTTTTCCAAGTAATACATAAAACCCTAGAATAGAAGGGAAAGAACACTACAAAGCAATACATTTGAGGAGTGGAAAAGTGGTAACTCAACCTGTTGATGAAAAAGAAGATAAGACTGAAGATGGAACCATGGAAGCAAGTCAGAGTAAAGATATAGTCGAGCCTTCTACTGTAGCAACATCTACTATAGCATCTAAGGATGTAGAACAAAGAGTAGAAGTTGTGCAAAGATCTTTGCCACCATTCCCTCAAAAGCTGTAAAAGAAAAGGCTAGATGACCAGTTTGCTAAATTTCTTGACATATTAAAGCAGTTGCACATAAACATACCCTTGGTAGAGGTTTTACAGCAGATGGAAAACTATGTCAAGTTCATGAAGGATATTCTGAAAAATAAGAGAAGGCTTGGAGAGTTTGAAACTGTAGCCTTAACCCAAGAGTGCATTATAATTTTGCAAAACAAGATTCCCCCAAAGTTGAAGGATACAAGGAGTTTCACCATTCCCTGTGCAATTGGGAAAACTCATTGTCGAAGAGCCTTTTGTGATTTAGGAGCTGGTATTAACCTCATGCCATTGTCCATATTCAGAAAGATGAAAATAGGAGAAGCAAGGCCAATCACTATCACTCTACAATTAGCTGATAGGTGTTATGTCTACCTAGAGGGTAAGATATAAGATGTTTTGGCACAAGTTGACAAATTCATATTTCCAATTTATTTTATCATTCTAGACTACGAGGCGGATATAGAAGTACCCATTATATTGGGATAGACCAAGAAATAACTTTCAACATTTTCAAGGCAATGAAGTACCCTGGATAATGTGATAAGAGAATGTGCACCTGTATCTATGATGGATTCCATAGTCATGGAGAAGCTGTGAATAAGATGTAGTAATGCAACCCAACTAGAGTTAACTTTGAAAATTTTGGATGAAGACAGTAGTGAGGAGGAGGAAGCAAAAGTCATACGGATGGATGCAAGGTAGAATACTTCCAGGTTTGATAAGAAAATTGAGTCCTTACAGTTGTCAGAAAGAATAATAAAACCACCACTACCTTCTATTGAATCTCCCATTTTTCTTGAATTGAAACCCTTCCTGCCTATTTGGGTGAAATTAGTACACTTCCTATCATCATTTCTTCCTCCCTAAGCCATGAAAATGAGCAACTATTGCTATAAGTTCTGGGGAGGTACAAAAGAGCAATTGGCTAGCAGATGGTTGACATCAAAGGGATTAACCCTTCTATCTATATGCATAAGATACTGTTGGAAGAGGGAAGTAACTCCATAAAATGGAAAATGAGGCTGAATCTAATAATGAAGGAGGTTGCAAGAAGAAGATCATCAAATGTTTAATATTTGAGTTTCAGGTCCTTCAATACTAGTCTAGGTAAGTGGTCTTACATGGTGATGTGGCTCATGTGTTATGATACGTAACATATTTACATTTAACATTATTATATAATATTATCTCTAATGCTTATACATGTGATCATGTGCATAACCTTATTTTCTATATTGTGACATTTGTGTTTACGTTAATTGCCATGTGATGTCTAATTGTGTTATGATTGATTAAGCTTCACGTATTAGTTCATTATGTGTTCATGAATAAGTTGCATGTTTAGTAATAAATATGGATTATGGTGAATCATGAGCTAACTAAAGAAGAATGATAATGAAACAAGAAGTAGACTTAGACATGTCCCTTGGTTACTAACAAATTGGATTGTTCATGTCATGTTTCAGCTATACGGTTGTTTATCATTATGTTCATGTCAGTGTCCTTGAAGTTCATGTTCATGTTATAGTCATGTCTATGTTCAAGTGTGAAACAGTTCTAGTTAGGTTGTTAACTGAGGATATGTCTAGTCGAGTTATGATTAAACAAGTTACAAGAACAAGTTCATGATACATGCTAACCATGAGATATGATCAGCCAAAACACGTCTAAGCATCGTACATAAGTTTATGATTATGTCACCAAACGAATATGATACGTTAAATTATGATTACATCTATAACAGTGACTCCACCTTTCTTGGGCACAGACTAAATAAGACTGACCCATGCATTATCAGAAATTGGATAAATTACATTTATGATACATGGATGCATATTAATATATTAGTTTACTTATTGAGTAATTCTAATACTCACTCTCTCACAGTTGACTATGTTATAGGTGATGACGAACAACATGAGTGAGAGACTTTCATAACCAATTGAACCAATAGAAAGATTTAGGAATTTTAGTTGATGACTAGCTATAAAACTTTGGAAAAGGATTTTTGTTAAAAAATAGTTATTTCATTAGTTTATTATTTACCATATTTTTTCTACAATCAAGCGTTAAATTTTCATGTTTTATCTCACTTTGGCTTTATTATGAAGTCTAATATGAAAATTATTGATGTTTATTAAATAAACATTTATGATGATTTATTGCTTCTGCTATTTAGTGATAAAGACTTTCTATTAGGGAAAAATAATGATTTTCAATTTGAAAGTTTTCTCAAATTAGGGTTTTTGTCGATTTGAAGATTTTATATTAAGAAATTGCGTTAAGGTTTAACCATCCGGGATCTTGGCGCTACACTTACCATTAGTCATGTTGGTTCTAGCTCCCTCAAATCCCATCTCTTTCCCCTTAAACTCAGTCATTTACTTAGAGTACATGAAATCAAGAATTTAATCAGTATTTCTAACTCACTGTCTTTGATGTGTTTTACTCACATTTATGTCTTGTTAAAGACCTTGCACCTGTTGGCTACTCTTCACATTCTACATCTAGTTTAGGTTAACATTTTTCTATCTGATGTTGCGAATGTTGCTACTTGTTCAAAGTTGTTACTCTTAAACATTCTTTTCCTGTCTCTGAGTTATATAGTTCTAAACCTAAATACTATGTACCTACAGTTTCTAATACAAAAAGTTGTTTCAATACAAATGCTTTGTTATCTGTCAATACTAATGTCATGACACTTTAGCACCACAGACTTAGTCGCCCCTTCCGCTATCACCTCATTGGTTCTTAATCAATAATATCAAACACAAATCTCATAAACTTAGCTTCTGTGAATCTCGCATCAAAGGGAAAAATCATGTTCAGTATTATCCTAGTGCTAAAAATAAAACCACACAACCTCTTTAATTGGTGCACACAAACCTCTGGGGTTCTGCCTCCATTCCATCCACCTTTGGTCATAAATATTACATACATGTCGTAGACACTTTAGCGTTAGGTTCATCTAGCTCTATCCACTGAAATTAAAATCTGATGCTCTATCTATATTTATTCACTTCAAGAAACATGTGGAAAAATAGCTTGGATTCTCCATAAAAGTGCTTCAATATGGTTGGGATGGGGGTACAGGTCTTTTCAGAAACATTTCCCGTCAAGGAATCTTATTTATACATCCTTACCAACATACTCCTAATCAGAATGTAGGGTTGAACGAAAACATATGCGCTTGGTTGAAACTGCTCTTACTCTTCTCTCCCAAGCCTCAATGTCTCTCTCTTTCTGGTGGGAAGCTGTCCACACTGACTCTTTCCTCATTAACAGATTACCGACTCCTATCTTAGCCAAAAATAAAAACCTTTCGGAAACTGTTTCACAGGCTCCATTATTATACCTTTCTGTAAGTGTTTGGAAGTGCTTGTTACTCTCATGTTAGTCCCTACAAATCTCGTAAACTTGACTTTAAATATTTTTATTTTTTACTTTAGATATGATCAATGTGTTTTTTCTTGGCAATTCTTCCATTCATAAAGGTCACTTGGCTATTCTTCCACGCATAAAGGTCAGTGGTATCTTCGTTCCTCGGATAGAGTTTACATTGCTAGTAATGTCATTTTAAATGAGTCTCATTTCCCTTTGCATGTAGTCTCCCTCATTCTCAATCTCACACACACGTCAAGTCCCTGCATGACTCTATTGCTTGTCATTCTTCACCTTCTTGGTCTTTCTTCCTTATTAGTCACTCTTGCAAAGCAGCAGCCACTTCACCTTCACAGAGCAGCTGCACAATCTCATTCCTAAAATGTGTCTCTTACTGATAATCTCTCTGACCCTTTACATTCTCCCATTTTAAGTTTACCTTCAGATATACCCTCCTCATCACTACCTCCTCCCCTCTGCCCCACCATCACCACCTCCCCCCTCCCCCCAACCACCAACAGCCTTTACATGTTCACTAGATCCAAAGGTGGAATTTATAAAACTAATTCCTTCTCTGCTGCATGTGTTGTGAATGCTAATAAAGACAAATTTTGGAGTCTCTGATATCACATAACTCTGAAACTCTCGTTAAATATTAAAATTTCAATTAATGATTTCTTAAAATCCAGAACCCTTATAGTTTTATTGGTCCAATGTTGAAATTTAAACAAGTTGCAGCCTAGCTTTTGATCCAAAATGAAACAGCTACAATAAATTTGGAAACTTTAGCATAAAGATAAAGGAGGGAGTATATTATTTGTGAATTGCGTTTATTTTGAAGAAATGCTTCTCCCTATATACTATCACAATTACAGAGGTTTTAGTGAGGCATATAACTGTTGAATACCTCTAATGAGTGAAATTATTATCATCATGAAGAACCTTATAGTACTTCACTATGGTTTTGTGTACACAACAATAGGACTTCTCACACTGTGAGAACCATCCGTCCACACGAGCACTGCCAATATTCTTGTGCCTTTTTCTAATGCTCCTCCCGTCACAGTCACTTCAAAAGACTTATTCTCAGCCAATTCCTTGAAGATCAAAGTCTTAGGCTCAACGTCAACACTGAATCTAGGATCTGACAGCACTTCCGCTTGGTACATTGAGTTACCTGTGCCTACGTTTGTAACTGTTCTGGAAAATTTCACAATGAACTGCTGGCTCGTGCCAACCAATGCCTACATACCAGGGTAGTTGAGATCTCTGGTAGACCCTTTAATGTGCATGGGCATTTACCAAAGAGAGGAACATTTATGTTGCATAGCATTTTCTGGTAATCATCTCTGAATGCTTTGTGCACCAAACAAGGTTGTATGGCTTGTATGAGATTAATATTACCTGCGCCGTATGCGAATTCACCATCCATAAAATCATTCTTGTTACTACTAGTGATATTTACGTGTGAAGCTGTTGCAATGATAAGTAAGGGTAAATGATTATGTACTGACGTAGATGTAAAGGCTCAAGATGTGTACGAACCTGCGGTCATGAGAGCTGATTTGATCGCTGAAGCAGACCATTGAGGTTTGAATGACTTCATGAAGGCAGCTACACCTGCTATATTGGGAAAAGCCATGGAGGTTCCTGAAAAATGTTGTACTTGACAGACCTTTTATCGGGAGTGATATCTGAAGGTGGAGCGAGAGGCGAAAACGTAGCCAAGATATCGATCCCCTGCACACTTATATCCGGCTGCAATATATACTTGACGGAAAATCGTATTAGTTAAACTCGAAGGTACTCAAAAATAACATAAATAGGTATATTGAGACGACAACAAACTATGACACACAAAGAGAAGAGACGATAGATGCCAATGATCATAGCCGAACCTTTAATATATCTCCTACAATGGGATTTGGCCTTCGAGATGAGAAGGAAGCAACTACGGGAGAGCATCTTTGTTCCCGGTAGTAAAACTTTTATTTAAGTATGCTTCTGGATTTCTCCGGATTAACAACTAAGATGTCAGGTAAATATTCAAAGTAGAAAACCAAATTTAATTAAGCAAGTTTTATATAAATTGTTACGTCGTTGAGTTTATATAAGCTATCGGAACAGAAATCTCTTGGGAGTTCAATTCTGATGAAGGCATGGGATCTATAAAGGACGTATCTTCAAGAAACTCATTTTCCACAATTATTCTGATACTGACACAAAATGAAGAAATGTCATATTAATATTCAATATTTAAACAATATCTGATAGTGATGAATCTAGACAATAAGTGAGGCAATATCTTATTTTTCACTTAGTATTCTATAGAAATGATGAACCTTTTGGTTCTGATATTAAAATGAAAGATGATGAACCTTTTGGTTTCTGATTTCTTATTGAAAGAATGCTACTTGTTTATAATGAGGAAGGATGTATATATACAAATAATTCTAACGGTTGCCTATGATCTCCTATGATCTCCAACGGATGCCTACTTGAAGCCTGAAATCGTTTTTTACTAGAAATGATTAGACACCCACTGTGTTTGGTGAAAGTCTCTGTTCTGCTTCCCTATTTTGCCTATGATGAAGATTTCCTTCTGAGGCTGCAGCTTTTGCTTCTCTTTCTTCAACATATTCAATATTTAAAGCATCAAAATTCAGCAAGAGCCGGACAAGTATGAATTACCAGGCCACTTGAAAACCGCAAGTAGTTGAAGCATCTGTGTCATATAGCAAAGGAAATGTGGTTCCATTGAAGCCATTGATTGATCTTCCCTGATAAAGACGTTAGTTATGTGATGATAGAATAAAAAATGAAGTTACTCGGACCACTTACATTAAGAATCTTTCCATTCCCAAGAACAACTTGATCAATGAATTTACGATCTATGTTGGTTGCTGCCACGGAGAAAAGCCACGGGGCATTACTAGCCATTGATGATAAGACAGGGCCGAAAAGCGCCAATGGCAATTGTATCATTAGCAAACTCTATTGGATATCCACCTTTTGAAATTGATATGATGTCAACGCCGTCTGTTATTACATCATCAAAGGCGCTGAGGATGTCTTCTGTTGAGCCCAATCCATCAGCGCCACAGGTCCTGTACACGGAAATCCTTGCTGAGGGAACACCTCCTTTGGCAAGTCCCTCGGCTATTCCATAAAAGCTTATATCTGCTACCTTGTTACCTACAACTATCAAGGCAGTGTGCGTACCATGACCAGTCTCATATATCGCATTAGGAAAGTCGTGGCTTCGAGCTCCAATTATTTTACTGAGGATTTTTTGCAATTTATTGTTCAATAGACTAATTAAAAAAAAGCAAAACTAGAATAACATAGCCTTCGTTTTCCGATTTTAATGCTCTTTAAAGAAGATTTTCTTCATAGTGTTTATCGAGATAATCACTATTCGTTACTCGGCAATATAATAATCATGTTTCGTGAGCAACTTGAAAATAGGTATACACCATAAAATTATGCAAAACTGTAAGAAATCCATTAGAGAGGAGCATATATAGATTGAAGACGTTTACTTAAGGCATGAACCCTTCCATTTCATAGGAGGAGGGCCGAATTCTTTGTCGCTAAAACTCTCTGAATCAGGTGTGATTCCACTGTCGATTAAGCCAATAATCATGTCATTCTCAACTGTAGGTTTCTTTTTGAATTTTCAGGAAATCCTAAGAAATCCCATGATCTTATCGTCTGAACTCGGAGTTTACTACTTGGAAAGACTGACAGCACCTCCTCCTTAGCTGCATAGTGTTTGTCATTTGGAAATCAAGTTAATTCAGTCAATGCAAAATAAATACCAAACCTTTAATCATAAGGAATGATCGAAAGCACTAACCGGCTATTATTTCTCGCTCTTTGTCACTGAGCCGTGCTACGAACCCATTAAAACTCCTATGGTAGCTTCTGACTAAGAATATCGGGGAGAACTTCATGAATGCATCAAAACAATGATAAATAAAAGGTTGCAGTTTTCAATATTGCAAACTGCATCATGGATTATAAGTAAGCTACATCAGTGAAACGAAAAAGCACCTTTCTTTTAGGACATCCTCGAGAATACTCAGAGGGTGAGACACGGGTGAATAATCGGCTTCACCCTCCGATAGTGATCCCATGTACACAATATACACGTTCTTATCATCTTCGCTAATAGCTAGGTGGAAAATACAAAAAATGTGAAGACGCGGTAAAAAGTTGTCTCCATTGTTGTATTGTAGAACCTGAGAAATGCAGATTCTATTGGGAAAAAGAATTTGAGGGTATGGAAATTCTTTGTACTTTCCTTTGTGAGAAAATGCATTAGGAATTAGACAGCTCCTTTCATTGCGTTATTGACTTGTATAGAAAAATCCAAATAAGGCAAATCTATGAATGTCATATATGATCAAACTCTCCATTTTAATGCAAAACATTGCATATGGAGCTCTAAACTTCCCATTGATTTGATTTGAAAAGCAAACATGACCGTTTGTTTGTTATTATTATTAGTTCTTTATCGAGTAATTCGGTTTAAACTTTACTCAAGAGTTCAGTTCTGAGAATGAAAACAAAACACAAAACTATCAAATCATCTTGGTTCAGTTTTATCTAACACCTTCACATCGCCGGCTAACACCAATTCAAAGATTATGGAGGTTGAGGAGAGAGAATGTACTGATAAAAGGCAGTATCGGTTAGTGAGGGAGGACAACAAGAGTTACGTACCTGGCTGTGATATTTGTTGAATATAAGAATGTTTTTACTTTATTTATTTATTTTAATTTAGGGATAGTTTAGTAATTGCACTTATTGTTTTTCTTCTTTGGGTATAAATATCCCATTGTATCTAAATTTGTGTTAACTCAATACAACATTTTTTCTACCTTTATCTATTTGGTATCAGAGCCAATATAACCCTAACCTTAACCTTAAACAGCCGCCCACCAATATTGCTGCCCTTGACTGCCACTACCTCCTACCTCCACCGTCATCCACCTCCGCTAACAGTTGGCCCACCAACTGCCACCGCCCACTACCGGTGACCACCTCTAGTGACTTTTCCAGTAACTTTTCTAGCAACTTTTTTTCTCTTTCCAACTTCATTTTTTAAGTGGTTGGTTGCCCTAACTAGTATGCTGATCAAACCTAGGGTTTCCCGTGATTTTTGGGTTGCTGTGGTTGTAAACAATCTTTCTTTGTCTCTCCATCATATTTTTGGCATTTTGTGTTACTTTCTTGGATTCGAGATGTTTAATCTTCAGATTTTACTGTTGCTACTAAATCAGATCTAGATTATCCAGTGTCTAATGGGAGAGTTGCTAGCGTCCTGCTGAATGGACACAACTTTGCTGCCCCTCCTGCCTCTTTGGCATCACGTATTCCCACTGCTTTTCATGTCCGCTCTAAGAAACCTAAATGGGTTTTGGGTTTTGGTGCTAAGGATCATATGACTGGTGACTTGTCTCTATTCTCCACGCCCTTGGATCATGTTCATAGCTTTGTGTGTCTGGCAAATGGTTCTACGATTAGTATGAGTTGTATGAGGAGTGTACAACTTTCACTTGATCTTACCCTTTCGTCAGTTTTTCATACTCCTAAATTTGCATTGAACCTTTTATCTGTTAGTCATCTTGCTAAATCTCTTAACTGTGCTGTCATTTTCTTAGCTTATAGTTGTTTCCTACAGGACCTACATTTAAGGAGGATTTTTACAAGGGGATATGAGTGAGACGGACTATACTACTTCGGGGACCCACCACCTCTCCAGCCATCATATTTAGTATTACAGGCTGCTTCCTCTATTGTTTTTTATTTCCCTATTTCTTTTTCTGCTAAAGACATACGCCTTTGACATGCTCGTTTGGGACATGTCAACTTTTGATACCTTTGTTTATTGTTTCCCACTTTAGTTGATGACTGCAAATATTTTCATTTTAAATGTCAGATTTGTGCTCTCAAAACATTGTCGAAAACCTTATATTTCTTGCATGCACAGGTCTTCTTCTATGTTTGACTTGATCCATTCTAATGTATGAGGGCCCTCCTTTGTTATTTCTATATCTGGACATCGTTATTATGTTACTTTTATTAATGACTTCTCTAGGTGTACTTAGGTTTATTTACTTAAGAAAATTCTGTGATCTCGAATATGCTTAAACAGTTTCTTGCCATGATAAATTGTAGTGCATGGTATTTGGTCTGATAATGGGGGAGTACATTACTAATGATCTTGTCACTTATTTATCCAACCTTGGTATTCTCCAGCAACTTACTTGCCCATATACATACCCCTGAACAAAATAGGGTAGCTGAGCGAAAGAATCATCATCTTATGGGTGTTGCCCAATGTCTTCTAAAAGGTATGTATGTTCCTCAATCTTTTTGGATGACAATTCAATATGGTGTACTTTTATGGGTTGTTCTTCCAAGTCAAAGGGGTATTGGTGTTGTGATCCTTCCACCTAGTGTTTTCTCAACTCACTTGATTTGACCTTCTAGGAGGATACCCCCTTCTTTAGTAAGCCTTACATTCGTAGGTCTCCTATTTCACCTGTTGAGGATTGTCCTCGTCCGATTCCTATTATTAATCCTACGTCTATGGATGTTCCTATTACTAACCCTACTTATATGGATGTTCATGTTGTCTCTTCCTCTACTTTACCTCTTGTTGCAAGTTCTCCTACTCATGTGTATAGTCGTCGCTCTCATATTCCTGGCAATATTTCTCATTGAATGAAGTTACTGAGCCCTCTTTCTCTCCTCCCCTCGGTGATATCCTTTAAGGGATGGATCGTCCCCCAGACCGTCTTACCTTATCTTGCTCTAACAATCACCCTATTGAGTACCAAATTTTATATAATGCTTTGTCTAGTTCTTTTCAAGAGTTTATTAGTCAGGTTGATTCTACAGTGATTCCTACACTACAAGAGAAAAACACTATGATAGCGGCCAAAAAAAGCTATCGTAGTGTTTTGATAGTGTTTCCTAAAACGTGATATTAACCAACGTTATTAAAAGTCCGAACATATTATAGATTTTTGTAAACGCTATGGTAATCCTACAATAACGTTTTCTTAACGCTATGGTAACCCTACCATTGTGTTTTTTAAATGCTGTGATAAGCTTCTTATAGCACTTTTTATCTATTTGATAGCATTTTTGAAAGCTTAAAAGACCTTTGATAGTATTCTTTTCATGCTATAAAATATTGTGAAACGTGTTGTTACATTTTTCATAACGTTTTGTTAATGCTATGAAATACCTTTGATAATCTTTTTTGTTACTTATTCTTACAATTGTACAAATATAAAAGTAATTAACTTCCTGACAATATCACAAAATAACATAATCACATCATTTTATTTAATTACTCAAAATTATTACAAACAATTCCACTAGAAATCATCTCTCAAAATGACAATTACATATTGATTTTTTCATAGAGCAAGTAAAAGTAATTTATCCTAAGGAAAAAATTAAAAACTAGTATAAGTTCACATTTAAATAAATCTTACAACCACATCGCTTAAGTTACGTAGATCTAGAACCATTGGCCAAAGGAGGAGGGGAAAGTGGTAGTCTTCCAGGTAGTGAAGCTTCATGAACCATTATGTCGTTGGCTGTAAGAGCACCTTGTGACTTGGTTGCTTCTGTAGGGATTCTTTTGATTATTGGACTTCTGCAAGAAATAAGACCGTTGGACCTCTGGAAGAAATAAATTCAACATTAGGCAGAAGTATGAATAACTCAACCATCATTTGGACAACGGAACAAAGAAAGAAAATCACTATATTGGCTTATCCGGTCCAACCGATATTATAAAGGATTGACTAAACTATTTCTTTTTGTCAGTATGTTATTTTTGTGTCATAACTCTCTTGTACAAAGATGTCTAAATGCTTTGGATTACCCCTCCCCCCGACAACGTACATAAACATAGCTATTTCTAGCCGAATACATATTTAAGTCCAAGATATTATTCCTCATAGAAAAAAAAAGGCACTACTTGTTCTCAGCATAAGCCAAAATAAAAGAAATTATAATAATAGAATTTGCATTCCCACATGTACAAGGAAGGAAGAGCATGAGGATAGGGAAAATGAAAGTCTGCGTAGAAGACTAACCTTTTGATTGATCTTCACAATTGGTGAATCTATATCCTACGAAACAAAAAGCCCAATTTTTAATGTAAAAAACCCTGCACAATTCTTTTGAACGAAATAAAATGATTGATACTAGGCCTTTATTTTGTAAAAAATCCTGATTAAATTCACTGCCCCTCAGTGTATGGAATACACAACTTATATTTATATTAGTGAAGTGCAAGGCACTCCCCAAATTACCAATGCTCAATAATAAATTGAAATAAAAAGCCTTCTATAGATTAAAAAAATGGCAAGTATCAGAGACCACCCCCAAATTTCTCCACATTCTTATTTTGATTTGCTTGAACCCAGCCCCCATCAATGGATTCTAAGCTACCATTTAACCCATCATCAACAAAATCGGCCAACCCTTTTCACTTTAAGCTCTCTAGGCTCAACTGGGTAATGACTAGAAAAGCAAGCATAACAAGTCCAACAACTTCTACAAGCTATCAAATGGAAGTAGTGAAGTGCAAGCCAAACATATGTAAAAATAACATTTCAATTCACATTTCTAGCATCCCCCCCACATTTGTAACATCCCTTGAACATTTGAATCATGCACACAAATTATGTCAACCCACATTTATAGCTCTCATAATACTAATCATTATAGAAGAAAAGTTTAACATTTATTCAAAATCCAACCCTATCAGCAAAAATAAATCCTTTACAAATGCAAGAATTCAAATGCCATTGACTCTATTATATGGAATTGTTTCTCATTACATCAACAATGTTAGGCCACACATTTCAACTCCTGCCTAATACAGTAATAAGACATTTTAACCAAATTTTCAGAGAGCCAAGACTTTTCATACATAAGTGACAAATCAAGCTTAAACTAGTAGCTCATAAAGAAAACTACATTATCTATCTCTCAATTTTCAGATTGAGAATGGTTACATACTACCTGTAGTGAGAAATGATATTTACATCATCACACAGTCGCTTCATGCTTAACGATTCACCAACAAAATATGGGAAATTTTTTTATAACAAGAGAACAACCTGGAAATTAAAACACCAACTACTAAGATTCCATGCTTCTTCCTGATACTCTTTTGAAGCTCTATCAATTAAAACATCAACTACTAAGATATCTATTTATGATTATATTTTACACTTATTTTAAATATAGTAACCAATCTTTTTACCTAATGAGACGCACCCAATCTTTATCCATTTTGAAGCTATGGATTATTGATAAGTCAACAACTAAAATGTAGAGATAATTATTGTAACCTTTTAAATTAGGTAAATCATGAATTAAGAAAACTAAAGGATAACGAAAGGTATCGTTGAAAATCTGCAGCCTCTCACGAGCTATAAAACAAATAGAAAATTATTGTTTATGAAATATACCTCCAGCTATCTGCTCTTTAGAGAATAACCACTCCAAATTCTTTAAGCGTGTTGGTCTGCACTCAGGAAAATTACACAATCTTTATAGTTAAAAGAAAATTCTTTAAGTGCTTACCCACAAGAAATTGAGAAAAGATTGAGAAACCAAAGGAAATTTGAAGTACTTAAAATTTGAGCAAATACATGCCAAGCAGAATATCAATAGAAGATAAGATGCTATACACCACATACTTAACAAAGAAGCAAATTTCCTTATTACATAGAAAATGCAATGAAAGAAAACCTCGTCATCTTCTCGTTATTGGAAACTACAAACACCAACTACAGAAAAATCATGAAATCATACTACAGATTCTGAACCAGTATAGAAAAAATGTCCATTTTGAAAGCATTTAGCATTATGCCCTTCACCAGACCAGGTTATTATACATGATCAATGATTTTACCAAAAACTCTGAACAATGGAAATGTAAAAATACTATCATATTTTCTTTTCATTTCCCTATTAAGTTGTAAGATCCAACCAAACGTATCATTGACACTGTTAAGAAAGTCGATAATAGGTTTAGACATATTCAACACAAAACTAAATAGATCGAAGCGAGGAACCAGTGAGAATGGTACAATGAAATGCTATTGTCACGGAGTTCACCAATGCTCTCCATTTATGGATCTTAACATGAAAGAAGAAATGCAGACACCAATACAAAGGGTGATTTGGTATGACGTGGTGATCTAAGAGAAGACAACAAAAGAACTTCAGTCACTAAGAGTAGGAAAATAGAGCAAAGCAACACAAAAGGAAGACATCCAGTGTTTTTTAATATGATCAACGGTTATACAACAAAGAAGAGCACCAATGTAAGTCTTTAAGCAAATGAGAAATAATTACCCAGCAATAGGTGCTAAAAAGAAATTTTAAAAAATTGAGCAGAACCATTGGTATCAATTATCAATAGCTTATAAGAATGAGAAATACTAAGTATTGAACAAACATATCGAACACCCTAAAAGCACTCAACAAACATGTTGAACACCCAGGATTCTAATTTCCTGCATCAACGGATTTCAAATAAGAAATTTCAGACAACACTACTGTACATCTCAATACTCACCGATATTCATCTTTCATCATGCAAAGAATCAAATTTCCAACAACAAAAAATAGATGAAGGAAACCCCTCTGTTCCTTTTTCTCTTTTTATTTTTCATTTGAAAACAAATCTCAACAACACAAAGTAAATTTAAAAGCCCATCACATGATATTTAAAGCATAACAGAGAATTATGGATTTATCCAAAACGAAGAGAAGCTTGGACAGTGAGGATGCTGGTAAATGGAAATCAGAGAGCTTAGAGAGACTGTCAAGAGAGCGTTTCCAATTACCTGAGGAATTGACAAGTTCACAGAGCTGAGCGGGGAAGCTATGAGAGAGCTCAAACAGAGAGCTGTGGAGAAATCCATGACAGACACTTGAAATAGAGAGTTCTAAGAGACACATGCAAGAAAGATATGAGAGATTGCTTCACCTAGCAAGGAAAATCTCTTGAGCTTCATCGCAGAGAGAGCTGTTTGTGAGCTTCATTGTGGAGAGAAGTGAGGGTTGAACAACAGAGGCGCTTCATGAGAGATACACCAGAGAGAAAGCTCTGCCAGATAGAGCTTCTAGAGAGAGATGAAAAAGTGAGATTCGTGAGCCCAAAGATCACTAAGCTTCTGAGAGAAAGAGGGTTGAAGCTGAGAGAGAGAGAGAGAGAAAGAGAGAGAGGTTGAAAGAGGGAGTTTTGTGAGAGTCCGATGTTCTAGGCGGGTTCATAAATTTTTATCCCCGCGCCCAATGAATTAAACCCACCAATTTAGATCCTTAGCGTTTTGATAGAAAACACGCTGGTAGTGCGCTGTAGAAGCACATGTTTGTTGTAGTGCTAGATCCGTGGGGGAGGTAAAATTAGACCCCCGATGGGTGACTGCCATGCATGATAAGATGACTGTCTTACAAAATAATCATTCTTGGGACTTGGTTACTCTCCCTGAGGGAGAGAAGATAGTTGGTTGTCGTTGGGTGTTCAACTTGAAATATAATGCAGATGGTACGATTAATCGATACAAAGCTCATCTAGTAGCCAAAGGCTTTACTCAGATTCTAGGCAGAGATTTTATTGACATATTTTCCCCGGTTGCTAAACTTACTACTGTTCGACTCATTATCTCTTTTGCTGATACCACAATGAACTATGACACACAATAGAAGAAAGACAATATACGATCAAAGCCAAACCTTTCATATGTCTTCTATGGGTGCATCTTTGTTCCTTATAGTAAGACTTTCACGTAAGTATACTTCTGGCTTTCTGCACAATAACAAACAATGATGTCAGGTAAAAATTCTACGTCAAAAATCAAATATAAGTAATCTAGTTTTAAATAAATCATTACTTCATTGAGTTTAAGTAAGATAACACAACAAGGGATCTGTAAAGGTCATATCTTCGCGTGACTCGTTTTCCACAATTACTCCACCTGCGCCAGCTCTAGCAACTACTGTTTTTCGCATACAAAGATCTTATTTTTCACTAAGTTGGAATCGAGACAAGAGGTGAGGCAATATGTGATATCAAAACAAATGATAAAAAGTGCTCCTTAGTATTCATCATTTTCTTAAAGCATCCAAATTCAGCAAGGAATGGGAAAAAAGTATCCATTACCGAACGCTTAAAAAATGCATGTAACTGAAGCATCCATGCCATATATCAAAGGGAATGTGGTTCCATTGAAGCTATTAATTGAGCCTCCCTAATAAAGAAGTTAGTTATGTGATAACAGAATGAAAAAACAGAGTTAAAGTCTGGAAACTAAAAACTCACTAGTAAACTAAAAACTCACTTGAAATATTTAACTTTTGTATTCCTCTAAGTTGTGTTTTCCAATGAACTCAACAAGGCCTTTATATAGACTCTACTCTTGCCAAAAAAACTGAAAAATAATTAAATCTATCACCCATTGGCCTTTCATCTACAAAGACTCTTGACCTTTTATGTTTCCACTAACTTCTAAATTGTAACTTCTAATTGAAAAAACCCACTAAAATATAATATTTAATGTTTATTCAACAAAACTCCCCCATAAACTTAAATGCTTCTACCATCCGTCATGCTAATCATTTTCTTGCATTTGTCGAGAAGTACTTTCGGTAGCGGTTTTGTGAAGATATCTGCAACTTGATGCTGACTTTCCACATGCACCAATTCCACACTTCCTTCCTTCACATGATTTCGGATAAAGTGAAAACGAACGTCAATGTGTTTGCTTCTTTCATGGTTCACTGGATTCTTTGCCAACTCAATTGCTGATTTGTTGTCAACTTGAATCACGGTTGCAGCTAGTTGCTTTAACTCCATCTTGCCCAACAAATTTCTAAGCCATATCGCATGACATCACACCAAGATGCTGCCACATATTCAGCTTCACACGTCGAAAGCATCACGATCGGTTGCTTCTTAGAAAGCCAAGTAAATGCAGTATCTCCCATAAAGAACACATATCCCGATGTACTTTTCCGATCGTCTATGTCTCCGCACCAATCACTGTCGGAGTAGCCAACCAACTTGTAATCTTCTGCTTTCGAGTAGAACAACCCGAGTGACACCGTCCCTTGGATGTACCGTAGGATTCACTTCACCGCCTTCCAATGTGAATAAACTAGCTCCTCCATGAACCGACGTATAATACCGACACTTAATGAAAGATCCGGCCTTGTGCATGTGAGATAGTGAAGGCTTCCTACCAAACTCCGGTATCTACTCGCATCGACACGTTCTCCTCCATCGAACTTCGAGAGTTTTGCACCTGGTTCCATTGGTGTTGATACCGGGTTGCAATTTGCCATCTTGTATTTCTTCAAAATCTCTTTTGCATGTCTCCTGTGATACAAAAATACCTGTCTCTACTTGTCTAACCTCCAAACCAAGGAAAAACTTCATCAAGCCCAAATCTGTCATCTCAAATTCCCGTGTCATTATACCATTAAAATTTTCTATCATCTCATCATTGTTTCCCATAAAAATGAGGTCATCGACATAAAGAGCAACAAATAACACGTTACCTCCATTCTTCTTTGCGTAAAGGGCATGCTCGTAGGGACATTGCTTGAACCCGTTCTCCTTGAAATATGTATCGATACGTGTATTCCATGCCCGCGGTGCTTGCTTCAACCCGTAAAGCACCTTCTTCAATTTTAGCTCCTTCTTCTCTTCTCTGATTTTCATGAACCCAGGTGGTTGTTCGATGTAGACATCTTCTTCGAGCACACCATTCAAGAATGCCGACTTGACATCCATTTGAAATATTTGCCATTTGAATTGAGCAGCTTGTGAAATGAGTAATCGGATTGTCTCCATTCTTACAACAGGAGCAAACACCTCGTCATAGTCGATTCCTATCTTTTGCTTGTATCCCTTCGCAACAAGTCTCGCCTTGTACCGTTCTATCTCACCTTGAGCATTCATATTTTTCTTGAACACCCACTTCACACCAATAGGCTGACTGCCTTTCGGCAATTCTGCTAGCTCCCATGTGTTTTTGCGGTCAATCGCCTTAATCTCCTCGTTCATGACAGTTTGCCACTTCTTGTCTCGCACCGCCTCTTCAAAGCTGATATTTTCAGCATCTGCCAAAAGACATACAAGGTGTACCTCATTTGTCGCATCATACAAATCTTGTAAACTTCACATTTTTGGTTATTGTGGTTCATCTTCATCATCGGTAGTTTCAGAGTTTGTTGGTATACTTGTTGGTGCAATGACTGATGATTCTCCAACGTCGATGATAACCTCCGTCGAATTGTTCCAGTCCCACTCGCTGGCTTCATTTACTCGCACATCATGACTCACCATCACCTTCTTACTTATCGGGTCGAGTAGCTTGTACCCTTTTGTCTTCTCATCATACCCAATAAAAATATACCTTTTGCTTTTGTCTTCGAGCTTCATACTTCGTTGATCTGGTATGTGTGCATAAGCCACACTACCAAATACTTTGAGATGAGAAACTGTCGGCTTTTGTCCGCTCCATGCTTCTTGTGGTGTTTGATCATCTAACTTCACATATGGACATCGATTTTGTACATAGATGGAACATTGCACGGCTTCTGCCCAGAATTCCTTCGGCATCTTCTTGCTCTTGAGTATTGATCGAACCATGTCGAGAATAGTCCGGTTCTTCCTCTCGGCCACACTATTTTATTGAGTATGGTGCGGTTAGAAATCTCCTTATGCCTTGCTCCTCGCAATACTCCATGAAAGCCGTCGAAGTATACTCGCCACCTCTATCGGATTGTACGGCTTTGATGTGTCTACCAGTTGCCTTCTCCACCATCACTTTGAACTTTTTGAACACCTCGAATGCCTCAGATTTTTCTTTCAGAAAATAAACCCAAGTTTTCCGTGAGAAATCGTCGATAAAGGTAATGAAGTACCTTTTACCACTGAAAGATTCAGGGGCGATTGGGCCACATATGTCAGTATGAATCAACTCGAGAGTATGTTTAGCTTGATATTCTGCCTTCTTTTGAAACGAGGTTCTCGCTTGCTTGCCAAGCACACATTCTTCATAAAATTTGCCCTCATAGTCCATGTCCGGCAGCCCGTGCACCATGTTCTTCTTTGCTAACTCTTTTAGACCACCTTGATGTAGTTGACCAAAGCGGAGATGCCACAGCGACGCCTTGTCTTCTACGTTGACTTGCAAACACTTTTCTCGCACGCTTCTCAAATTCAGTTTGTACATCCGATTTCTTCCCATCTCGACTAGAGCAACAAGACGCCCTTGCTTGTCCTTCAAGTGTAGTACTCGATCTTTTAAAAGTATCGAGTAACCTTTCTCCGTGAGTTGCCCCATACTCAAAATGTTGGTCTTGAGGTCTGGTACGTAATAAACATCTTGGATTGACCCTATTAAGCCATCCTTTTGTAAGTAACAAACCGTACCTCGGCCTTTGACCTCCACCTTTGATGCATCTCCAAATGACACATGACCATCTTCAATCTTTTACATCTCTTTGAATAGATACTCGTGACCGCACATATGGTTGCTTGCCCCCGAGTCGAGGTACCACAGAGTGTCATTGTTGATGTTGACTTCATTTTGAGCCATCAAGAGAAGGCCTTCATTTTCGTCTTCCAAGACTATGTTGGTTGTTTTTTCCACCTTTTTATCGGCTCGACAATCTTTTGCAAAATGCCCCACGTTACCACAATTATGTTACCACAATTATAACATTTGTCAGAGTTGCAATCCTTCGTATAGTGACCATACTTGTAACACTTGTAGCTCTCGATGTTGGAATAGTTCGACCGGCCGCCTCTTCCTCGACCGCATCCTCTTCCACGCCAATTTGGTTGGCTCGACTGTCCCTTCTCCTTATAGTACCTCTCAGACTGCTGCCTTGACCACCACGACCATTTTAACGACTTCCACGGCCACGCCCTATACCTCAGAAATTTTGAGAATAGAATACCTTTTCGTCTTTGATTGACGCCTTGGTTTGAAGTGCTTGCTCGAGTGTCTCCTCCTTTTTTTTCTTCTTTCGTGTGCCTCGAGAGAACCGGCAAGCTCGTCGACTGTAAGCGTCGCAAGGTCCTTTGATTCTTCTATTGCGCACACAACATTCTCAAAATTGTCGATTAATGATCTCAAAATCTTTTCCACAACTCGCGCATCGGTTAACGCTTCGCCATTACGAATGAGTTGGTTCACCACGGCTTGTACACGCGTGATGTAGTCATATACACTTTCCGACTCCTTCATCTTCATGCTCTCCAACTTGCCACGAAGAGTTTAGAGATGCACTTGCTTGACTCGGTCGGTTCCTTTGAACACTTTTGCTAAAATGTCCCACGCTTCTTTTGAAGTAGTTGCACCGGCAATCTTCTAAAAGCCCGACTCATCAACTGCTCGAAACAACATGTATAACGCCGTCTTATCCTTCACTCGTTCCTCTTTCAACGCCTTGTTTTGAGCCGCCGTATATCCCGTGGTATTTGTTGGTTCTTCGAAACCTTCTTCGACCACCCCCCATGCATCTTGAGAGCCGAGAAGAGCTTTCATTTGAATACTCCAGTTCTCGTAGTTCGCTTTCGTTAGTCGTGGTAGCGGCATTTGACCTGTCACATTCACCATTGGCTCTGATACCAATTTGTAAACTAAAAACTCACTAGTAAACTAAAAACTCACTTGAAATATTTAACTTTTGTATTCCTCTAAGTTGTGAACTCAACAAGGCCTTTATATAGACTCTACTCTTGCCAAAAAAACTAAAAAATAATTAAATCTATCACTCCTTGGCCTTTCATCTACAAACCTTTCATCTACAAAGACTCTTGACCTTTTATGTTTCCACTAACTTCTAAATTGTAACTTCTAATTGAAAAAACCCACTAAAACATAATATTTAATGTTTATTCAACAAAGTCAACTCGGGGTACTTACATTAAACGTCTTTCCATTCCCAATAACATCTTGATCAACGAATTTACTATATATGCTGGTTGTTGCCTCAGAGAAAAGCCATGGGGCATTACTAGCTGTTGCGATGAGACAGAACCATCATTACCAACATTTACTCTGAGCACGTCTTTTACCATAGCATGAAAGCGCCAATGGCGCTGGTCTCATCGCCAAAGACTAGTGGATATCCACTAATCGATATAGTAATGATGTCGACCCCTATGCTTTTGTGTCATTGAAGGAGTTGAGGATGTCTTCTATAGGCTGCAATCCTTGCTGATGGAACACCCCCTCTGGCAAGTCCTTTCGCTAATCCACAAAAGCTTGCGTCTGTTAGTTGTTGCATGTTGCTGTCGAGGCAGTATGTATACCGTGACCGCTCTCACCTGTTGCTTCAGGAAAGCCGTAGCTTCGAGCTCCAACGATTTTACCGAGATTTTTTTGCAATTATATTGTTCAGTACACTAATAATAAGATGAAAATGTATAATCCATATAGACGTCGTTTCAGATTTTAAAGCTCTTTAAACGGTTTGTTCTTGAAACTGTGTGATCAAGATCATCTTATTCATTACTAAACAATATAAGAATCTTGATTCGTGAATAACTTCAAAATACGTGTATAGATCATAAACTTGTGGGAAACTATAAGAGAATCATTTACAGAGGAGCACATAGAGATGGAAGAAGTTTACTTGTTACAAGTGAAGGCATGAACCCTTTCATTTCTTAGGAGGAGGACCAAATCCTTCATCACTAAAACTCTCCAAATCAGGTGTTATTCCACTCTCGATAATGCCTAAAATCACGCCACCCACAACAGTAAGATTCTTGCTGCGAATCAATTAATGCTCCCATGGTAGCTTCTGACTAAAGAATCTTGAGGAGAACTGTATGAATGCATCAAAGCAACAACAAATAAAATTTTATAGTTTTTAATTTTTAAATAATTCATATTGCATAATTCTTAATAAATTAAATATATCTAATCAGTAATCAGTAATTGAAAAAAAAGGTACCCTTATTTATGGACACATCCTCAAGAATATTCAGATGATGAGACAAGGATGAGTAATCAGTTTCACTCTCGGTATTGAACCGATATACACAATGTAAACATCCTTGTCATCGTCGCCAAGACAACTACAAATGCAGACGGCAACAACAAGAAACGTCAAGATGCGGCAAAAGGTTGGTGGGTTGTAGGAAATCTCATAGAGAGATATTAGGAGATTTTCTAGGATATTTGGTAGAGAAAATCAATGTTAATAATCCGGTCCTAATGTTAAAGAAATTAGTTGTGATATTTTCTAGTTTAGTGTAACCGAATTTTGTATATATAGTCTGGTATGGATTGTAAATAAATTAACAATGAAATAGAAAATCAGAATTCTTTTTCTACATGGTATCAAAGCTCAACTAGGGTTTCTGGAAAAATATCACCGTCGTTTGGCTAGGGTTTCCGGGGGAAATATTACCACCGATCCTTGTTCATCCTAGCCATATTTGATGGTTCCTGAATTATTCTCTTCAGCCTTCATTGCTGTTTCTATTTCTGATTCCTCTCTTTCACCAATTATTTGATCCTATTCAACCATGACGGATGTTCCATCTTCAACGTCATCACTTCCTTCAACAGTGGAGGAAGAACAGATTACATGGAGGACAATGGAGCTTCAGAACATCCAGGCAGCATACAAACTGAATGGAAAAAACTACTTGAAGTGGTCTCAACTAGTTCGAACGTTCCTGAAAGGAAAAAGGAAGTTGGGTCACCTACTGGAGACGGCATCGGAGAATGGAAAAACTGGATTTGAAGCGTGGGAAGAAGATGATTCAATGATCATGTCATGGTTATGGAATTCCATGAACCCCAAAATCAGTGATACATGTATGTTTCTCCCTACAGCAAAGGCGATCTGGGATGCTCTTCATCAGACGTATTCCAAGGTTAACGATGCAGCTCTTATACATGATATCAAGACAAAGACAACAGGCTATGGACAGGGGTCAAAAACAGTGACAGAATATGCTAATTTTCTCCAAAACCAGTGGTAAGAATTGGATTATTACAGAATAATCAATTTGAACTGTAGAAAATATGCAGTGACTATAAAAAAGTTTATAGAAAGGGACAGAGTTTATGATTTCTTGACTGGCCTAAATTCTAAAATTGATCTTGTATAGATTCAGATTCTTGGCAGACCTGAATTTTCATCTTTAATCGAAACAATTTCCTTGGTTCGTGGTGAAGAGAGCCGCAGGGGCATTATGTTAGAGACTTCTTCAACTGAAAATTCTGCTCTTCTAAGCTCTAAACCTCAAGGGCTGGTACTAGACAAAACTACTCCAAACAAGACTAACCAACCAAGTGTACAAGCCAATCACAATGATTTATGGTGCACATACTCTAAGAAACCACGACACACCAAAGAACGATGTTGGAAATTGCATGGGAAACCATCCACAAGCAGTTGTGAATGGGGACAGAGGGGTGGACAACAAAGGTAAGCACATGTGTCAGTTCAAGACTCAACTCAAGTGTTTAGGGGATTTGATATGGAGGAAATTGAGAAGATTAAAAGTATGTTAGGGACTGTTGAAAAAGCAGCAACTAACAATTCTCATTCTCAAACCACAAATCAGGGTATGTGTTCATTGAGACTTTCAGGTGAGGCTCTAATCTCTCTTGGGTTAAATGTTTTAGGTGATGTGCTTAAGAATGCCTGGATCTTTGACTCTAGTGCTACTGACCATATGACCCATATTTCATATAAATTTAATACATATAGTCATTGTCCTAGCAATAGAAAGATTATTGTTGTTGATGGTTCTACAACCACAGTAGCAGGAATAGGAGATGTCCAAGTTACCCCCCATTGGTGGTTAAAAATCTTCTCCATGTTCCCCAATTATCTACAAATTTGGTTTCCATACAAAAACTTACCAAATATCTAACTAGTTGTATCATATTCCATGATTCTCGTTGGGATCAGGGTTCAGGGAAGAGGATTGGACTTGCTAAGGAGCATAATGGACTCTATTACTTGGATACATCAAGTCAACTGAAATTTAGTAAATCTGCCATGTCTACATTATTTTCTTCTTCCAATAAAGATGTCATATGGTTACATCATAGGCATCTAGGTCATGTGTCTTTTCTTACGTTGAAAATTATATTTCCTTCTTTGTACAAGGGATTTGATGTTCAGTCTTTTCATTGTGATATTTATGAGTATGTGAAACACACTCGTGTATCATTTCCTATCAGTAATAAAAGATCTTCTTTTCTTTTCTTTTTTATTCAATGTGATATTTGGGGGCCATCGATTGTCTTAAACATCTCAGGGTTTAAGTGGTTTCTCACATTTATTGATGATTGCACAAGAGCCTCTTGGATTTATTTACTCAAAAATAAGTCTGACATGAGTCATATTTTTCATATCTTTCATACAATGATTCAAAAACAATTTGGCACCAAGATAAGCACTTTCGTTCAGAAAATGCTCGTGATTATTTCAATCAAATTTTGAGTCCGTATTTCCAAAAGGAAGGAATTATACACGAATCATCATGTATCACCACTCCACAACAAAAATAGAGTGGCAGAAAGAAATCTAACATCTTCTTGAGTGCACTAGAGCCTTACTGTTTCAACAAAATGTACCGAAAACATATTGGGGAGAAGTTGTGCTCACATCAGCTTATTTTATTAACAAAATTCCTTCCAAGGTCTTGGGGTTTCAAACTCCACTGGAAACTATGTCCAAATTCTACCCTGATACTCGATCTTCCTTTAATCTCACCCCTAGGGTTTTTGGGTGCACCTCTTTTGTCCATGTTCATAGTCATAACCATGGTAAGTTATATCCTCGTATTCTTAGGTGTGTCTTCGTAGGGTACTCATCTACTCAAAAGGGTTATAAATGTTATCATCCTCTTACTAGAAAATTTCATATCTCAGCGGATGTTACATTTGTTGAAAATAAGTCCTATTTCACCACTCCTTATCTTTAGGACCAGTTACACACTCTTGAAGATAATGAGTCAAACTTTTCACCTATATAGTTGCCCAATCCTGAGTCGTCCAAACCTGAGTCTCAAAATCATCATAAGTCCATTCAGAAATTTGATGAGTTGGAAGAAAAAAGGAAGGAGATGGAAAAATCTACGACTGGTTCTGGTTTGACAAAGTGTATGCAATGAAAGGAGATGACATTGTGACTACAATGCAAGAACAATCCTTTGGACCAAGCTTCGGAAATGAGGTAAGTAAATCAACAAACCATTATTCTACTAACCCTAAACTACCTTGCCTTGACCAGGACCTACAACTACCTATTGCTATAAGGAAACCGATATAGACCCACTGCAAACAATTAGAAATAGAGCAGAATAAAAAACAAAACCACGACAAGATAGAGTAGAGCAAAAACAAAGATAGAGCAGAGTAGAGGTGAAGATAACCCAACCACAAAATCATGGCAAAGCAGAGAAACCCAAGGCAATGAACCCATGAAAAGCAGAAGAAATCCACGAAACATAAGAAAAAATAAACAAACCAGAGGAGAGCCCATGATAGCAGAAGCAAAGAGGCAGAATAAAATCAACAAACCAGATATGTGTAATTACTCAATGACACAAGAAACTATATTGTTAAAAAATAACTTCATCGAGATGTACAAAACAAGCATAAACACTTGATGCAATAAAATGAGCAAAACGATAAAAATGCATTAGCAAATTCTAGCGATCTCCCGTTCTAGTCTCCTTCTCATATGAAAGGACTAAAATGCATTAGTAAATTCTCTAACAGTAACCTAGTTTAATGAGAGTGAGAAGAGAAGTTTGTGCTTTGATTCCAGAAGAAAACTGGATTGTTTACTAGTTATAACACGCTTTCTTTGTCCTCTAGAGATACCTCTTATCATTCCATCTCCAACAATTGTGTGTGCGCATATTTCTAGTCCCAAAACCTATAAGGGTAAAATTAGAGTTAGCAAATAAACTTTGTAGTTTTGATTCAAATTAGAGGTTGGTACTTTATATATGATTTGGGTACCTTAAGGATATAGTCGGTTACCAGGTTCGTCTTCGGGCCTTCTATTGATACTCCCTAAAATATTGAGAAGAAACTGCAAGGTAAAGACTAAAGACTCTCAAACATCTTTTGTGTTCTCTTTTTCTGTTTGGTAGAAAATTGTCATAGAGCTACTGGTAATGGCAGACACTAGTAGTTGAAGAAACTCAAGAGGGTTGGTTCAATCAGAAGGTTTATTTATTTGAAAAAAGAAAAAAAATTGAAGTTTGATTTTGATAGAATAAACAGAAGCATTGAGTTAACTAAAATGTAGTCTCTTTGGAAAAATAAAAATGTAGATTCTGGAGGCTTTATATAGCATAGATGAGAACTTATCAGTTCTTACAAACCTTCATGAAAACATCGATATCGGGATCAGGCTTGATATTTGCTACAAGAAACTCCTTTTAAGAAGAAGCTTACTGTTTGGTCCATATAACGATTCACAAAACCAATCATTTTCTTCTAGAAGCTAATGACGAGTACTCAATCCCCTGAAAATTTAATTGACTGGAGTGAACAATTAAATAAAACTAAACCAAATAAATAATTAACCAACAATAAAACTAAAAACTTGAATCTAATACCATAAACTACCAATGCTTGAGAGCGAGAAATGATACACAGATTGCATCATCATAATATATACCTTAGTTAAATCTTTTATCACCCCAATCAATTTGACTACCACTTAGAGAAATAACTATTACTGTGTATGGAATTGGAAAACCAATAGAACAAAAAAAATACTGTATACATATAAATAATCAAACAATAGGAAGAAGTATAGATTGCATAACACCCAGAAGTCTAATGGAGAATAACATAGCTTATTAATTGTTTTAATCAAATTTATGTCAAGCCCCATTCTATTTTGCAAATAAATAACCAAGCAAACCAGGTTTAGGAGCTGAATGAAAATTAGTTTGAAAAGAAGACAATAATCACAAGTGATGTATATAACTCAAAGTTAGGTTTCGCTGAAAAAACTTGCAATAAACAGAGGACTCAAAGTATTGTACAGCAAAACCAAAATGCGACGATGATTCAACTTTCAATAGCAATGTAAAAACTCATGCTATATTGAACTCCTGCCTTCAGTATCATATTCCAGGAAATAATAAAATGCCAACCTTGTACAGACATTAAGTTTAGGAGACTTAAATTTTCTTTCAAAATAGTATGTAGAATTATCCACACAAGACCTACGGAGGTTGGCATTTTTAAGACCAAGAACAAAGAAGCAAAACAAAAATTATCCTCAATCACAACTATCATTAAAAGCATCATAGATCCATAAAATCTTATCTTATACTACCCTCCTTCAATGGAAAAACAACCATACCATACTAGATGCAAAGATATGCCTACGAATTACAATTTGAACTAAGCATCATAGCGAATTCTAGTCCTTGGTAAAGCCAGAAATCTAGTTCTAAAAACATATTTACTCATATCGACAGGCATTCCTTATTACAGAGAGGTTGCGAATGGCGAATAAAAAGGATAGCGGGACCCCTAGTGCTCTTCTTGCTGAACCGATTCAGCTGCTGTTGCTTTTTCATCTCCAATTCCTTCACCTCTATCAGTAGTTGATGTTCCTTGCAATGATGTCATTGCAACTACCTCAGGAACTAGAAATTAAAATCTTCCATCTTTGAACCACCAATGAAAACAAACAAACAGAGATGAACAAAATGAAGATAACATAAACTACTTACTTATTTCGTAACAGATCTCAACAAAGTAAACTATATTTAAAAGCCCATCACAGGAAATTTAAAGCATAACATGGAATTAGGGATTTACTTGAACCAAAGAGAAGCTGGGATTGGGAGGAATTCGCGCTGGTAAACGAAAATGACAGAGCTTAGAGTGAGACCTTTGAGAGAGAGCTGAGATAAAGAGCTTCGAGAGAGAGCCAACGATGAGATAGAGCTGGACAGAGTTGAGAGAGTTAGCTATGAGAGAGAGAGCGCAGAGAAATAGCTGAGAGAGAGAACCTGTGATAGAGAGCTGAAAAAGAGAGTTGCAAGAGATGCATGCAAGAATGAAAGAACTGAGAGAAAGCTTCGTCTCGCGAAGAGAGAGCTCTGTGAGCTTCATCGCAGAGAGAGCTCTATGTGAGCTTCGCGTAGGCAGAGTTGGGGTTGAAGAGAGAGGCGTTGTGAGAGAGTATTTTTTGTTTAATTTAGGGAGGGTTTGAGATTTTTGTTCCCGTGGCCCTTTTGCCCCCGCGTAAAAATATGCACCCCATTGCGTTTTGGTATAAAATGTCATCCTTGAGTGCAATTGAAGCACTTAATCTTTGTAGTGTTAATTTGTCAACAACCCATCAATTTTAGTATATAGATGTTATTCTAACCCATAAATTATAATGTTTAATAAATGCTTTAAAAGTTCAACTAAATATTTCTTAAAATTTATAATCCCTTGGAAAGGCCCAATGGTTTTAACAAGTTTCGGCCAAGAATTTATCCGAAATAAAACAACGAACTACAATGAATTTGGAAATCTTAGCCTAAAAATAGTTGTATATTGTTATCAATGTGTACTTGTAGTGAAGCAAAAAGAGTACATCTACAGAATAGAAATTGCAGCAATTTACTGTGATTTTGTGTACACAACTATAGGACTTTTTACACTATGAACGCCATCCGTCCACACGAGAGACGCGGATACTCTTGTAAACGGTGGTAATGCTCCTCCCGACACAGTCACTAAAAACGATTTCTTCTCGTCCAACGCCTTGAACGTCAGTGCTTTAGGCTCAACATCAACATGGATTTTAGGATCCGACACCACTTTTGCTTGGTACGTCGAGTTAGCTATGCCTACGTTTCTAACCGTTCTCGGGAAATTAACGGTGAACGGCTTGGTTATGTTAATCAATGCCTGCCTAGCTGGGTAGTTGAGATCTTTAGCGGACCCTTTGATGCCATTGGTGCATTTACCAAAGAGAGGAACATTTATACTGCATAGCATTTTCTGGTAGTCATCTCTGAATGCTTCATACACTAGACCGGGATCTAAGGCTTTTATGGGATTAATCTGACCAGCGCCGTATGCAAACTCGCCTTCTGCGTAATCATCCTTATTGCCACTCTTAGCATTTACTCGGGAAGCTGTTGAAATCAACAAGCGTTCAATTCGAGGCTTCTAGGTTTGAGTCAAATGTGAAAATACGTACCGGTAGTCATGAAAGCCGACTTGATGGCTGAAGCGGACCATTGAGGGTGGAATGACTTAACGTAAACAGCTGCGCTAGTCACGTGAGGACAGGCCATGGAGGTTCCTGACAATATGTTGTACTTGACAGACCTTTTGTCGAAAGAATTACCTGAAGGTGAAGCATGAGGTGAAAATGCAGCCAAGATATTGATTCCCGGTGCAATTATATCCGGCTGCAAGCATACTCGACAGACAAAGGTATTAGACTCACTCATATCAGAAGACGGGGGACGATAGAGGTCAATGATCGAAGACAAACCTTAAATATATCTTCGGCTATTAAATTCGGTCCCCGCGATGAGAAGGAAGCAACTGTGGGAGCATCTTCATTCCTTATCGTATAACTGTTAGGCAGATATGCTTGTGGATTTCTGCAGAATGTTGTTACAATCAAAATTTAGTGAAAGAATTTAGAAAGAAAGTTAAATTGATTTAGAATTGATCCTTACGTCGTCGAGTTTAAGTAAGCTAAAACATCGCCAAACTCTTTAGGGTTCAACTCTGATGCAGGTATGGGATCTATGAAGGCATTGTCTTTAGGCGAATCATCTTCCATCTCGACGATTACTCCGGCGGCGCCAGCTCTAACGGCTTCCTTTTTCCCATCCCGAAGTTCACATACCACGATCTTATTTCTCACTAAATTGGGATCGAGACAAGAGCTGGCGCAAAGTCTGATAATTACACAAATGAGAAATGTTAATTAATTAGTTAGTGTTAAATTCAAATCATAAGCACAATTTTTTTCTGATTAATAATTAATACTTATCAATTTTGAAATGAGTAACTTCTGTGTTATAAATTTTTTAAATATTTAAATTTACTTATTCACTCATTTTTTAATGTCTAATTTATCTCTGTTAAGACTTAATTTGAAACTGAATATGTGAAAATAGACCCCAACGACAGAATTAAGAAGATGTCGAAGAAGAAGCTCACACACATCAATCGAAGTGTGAAATTATAATGAGAAATGGCACAACAAAATTTCCATGGATATGACTTGGCATTTTGCAAAATTGCACATAAAGACTTGAGTCCTAATGGAGATGTTTCATCGTTAAAAAAATATATGAAATAAAGTAAAGTTACTAATTTAACGTTTATAGGTATAAATTATTAATCGAGGAGTATGATCCGGAGTTTAAATTACCGGGCAGTGTCGAAATTGCAATCAGTTGAAGCATCCGAGCCATATACTAAAGGGAGTTTTCTTCCATTGAAGGCATTAATTGAGGTTCCCTGATTAATAAGAGTTCATTCTTGAGAGTGATTGTGGCAATATAACAGAATGAAGAAACAGAGTTGAATCCAAATCGGATTACATGCATTGAGCGTCTTTCCGTTCCCAAGAACAACTTGGTCATTGAATTTACGGTCTATGCTTCCTGCAGCGACGGAGAAAATCCACGGGGCAGTACTATATGTCGTGGACGAGTAAGGACCATCGTTTCCAGCAGAATTCACCGTGAGCACGTCTTTTTCCATAGCGTGGAAAGCGCCAATGGCGATAGTATCGTTCGCAAAAGCTATTGGAAAACCGCCAAGTGAAATAGATATGATGTCGACTCCGTCAGCTATAGCATCGTCAAAGGCACTAAGGATGTCTTGGTTTAAGCATGTTCCGTTCGAATCACAAGTCCTGTACACCGCAATCCTTGCCGACGGAACGCCTCCTCTAGCAACCCCCTTTGCTAATCCGTAAAAGCTTACATCATTTACCCTGCTACCTGCTGCTGTTGAGGCAGTGTGAGTACCATGACCTAAACCGTCCGTTGCGTTCGGGTAGCTGTAGCTTCGAGCTCCGATTATTTTACTGAGAATTATTTCAGACTCATATTAATATGAGAAAAAGGAAAGAACGAAGATGGAAAGAAGATTTATTTACTTGTTGCAAGTGAAGTTATGACATGAGCCCTTCCATTTCTTAGGAGGAGGACTGAATCCTTGGTCGCTAAAACTCTCGGAACCAGGCGTGATTCCCGTGTCGATAATGCCGATAATCACGTCACTCTCGACTGTAGGATTTCTTTTTATTCCTTCAGAAAATCCTATGAAATCCCATGATCTTGTCGTTTGAACTCGAATTTTACTACTCGGAAAGACCGACACTACTCTCTCCTTAGCTGCATTTCGAAATCAAATTATATCAAACCTTTAGCCAAAATGAAATGATTCGAAATCGAAGTCAAAACACTAACCAGCTATTGTTTCACGCTCTTCGCGGCTGAGCCTTGCTACGAATCCGTTAAAACTCCTACCATAACTTCTAACCAAAGCATCTTGAGCGGAACTACATGAATATTGCATCAAAAGATAACTAATTGACTATCATAACTGATCATATAACATAATAATTACACAGTAGAAAGATAACAACCTTTCTGATTCTGTACTTAAAACGACATCCTGAAGAATAGCCAGATGGTGAGAAGAGGGTGAGTATTCAGTTTCACCCTCTGGTAATGACCCCATGTACACAATGTACAACTCCTTTCCATCGTGGCTAACGCTGCCCCGGATGCAGGCCGCTAAAACGAAAGCCGCCAAGATGCCGTAAAATGATGGGGAAGAACAAATCTTCGTGTCCATTGTTGAAATCTTACGACATTTTCCTTATGGGACAAATCCCATTTGAAAGCAGACAACTCCAACTCCTTCCATTATAGTAAAAATCAAAATCAAGGGAAATTCTTCATCATCAGACTGACTAAAATAGCAGAAAATTGCATGAAAAAAGAGGGATATGTTTATGTATGGATGAACAGAACGGACTACTTATGGAGCGGTTAAAATCATCAATGAATGAACAAAGGAAATTTTGTTGGAAGAAAAAAAAAAGAATAAAGCAAGTAATTAAAACGACCACCTGCAAACTGTAATCGGTGTGAATATAATAAATATGTGTATTTATACTTTGATGGTATAGTTGGAACAATTACGAACAAGAGTATGTCCTTTGGCTTTGCCAAACCTCATTATGGAAGACTTGTGGATTTAATTTCGTTAGTTACACCGATTTTTTTTGTGCGTCACGAAAATAAAATATCACTATGACCAGTTAAAAATAATAATAGTCAATTTATACTAATTCAAAGTCAACCATTGATTTTTAGTTGTTCCATAAAATATATAATCTATAATTCTATAATATATAAAATCAATAATACAGGGGAATCATTTATATCCATGCATTATTCTTAGTATTCCAAAAATACTCATTCTAGGGTTGACATGACATCATTTTATTGGTACAAAATTTATTTAATCTTATAGCTTAATAATATACTTATATTTTTAATTTGAAAAAAACATATACTTACTATTTTGGTTTAATTAGTCAATTTCTGTATACATTTTGCTTAATTTAATGTTAACACTGAATAAATTGATTGATTTTGAGAATTATTTACCTTAAAAAGAATACCACGTAGTAATTTATATATAAAAAGACATATTGACATATACTAGCAAAATCCAACGTGGGTTATATTTTTTAATATATTGTTTTAGAATAATTTAGTTCTTATGATATAGCAAAAATTTGCAGATTTTTTTTATTAAAAAACTCTCTCATTACACGTAATCTTCTCTCTAACCTTCTGGGGTTTCTTGGATCATGTGCTATAATGGAGGCCAATCTATTATTGGAATTTTATTGATTTATTGAACCTCAGTTTGAGAGGCAGTGTTTAGTGTCTAAGTCACTACTAGAAAATAGCTTTTTCCCAATGTTTTTTTCCGTGGAAAATAAACCATCGGGATAAGACATTATCCTTTTAACTTGTTCCGACGGTTTTCAAACCGCCGGTAAATACCAGCAGCTTTAGAGTCTTATGCGGTGTAAAGAACCGCGGGTATAATTTATAAATTCTAAAGAAATACCGGCAGTTTTGGAGCCTACAATATTTTTTTTTATTTTTAACGGCGTCGTTTTGTCTTCAATATAGAAGGCAAAACGACGTCATGTAAGTTAGGGGTTATTTACTTCTATCCCATGTGAGCCTCGCCTCCCTCTCATCTATCTTCTCATTACAATATAAACTACCTGTTATAGGGGGTAAAAATCCTTATAAAAGATATTTTATAACGTTCCAAAAATTTTATGTTTTTAGCACCATAATAGATTCGAGATTTTTTATAAGGTTCCAGAATCCCTATACAAGTGCCGATTTTTTTTAGTGGTCTTTGTCCTATAAAAAAATCCTTATATTTTATAAGATTTTTTGCCCTTATATAAAACCATGTCTTTTATAGGGTTTTTGTACCTATAAAAGACTCATTTTTATAAGGTCTTTTATAGGATTTTCATACCTGCTATTAAATTCTAAAATTAAATGTATTCATAAAATTAAATATATTCTAAAATTAAATGTATTGATAAACAAAATAGAACTATAAATAACAATATATATAATAAAATGAATTTTTACAAATCATTTCATAAAAAACACAAATATCAATAAATTTTTTCCAAGTTGATTTATAAATACAAAAAATCTACTAATTCTAAGAATGACGCGTCTCCTCCAAAAAAATACTCCAGCCATAAGAAGTCATATCTCACAAAACGAGCTTGTCTTCCATCCTTTTACGGTGTGGGCATACAATAGATATTATAAGCCCAAAAATCAAACAAATTATTTACATAAAAAGGAACCAAATGAAATCATTTACTAACACAAACACAAAGCCTCGCAGTCTCAAATTCATCACAATGAAAATGAAAACAAAGTCTTAAATCATTTATTAACACAAATATAAACAAGTCTCAAATTCATTGCAAAAAAAGAAGGTTGGTAATCGAAGATCAGCTCTATTTCTTTAGTAATGTCAACCAAACCAAATAGAGTAAATGAATGAAAATGATATCATGAGCCCAAAAATCATATAAATTGTTTACATAAAAAGTAACCAACTGAAATAATTTATTAACACAAACACAAAGCCTTGAAGTCTCAAATTCATCACAGTGAAAATGGAAACAAAGCCTCAAATCATTTACTAATACAAATAAAAACAAGTCTCAATTTATTTCTTCATTCTTTCAGTTTTTTTCCTGGACACTAGTGTTTAACACTGCCAAAAGCATTCATCTATAGCCCCAATGACAGAGCATTGTATTATTATCTTCCAATCACAGAACAATTGCATAAGGTCTCGTCATCTCCTATGGCATTCTGCCATTTCAATTTGGATATTATAATATAAAGATAATTGTGGTAAAGTTGGAGCTGAGGATATCTTACTTTCAAACAAGCAAGCTAGAATTCTTATAGGATAATATAGCTCAGTTAAAAATTATCACATGATGATGTCAAATGCAGGACTGGCTTTTAAGACGGCAACTACCAATTTCACTACCCAATATGAAGTTGTCAGCAACTTAAGTATAATATACTTGCAGACAGTAGTTTCACATTTCGGTTCTATTTTTGTTCAGGAAAATCAGCTTTTTCATTTTTAATTAACTTCTAACTGCTAGAAATTCATTATTTTCTCATCGTGTATGTGCAAACGTAAAGCTTATAACTATTATCTAACGAATTATTAACAAAAAATTGAGAATAAGAAGAAACTGGTTTCGAAGAATATAAGTTGTAGCTACTTGAAACAAAACTTAACTACTTAGAAGAAAGACTGACAATATGATTCTTAACTCACATCATCCAAATTGCAACTAGATGCAGAGAATATAAGATAGTGTTCAGTAAGTGCATCATCTGTTTATGGACTTTAGTTTCTTCTATGCTGCCTAGTTCAATTGAGCCTAAAAATCACATGATAAACCATTAATGCACTTGCATGAATTTCAAGTGGGATTGCTGAGACAGCGAATCCGGAAAAGGTCCTGTGAGGCTATTGTTTGACAGAGCCCCTCCCTGGGAAATGAAAATTCCAGCTACTAGCTGCAACCATACTTGCTCAACATGATATCTCATATGAAATAAGTAACCAAGGATGATGCATCAGGTAGTACACAAAACTTAAAAGAAAGAAAATTTTGAAGAATAAAGAGAAAAAACTAGGACCTCTGGCTCTTACCGGAGAATATGTAGTTCAAAATACAAGGAGGGGTCTGAGTTAAGTTAAATCGAGGACGAAGAAAGCAAGAATCAATGGTAAGGCTGTGAGAATAGAGAACTAAACGAGTCCTGAATGAGAGGAGACAAAATCTTTGGCCTTAGATTTTGGATTATGGAGAAACCACGGAAAAAGCATCACAAAAAATTTAAATACTATTATCAATTAGCAATAAGAGAGGGTATAGAAGGAATAAACCTTTGGTAGCCATTGCTCAGAACACTGCCTCAACCTACTGGAATCAAGAAATTTTAAAAACGACCATCAGAAATGAAAACAAAAAGTCAGAGGAAAGAACTAAGTGAATACCATCACGCGCGCGCGCGCGCATAGAGAGACGGGGGGGGGGGNGAGAGTACCCAAACAAAGTCAGGGCACGACAGGTGATTTGTTCATTGGCTTTAGATCTGGGACCTCTTTTGCTTATCGGGTTGGCAAGAATCATCATCATTCTCCTTGAACTAGTGAATCTAGGGCTTGAAGCGGTTTAGTTTGCTTGGCTTCAAAATCGGGGCTTGTGTCTAAAAGTAGCTGGAATGTTGAGATCTAGGGCTTGAAGTGATTCTGTTCACGTGGGTACAACGTCGCCTACGTCTGAACGGAGCTGGTAGGGCATTTGTGAGGATTTGATGACTGAGAGAGAGAGAGAGAGAGAGAGAGAGAGAGAGAGAGAGAGAGAGAGAGAGAGAGAGAGGGAGAGAGGGAGAGGGAACAATCGTGTATTGGCGAGAGGGGGGAACCGATTGTGTGTAGGAGAGAAGGAGGGAACAGAGGTTTCAAAGTCCCCAAATTTCAACTTTTCACAATTTTCAACCCCCGCCTAACTAATATATTAGTAATTTTATTCAAATGGCGCCCCTCTTTTTTTCCAAAGTCTTTCATAGGACTTTTGCTGAACCTTATAATTCAGTCCTATGAAAGACTATTATTGTTATAGTGTCTCCCTCACCTACCTCTCTCTCGCGGCCCCTCTCTCTCTCACCCCCCCTCTCTCTCACACACACTCTCTCTCCCCCCACATGAGTGTTTTGAAGTCTCTCTCTTACTGGAGTTAACCCAGTTTCATAGTCGAATGTGAGATCTTCTTCTTCTTCTTTCTTTTTTCCTGTTGTCTTTCTTCGTCTCCTCCTCTCTTTCTCCGTCGCTGCATGTCAGATATAGTAGTGATTTATTCACTTCTGTGTTTTTTTCTTGTTCTTTAAGGATGTTCTTTTTTACCTGTATTTATATAGTCAATATTTGCCGTTTTGGGTTTGAAACTAAAATTTGAAGAATTGTTGAAGTGTTTGAAAGTTTCTCTGGTTCATAGATTCATTTTTCTACGATGGGTTATGATTATTTTATTACAGTTTTGGGTTCTCCTCAAACTGCATCTACTTTTTCTTTTGCTTTTCTTATTCGGTATGAACGATATTTACATTGTGTTTTCTCCTTCAGCTTCTAGTTTCTGTGTTTCTTTTTTCATAAATTCATTGAACATAGGGAGTTTGTTTTATTCAAGCTAACTAACTTTTGTGAAACTAGTTGTAATTATTGTTTCACCTCCTTTCAATACCTCGATGTTTGCAAACAAGTTATTTATTCGTCACACTATTTCTTGAAAATCTTGTAGTCGCTTGAGTTATTTTTGGAGTATACCTATTTATTGATATACTTGTAAGATTGTTGTTAGATAATGGAATCATATTAATTTATAAAAAATGATGGATGATTTGCTTGTGGAATCATTTTGCAATGTCTTGTATATTTGATAGAAGGTACACTCAGCGTAAAGAATTGTCAAACATATTACTGAGGCTAGTGTCATGACTCATGAGGTCCTCCACTCTTATTGAATTGCATTATGAAAATTAAATTTAATAGTTAAGAACTATAAAATAGGTATGCCGGTTATGTGCTAATTTCTAATACTTGAGCACACTATTATTATGTTTATGAGTTGCATTATTGATGACTGCATGTGCAAATGAGTATATTGTCAAGTTTTGTGTATTACACGGTTAAAGTGAGTACACAATTATTATAGTAAGTACACAGTTATTATAGTTATCATCACTATTTTCTTAAAGTGCTTGTTTCAAATCCAATGTTGTATATTTTGGCTACAAGTATTTTATATGGTTAATTTGGTTACATCTACAACAGTTCAGCATCTCTATCACGTTGAAGCACAACATTTTTTAACAAAACACGATAAAAGCTCAAGCACGCGAGGAATAAAAACTCAAATGTCACATAGTTCAAACTCCCAAAATCATTTATCAAAGAGAACACCCAAAATGAAGCCTCTCCATGCGCGTCTTCTCTTCTCTGTAATCATAGAACCGAACCAGCTTCCATGCGTGGCCTTTCATCCTCTCTCGTGACCTCTCCCTTGGTAAGCTCTCTCATTTTGCTCTCTTGCTATTCAATCAGAAAATTTGTAAAATTGCCTTCTCTCCTTTACCAGATCTGCGTACGAGAGCTCTCCCCTCCCCAATGACAATCTTCGATCGTCTTCTGATCAACAGTAGCCCAGCTCTTCAGGGGGTGAAATTTGACAACTAAGTTTATTCTACATGTCTTTCCTCATCATCAAAACAAGCCCTAGCTCCCCTGCGTGTAAAATTCCATCTCTCAGAAAAAGCCCTAGCTCCCCTGCGTGTAAAATTTCATCCCTCAGTAAGAGCCCTAACTCCCTCCTCTCTAGTGTGGTGAGCCCAGGTATCCATCCTTATTTCTAGTCACACACTCACACGCTTTCTCTCTAGCTCGCAGTCTCTTCGTCTGTGTCTCCCTCTCTTTATCTTTATGAATCTCTCTATCTCAACTCTCTTTTTCTCAACTCCGCAACTCTGTTTCCAGCCCTTTCCCACTTTGATTTACCTCTCAGAATAAGAGGAAGAGTTTTTTTCCTTGCGAGATGTGTGTTTAATCTCTAATTCAAGTCTGATTATGTGTAATTTTTTTTTAGATTTTTGTCTTTCCTCTAAGACTCCAATATTGTAGAGTCGAGCTTCAAAGAATACATAAAGAGGAAGGATATGTGGAACATCTTTTTGTTTCATCAATGGACCTTTTTTATGGAGGATGCTTCTGATATGTCATATGAAATTATACTATTTTATCCCATATTCAATTCTCTCACTAATTAGTATTATATCAAAAAGTTGTTTGATGCATTTCCAATCATCTTATCATGGAATAGAGACCTCAACGTATCAATGAACATCGCAACCATTTCTTTTTCTCATAAAGCAGATTATTCTTGGGCTGCTAACTCACCTCCACCTTTGCGCATACTCCTTAAAGCTATCGGTGGACTTTTATCCATTCTTTACATATCAAAACGATCAGGAGCCATGTCAATGTCATACTTTTATTTTCTTAGGAAAGCATCGGCTAACTCTTTCCACCTTAAAATGTGCTGACTATCTAACTGGAAGTACCAACGAGGTGCAACCCATACTAGGATATCTTGGAAAAAATGAATCAGCAACTTATCATCATGTGCACAAGAAATCATCTTTCTATAATACATGATAAGGTGAATTCCCGGGATCACGCTACCATCATATTTTTTAAACTCAAGTAGTTTGAATTTATGAGCGATACTTACATTCGGGACCAAGCACAACTGTCTAGCATCAATGATACCATAAACAACTGCTCCTTCAATAGCACATAATCTTTACTCCAGAATATCTAACTTATTCCAGGGTGATTTTCGCTTACCTTGGTAATAGGTCTCTGTATTTTTAGGTCATCGATATTAGGTATGATAATTGACTCGTTAGCAAACTCAAGCTTGGTTGTGTCCTGGCGCATATATCGGGATTTGTACCTAGGCATCAGGAAACAAGTCATGTTGGAAATTTACTAGTACTGATGGAGCGTTATGAAATGTTGATGGGTTGGGTGAACCTCAGAGGATTAAATGGGGTATCCTTAAGGAGATGGTCTTGCGATGATTGAGCTTTGTGTGGACTCTCATCACTGTTCTTTCCCTTGCTAGTTCTAGGACGCGAGTCATTTGTTCTTTCAACTCCTTAAATAAAATAAGAAAAATAAGATTATAGATTTTTCTAATGAAATAATGATGATGATGATGATGTAAATTATAAAATAAATGACAGCATTCAATTTCATTCAATTAGTAAAGTCGTCCACTACATTTAAGTATGCAGGAGTCAATTACATAAAATGACCAAAATAACCAAAAAATTCATGCTGATTTCTTCCAAAAACTTAGAAAAGTTCTCCCCATTATGATGGATGGGTAAAACACTACTCTTCAAAAATGACGCTTGTGCTGACAAATTTCTTGCCCTCACAGTCGTGCCTTTCAGATCGTTGAGGAATCAAATCATACTCTTATTGAAGCAATTGGTAATCATTTCTTAGTGCATCAACATTGTTGTCATTGTTTCTTGCTAATTTCACTGTCACACTCTGATATGCTCTGACTTTGTGCTCGAGGCTTGTGATGACCTTCAATAGTTCTTCACTATTATTTGTTAACTCGATCTTCTGAACTTTTTGATCCTCCAAATCAACTTGTAAACTATCAATGATTCATTGCAACGATTCATATTGTTCTTCTAACTCAAAGATATATGCATGTTTCTTATTAATAGTCGCCTTCACCTCCTCTAAAACCTCTTGTATAAGCTTATTTTTCCTTGCTAGCTCCATAATTTGATCCTCATGTTTGTAGATTGTCCCTCAGAATTCTATGTCTTCTATCATCTTTCTGATCCTGTAATTCAGTCGATGAGTGTCACTTCCCAACTCCGAGTCCTTTTGCTTCAAATATTCTTGACATTCAACCTTATTTCTCAAATCTCTAAGTTATTTCTTAGCCTCGATTTTGTGCTTATCGGACAAATTTACCTCAACTTTTAAATGTATGTTTTCTTTCAAGATAGCTAAATTCTTAGGGGTATTCATGGTTCGATTCGGTTCATTTTTTGGAGAAAAAGCTAACCAAATCGAAACTTTCGGTTCGGCTCTGTGCCGAATCGAACCAAACCGTGAAGGTCATAAGAACTGAACCAAACCTAACCATGAGTTTTGGTTTGTTTTAGTTCGGTTCATCAGTTTAGTAGCATCAGCTACACAATCTTTTTTTCCCATCAAAATCTCAACCTAAACTGGTAAAATCAACATTCTGAGAGCAAGCATTATGAGAATCACACATTCTCAATCAAATTTTCTCAAAGCTAGCACAAAAGTGTAAAATCAGAGACGCAAAAGGCAAAAACCTAGTTGGCATAGAAGCAAAGACTCAAAACAAGATATGAAACATAAATTTTAAGTATAGAAAAATCAAAACCAAAACTAATCAGTATACAAGGTTCAAACATATCAAATTAAAAGACAAAATTCGATGAAGTTGATTTCTCAAACTTAGTATACAAGACAGAAATCGATAAGACTCAAAACTAATCAGAATCTCATATAGAAATCAAGAAGACCTAAAGCTAATCAATAAATTCCTTACAGAAAAGGCGAGAAAAAATAGAACCATGTATTGACTTTCCTTGCAAAAGAACCATCATTTGTGAACAAGTTTGTCCAGAGAAGGGAGTAGAGAAGAGTTGAGATTGCAAGAAATAGGCAGCTAGATGTGACCCCGAGCATAGGAAATTTACAACTTGTATATAAAACCAGACTGAAAACTTACAATTGATGAAGTCGATTTCTCGTTTCTCTACTAAGAAAATATTAAGAAATCAGAGAGGGAATGGTGGAAGTGCCGTTGAGGAAGGAGAAACGCAAGGAAGGAGAAAGGGGAGGAAACTCTAATGCGAGGAAGGAGAAGAGTCGATTTGCGATTGGACCTCTGAAAAATGTAAATGATTAAACCTTACCCTAAAATTTGTAGGTTTTATATTAAGGGTTAATGTCTAAACGATGTTGTATAGAAGGTATTAGATTGAAACTAACAATGGGGTATAAAACGGCGTCGTTTTGCTTTAAATGTTTCGGTTCGGTTAGGTTTGATTCGGTTTAAAAACTCAAAATTTCAAACTGACCCGAATGGTAGGAACTTAAAGAACCGACCATTTTCAGTTCGATTCGGTAACTTTTTGTTCACCTCTATAAATTTTTTTCACGCTCTTCACGTAACTGGTCCCGATGTTCTTTTTTTTCCAATATCCTTATGGCTTTCAGGCAATTTTGATAATTCTAAATCGTCCATTGGTAAGGCAATAATCACTTTTACCATACTCTCAAGCCACGCTTCATACTCCTTTTTACAGGCCATTCGATTCTTCCCATTTCTTATTCTTTTCCTTGTTTTCCAAGATCATATTAATTCCTACATTTCCTTTTCCATATACTGAGAATCATAATTGATTTTAATATCCTTCAATACGTGCGTGACATGGACAAACTATCTCATATACGATTGGTGAAACACCATTGGCGGAGCATAACAAGTACAACCCCAAGGTCCTGGGATTGGGACCTACTGAAGGTCGCCACGTCTATAGACCATCAATGTCAGCGACATCCAATGAGCCCTCCAAATAATATCTTCATCTTTCAGATTTGATAAGTATGAGAGTGATATCCCATTTATGGGAAATTGAAGATTTCATTTGGCCATTCTAAATTATGCAATGAGGATCTTGTTTTTATCCATGGACTAGAAAACTTAACTTGAGGACATTTGAATGTCAGTGGACAACTCATATGACTAAGGATCCAAATACATAAAGGACATGGAGAGCTAATAAATTTTCCTTTTCCAAACATCCGGATGTGATTCAAGGAACGAAAAGTCTCAGCGAGAATAAAGATGATAGGGTTAACACTATATTCAACTTGAAGGAACTTCATAACATTTTATCATCCACATAACCTTGGATCTTAGGGAATAGCACGGTACCGTAAATATATAGAACAAAAATAGTCATTCCCTTATCTTATTTTAAGAAAAATTGGGTGAGATTTATGAGGTAATCCAACGGTACACACTCATTTTCTCCTTTAATTTTTAACATTTTCTCTATCTCAGATGCATGGAAAGTACCCGAGAGCTTAGATAAAAGCTTTCTTTAATGTACGTTTTTTGTCAGAATTATAAACATTGTCTGTACTTTACAGCGGGACATTTAACAGTGCTTGATATTCCTTATCATAAGGGAAATATCAATTATTTCAAAAATGAAACATATGTATAGAGGGTCTCAGAAATGCATTAAAGCTTCGAAAACGGGAGCATTGATATCAATATTTAAGAGTAAGTAATGTGACCATATTTATCAACAAGCACATTTTTTGCTATAGAGAAAAGTCATCTCACATCTTCTTCAACCTTTCCAACTCAATGTGTGAGAACTTTATCTTAGTGATTAGTGGTAGAAGAACACCATCCTCCTTTTTCAGGCAATATCTCTTTCATTTATGCGCTTCTTCAGACCAATGGACTATTATAACTTGATCTTTTATCATATTCAGAGTGGAAATCATGGCCTATAAATTATGAATGAATTAAATAGTTCTTTATAATCCCTATTACACCGCATGGTGCCCATGTGAAAAAGAGAGATGAAGTCAGAAATGAAAAATGAGAAAGAAAAAGAATGCTTGATTACTATAAGACATATACATAAATAAAGTTAATCATGATACATATTTAAGCAGAATCCCTATTACTATCAGCTATTGACATGAGGTGGGCTCTAAAAACATGTGTGCATGTGCAATTACACCCTCAAAACTCTTTGTAGGCTCTCATGATGTCCGCACTGCTATCCAAATGGAGTAAACGGGACTCCCAAATGCTATCCTGAAAGGGTCGACCTGAGTGAAAAATCTCGTGAGCCTGCACAGTAATTGAATTCCATGAAGGCATTCACTACTCATTCTCACTCATTCTAAAGGGTAAACCTGGGTATGGGGCAAATGTATATGTCCAAAATTAGAAATTATGCAAAGAAAAATAAACCATCAAAGGAAAACTATATACAACGACAAGCTTGAGTAAGAACAAACAAACAATCAAACAATCAAACAAACAAAAGAAGAGCCATAAAAAATGATAGCATATGATAAAATTTTAGCTTGATTCTCTATCGGTTTAAAAATGGTTAGACCGATTGACTCCCTAGTGGAGTCGCCAAGCTCGCACAACGTGCCTGCGATGCGGAGCAGGATCCAAAAATTATATTTTAAAAAATAAATTTAAAATCGTCACCAATCATTTTGGAGCATGATTGGTCATCCAATTTGAAAAAATAATCTACGAAAACTCAAAGTTGGTTCAAAAAATCATTTGTGTGTGAATGGAATGCATTAACACCCCCAACGCTCATTACTAAAATGGTTAACAAATTTAATCAAAATACTATCATAATTATTATCTAAAAATGAGAGAACAAAAAAAAGAAAGAAATTTATTTTTTAAGTCTCATTAAGTTTGCCTTATGTCATAAGATGAAACAATAATGAATAACTTTCAATAGATGATTCAAGGAACATTGAAACATGAATTACATTGTTTTTTGAAAAAACAAACATTAACGAAATTATTTTTGATATCCCAAAAATAACATATCATCTTAATAGTTCGAAAATATTGATATCCCAAAACTCCAAAAGTTCATTGTAGGAATATTTTTTAAAGCAAAATAAAAAATTAAATATTAAAATTAACAAGATTTTAATATATGGTTATAATTGTCACCATGCACCCATACACATATATGTTGCTATAATTCTAAATATATGACACATGAATTGCATTATAAACATGAAAATATGATAGTGTACATAAATACATAATGAGTAAAAAATAATAACTATAAAGAAAAAAAATATATTTGGAAAAGATGAAAGAAACAAATGTGTAAAATGACAAAGTTGAAGAAAATATGTAAAACAGACGACACATGTAAAACATGTATAAGTACATAAATATAAAATAAAAAAGAGAAATAATAAAAAGCAAAAGACAAATGACAAAAAAATACACAAAGCTACGGCAATTGCTGCAGTTTTGGGGAAGGAAAAAGGGGGAGGGGTAGTGATTTTTTTAATTAATTTATTTTTTGCTTATTATTATTATTTTTATTTTTAAGTTAAATTATATCCTTCAAATTTTGATTATGTATTTCACAAGTTATCACTATGTCTATTTTAAATTGTTTGCTCTTTAACAAACATGAAAAAAAATATGGACGGTAACTAGTTAATCTTAGTCTTACAAGAGGCAATGATATTAAATCCCAAGATTAAACGTTGTATATGAGGGTTGACGACCTCAATGTTGACTACCCGCAAAGCGCAACTCTCACTGCGTATCGGGAGTTTCTCCACCAAATACGTACCATGGAGTGTCACCGCTGAGGGGCACCCCTTAGGGTGCCGCCACTAAGGTACCCGTGGGGGTCGTCCCCATGACAGCGCCCATCCCCAAGCCATTGTGCTCCCTCTCCCTAAGTAGGAGCTGCACTCCCGCTCTCCCAAGCAGGCGCTGCACATCCGCTCCCTGGCTGCACTCCCGTTCCCCAAGTAGGAGCTACGCTCCCACTCCCCCAAGCCACTACATCTACCAAAATGTCCAAATATGCAACCTTAGTTCTTCAACTTTCAACCTTGCCCAAGAATTTTTTCAAAAATTTTTAAGGAGAATGAATTGATAATTTTTCCTTAATGACACTTAAACAAAGGGGAGAATGGTAGGTGGAGCTTGTAGTCGTTTTTTTATAGAGGGAGAAAGGAGTGGGGACTCCTAATTTTATTTTTTACAAAATTGATGGCCAAGCATGCTTGGTCGCCACTGAACCTCAGTGGTGGCATTGGCCAAGCATGCTTGGATGCCGCCACTGAACCTCAGTTGTGGCATTGGCCAAGCATGCTTGGATGCAGCCACTGAGCCTCAGTGGCGGCGTGCTGGCCAAGGCCAATCCCGCGAACCAGGCTGCTCGATCACGCTCGACCTCATTACTTCATGTCGTCACTCAACTTGACTTTTTCTTTTCAAAAGAGGGAGAAAGGAGTGGGGACTCCCTAAAAAATTCCAAAAATTGAAATGTTTTCAAAATTTACACCACAAAAAATTATCTTATATATTTGACCTCAAGTAACATGGAAATGCCTACACCATGCAAATGAGGTACATTGGGTGTCTAGAGTGCTCCCACTTCAACAGAGAGAGAGAGTAAGCATTTGTCACCACTCTTGAGTGTCTAGAATGCTCCCGCTTCACCTCTCGGCGTCCTCCCCGACGTTCTCAGGCGTTATTCTGGTCACGAACTAGGATTAGACCACTTCTGCACCTCACCCACGTGACACCCTTGCATCACCAGTGGGAAGCAGAATTTTTGAAATTTTCCCCAAGGGAGGAAGCAAACCCTATAGTGAAGGCATGCTCAACGGAGGCATGTCTAATGGAGGCAAAAATTTTCATGTATTTTTTTAAGGGGGAAGCATGTTACAATCACTCTATAATGCGGGCAAGTTAGATGGAATCGAAATTTTCCATGTATTTTCCTAAGGGGGGAAGCATGTTACAAGTACCTTATAGCGGAGGCATGTTTGGCGGAGGGATGTCTGACGGAGGAAAATTTCTCAAAAAATTTCTAAAGTACAAGAGTGAGCAACTCACTCACCTGAAGAGAGAAGTCCAAATTAGAGAGAGCTCGACTCCCACATTCACACAAGCATCCGTGAAAGCAAGATCTGCAAATAAAATAAAGGCTTGGTTAGAGCAAGCAAGAATACACTAAGCCCAAGCCGCTGCACTCCCGCTCCCCTAAGTAGAAGCTGCACTCCCACTCCCCTAAGTAGACGCTGCAGTCCCGCTCCCCCGAGCCACCGCTGCACTTCCGCTCCCCCAAAAGCAGGCGCTGCATTCCTGCTTCCCCAAAAGCAGGCGTTGCATTCCCGCTTCCCTAAAAGCAGGCGCTGCACTCCCGCTCCCCCAGGCCGCAACTCTCCCACTCCCATAAGCATGAGCTGCACTCCCATCCCCAAGCCACTGTGCTCCCTCTCCCCCAAGCAAAAGATGCACTCCCGATCCCACTCAAAATAGGCTACACTCCTGCTCCCCAAGCAGGAGCTACACTCCCGCTCCCCTAAGCCACTGCACAACAGCTCCCCCAAGCAGAGTTACACTTTCGCTCCCCCAAGCGGCTATGTTCCTGCTCCACTAAGTAGGAGTTGCACTCCCGCTCCCCGAAACAGGCGCTGCACACTCGCTCCCCCAAGCAGGCGCTGCACACTCGCTCCCCACCAAAGCAGGCGCTTCACTCCGCTCCTCCAAGCCGCCACTGCACTCCACTTGCTTCGTATGTCACGACCGCGCCCAACACGAACAACTCCTGCGCACCATAAACTCCCGCTCAAGTCCATGTCGCGCATCACTTTCTTCATCCAAGCTCCCCACCTAGAGTGTCGCCATCACCAAACCGCCACCATGCTTTCTCCTCCCTCGCACGCCCAGCAGTACCGCCACCAAGCTCACTTATTGGTGGCGGTATGGCAAGCCCATGGCCGACCCAAACACCCCCATGGACGAAAATCATCCCCAACATTCCCATGGCAATAAAATTTCACAAAATTACAACACCCAACAAATTTTCTAGTAAGCATTACTCATTTTACAGTACTATTTCACTCAAAAAATGCAAGAAAAGTTTGAGAAATCAATGGGTTTACCTCAATCCCTACCCAAAGAGAAAAGGGGGAAGAACACCTTGCTTGGAGCTTTGAATTTGTTTTGCCAAAAATGTCCAAATATGTAACCCTAGTTCTTCAACCTTCAACCTTGTCCAATAATTTTTTCAAAAATTTGGAGGAAGAAAGAATTGATAATTTTGCCTTAATGACACTTAAATAAAGGGGAAAACTAGGTGGAGCTTGTAGGGAAAGAAGTGGTGACTCCCAATTTTTTTTTTTACAAAATTGATGGCCAAGCATGCTGGCCAAGGCCCATTCCGCGGACCATGTCACCAGTCGAGCTCGATCACGCTCGACCTCACTACTTCATGTCGTCACTCGACTTGATTTTTTCTTTTCAAAAGAGGATGAAGGGAGTAGGGACCCACCAAAAAATTCAAAAAAATTGAATTTTTTTTCAAAATCCGCACTACAAAAATTTATCTTGAAAGCATTTATCACCATCCTTGAGTGTCTAGAGTGCTCCCCCTTCACCTCCCAGCGTCCTCCCCGACGTTCTCAGGTGTTGTACCGGTCACGAGCTAGGACTAGACCACTCATGCACCACACCTACGTCACACCCTTGCATCTAAATGTACATGGGAGTTGACGACTTCAACGTTGACTACCTGCAAAGCACAACTCTTGTGGCATGTCGTGAGTGTTTCAACCAAGTACTTACCATGGAGTGTCACCGCTGAGGTACCCGTGGGGGTCGTCCCCATGGCAGCACCATGGGGTGTCACCTTTGTGGCAACACCATTGATGTCACCTTTGTGGCAACACCATTGATGTCACCCTCATGGGTGTACCATAGAGGTGTCTGGATCACCCTCTGTAATGCAACTTGGAGACAACGATTACGCATTTTAAACAAGACACACCGCTACACTATAAAACTGAGTCATCACATCATAAACCATCAAGTTGAGTGACAAAGACTTGGGTGGACGTATCGTTGCCTGGGAACGCTCAGGAGGTTGTGGACTGGTAGGATTAGGGGCGACGCTACGTTGTACTGGACGGGGGACATACCTCCTCGGTACGACCACTCTAGACATTGAGGGTGTGCTACCCTCCCACCTTGGGGAGGGGTTTGGTTTGAGAGAACATTTGTTGAGGAGGCGTTGGGTGAACACCGTCATCGCGCCTCACCGGCTAGGCGTGTTCTCCCTAGATCATGGTCATTACACAAAGCCCATGTGGCGCCACCCGATTGGCTCATGTGTAAACCTTCTCTTACTCACCTAAGCATGATCAGACAGCTTAGGTGTCAAAATTTGATTGGCGGGCTTGCAACTACTTAAGGGATTAGCTGCAATGGTAGCTCCTCCTTTTGTTCACCTATAAAAGGAGGACTCCTCCTTCATTTGAGGGGATTGAAAATTTAGAGAGAGAAGCTCCCACTTTAGAGAGAGAAGCTCTCATTTTTAGAGTCGCAAACTCCCACTTCTAGAGAGAGCAAGCATTTGTTACCACCCTTGAGTGTCTAGAGTCCCCTTCACCTCCTAGCGTCATCCCCGACATTCTCAGGCATTGTTCCGGTCACGAGCTAACTAGACCACTCATACACCTCACCCACGTGACACTCTTGCATCTATATTTGGCGACTCCGCTAAGGAGTACGTGGGAGCATCCGCCTGGGAGTGTGTGTGAGCATCCACAGTGGATGACTCCTCCTTCATTTGAGGAGGATTAAAAATTTAGAGAGAGAAGCTCCTAATTTAGAGAGAGAAGCTTCCATTTCTAGAATGAGAAACTCTCATTTCTAGAGAGAGAGAGAGAGCAAGCACTTGTCACCACCCTTTAGTATCTAGAGTACTCCCCCTTTACCTCCCGACGTCCTCCTCGACGTTCTCAGGCGTTATTCAGGTCACGAGCTAGGACTAGACCACTCCTGCACCTCACCAACGTGGCACCCTTGCATATACAAACTTCTACTAAAGAAAAAATCATATTGTGAAAAAATCTGAGATTTGAATCTTAATGTTTGCATTATCTTTTGTCTACGTAAGTGTTTAACTCTCTACGTGGTACTCTATATATATTTGTTATATATAAGAGACTCTCTAGAAGAGTTTTCTTGCATGATATGTACACTTTCAAGCCATAAATTGATTTGAGTGCTATTGCACAACATCAAAAGCTTTATCATCAATCTCATTGATTGGCTTTGACGATAAAATATATTTCATTGTCAAATTGTTAAGCGTTAAAAAAGAAACTCACTGGTATATTTTAACTCAAGACTAGGAATAAAACAATGAACAAAGAAAACAAATACTTCTTGGTTTTAAAAGAAAGAAAAAAATATACACTACAAGAGTACAAATGAGAGAAGATAAAGAACAATGAACAATACTTCTATTTATAATTAAAGTGGGAGGAAAAATATATACATTAAGAGTATAAATTAAAGAAAAATGACAGAGTAATGATATATTTTTTAATATCAAACTTCTTCTCTTTCTCTTTTTTTTCTCAAAGAGAACTTCCTATTTTCTCTCATTTTCCATCAGAACCTCTTCTCATTCTCTCTTTTCTCTCCATTTCTCTCTCTAAGAAAAACATCTCCTTCAAGTGAAAACCAACTCCTTTTGTAGGCAAAGTTGGGGGGGGGGGGGGGGGGNNGGGGGGGGGGGGGTTGTCTATTATTTTTTATTTTAAGACCTTGGGCTCTTTTTTAACCTCAGTATCATTTTTCGCTTTTTAGACCTTAGGTGTAGTCTTAGTTATCTAGAGGCGAAAAGCAAAGTAGGTATATGTATCAATTATTAAGCCGGAATTGTGATATCATAAAGATAAATTTCATGTACTTCAAATGTCTAGTGTTGTACTACAAATTAAATATGTTGAAAATAATAACATAGTTGGACAAAATTGAATAACTAATTATTATTCTTTGACGGTTATAATGGTGAAACTGAAAATATATCTAAATTGACTGGACAAAAACGTCAAAAATGTTTCTCTCTTAAACCTCATTATATACACCATTGATTAAGGGTCTGAATTTGGGAAAGAAAAGCCAGAGCTTACTCTTATGGACTTTGACTTATTTGATGGAATAGACTAACAGTATAGTTGTACTGATTATATTCTACATTAAACTGTGATGACAATCATCGTATTTCCTAGAGTTATATTCTTCAAACAAGGATCAGAGGCACATTCCTCTATATAGAATTCTAGTTTAGGCCAATATCACATCTAGGTGCGTTACTCTTGCTGTCCACATTCGATTCTACCGCTCTCGCTTAATGGGAAGTTTAGAGCTCCATATATGCAAATGTTTTGCCTTAAAATGGAGATTCTGATCATATATGACATTCATAGAATTGACTTATTTGAGTTTTCCTTTACAAATCAATAATTTAATGAAAGGAACTGTCTAATTCCAAATGCATTTTCTCACTAAGGAAAGTACAGAGAATTGACAAACCGCCAAACTTTTTTCCTATAAGTTTGAAGTCTGCATTTCTTAGGTTCTGCAATTCAACAATGGAAACAAAGCATTGTTCACCGACTTTTTACCGCGTATTGATGTTTCTCGTCATTTCTGCCTGCATTTCCGGCGGTATTGGTGAAGATGATAAGAAAGTGTATATTGTGTACATGGGCTCATTGCCAGAGGGTGAAGCCGATTACTCACCCGTGTCTCACCATTTGAGTATTCTCGAGGATGTCCTCAAAGAAAGGTAATTTTTCTTTTCACTGATGCAATATGAAATATTGAAAACTAGAAAGTTTATTTATCGTTGTTTTGATGTTTCCGTGAAGTTCACCTCAAGATTCTTTAGTCAGAAGCTATCATAGGAGTTTTAATGGATTCATAGCGAGACTCAGTGACAAAGAGCGGGAAATAATAGCCGGTTAGTGCTTTCGAATTAAAGAAGTGGTATTTATTATATATTTGATTGAAGAATTAATTTGATATCCAAATGATAAACACTATGCAGCTAAGGAAGAGGTACTGTCAGTCTTTCCAAGTACTAAACTCCAAGTTGAGACAACAAGATCATGGGATTTCTTAGGATTTCCTGAAAATGCTAAAAGAAATCCTACAGTTGAGAGTGACGTGATTATTGGCATGATCGACAGCGGAATTACACCTGATTCGGAGAGTTTTAGAGACGAAGGATTCGGTCCTCCTCCTAAGAAATGGAAGGGTTCATGCCATAACTTCACTTGCAACAAGTAGACTTCTTTCATCTCTATATTCTCCTCTCTAATGGATTTTCTTATAATATATCACTGAACAATAGAGTTGCGAAAATTTCTCAGTAAAATCATTGGAGCTAGAAGTTACAGCTTTCCTAATGCGACAGACGAGATTGGTCACGGTACGCACACTTCCTCAACTGCAGCAGGTAATAAAGTATCTGATGTAAGCTTTTATGAATTAGCAAAGGGACTTGCCAGAGGAGGTGTTCCATCAGCGAGGGTTGCAATGTACAAGACCTGTGGCATTGACGGATGCTCATCCGAAGACGTCCTCAGCGCCTTCGACGATGCAATAGCAGACGGGGTCGATATCATATCTATTTCACTCGGTGGAGATCCAGTAGAGTTTGATAGTGATATTATCGCCATTGGCTCATTTCATGCCATGGAAAAAGACGTGCTCACTGTTCACTCTGCTGGGAACGAAGGTCCCATCTACTCAACAACAGGTAGTAATGCTCCATGGCTTTTCACCGTGGCAGCAACTAGCACAGATCGTAAATTCATTGATCAAGTTGTTCTTGGGAATGGACAGACGATTAATGTAAGTACACCAAGTTCGTTTAACTCTGTAGAAATAACACTTCCTGGACGGCAATCTAGCAAAATATTTTGGCAGCAGGGTCTAGTCTAACAAACACTAAGTTCAGCAGAAGTTTTCTCATGTTATCACAGAAATGACTTCTTCTTTATCAGGGAACCTCAGTTAATGCCTTCAATGGAACCAAATTACCTTTGATATTTGGCGCTGATGCTTCAACTACTTGCAGCTTGGGATCAGCTAGGTAACTGATACTTAAGCGAGTCCTTGCTGAATTTGAATTGCTTTTGAAGAATGAATACTAAGTAGCATTTCTTTTTCATTCGTCAGAGATTGCGTGTCCTCTTGTCTCGATTCCAAACTAGTCAAAAACAAGATCGTGATATGCAGAACTGTGGGCGGAAAAGCAGAAGCTGTTAGAGCTGGCGCAGGCGGAGTGATTGTGGCAACCGATTCACTTGAAGATTTTGCCGCAGTAGATCCCTTACCTACTTCACAGTTGACCTCTGCAGAACTTTCCCTTGTGTTTACTTACTTAAATTCAACCAAGTAAGAATCAGATTACTTGTATTTGATTTTCTCCTTTGAATCTTCACCTGACATCTAAATTTGTTATTCTTCAGAAATCCACAAGCATCGTTGCGTAAAAGTTTTACTATAGGGAACAAAGATGCACCCATAGTTGCTTCATTCTCGTCTCGGGGACCAAATCCCATTGTAGCAGATATCTTAAAGGTTTGTTAACGTGGTGTCGAATGTAGCTATTTATGTCCTTTTTGAGTAATTTTATGTTCTACTGATGCGTTTATTCGTCGAGTATTCATTGCAGCCGGACATAAGTGCGCCAGGAATTGATATCATGGCTGCTTTTTCACCTCTCGTTCCACCTTCCGGTTATCTTTCTGATAAAAGGTCAGTCAAGTACAACATATTGTCAGGAACCTCCATGTCTTGTCCCCATGTAACCGGTGCGGCTGCGTACGTGAAGTCGTTCCACCCTCATTGGACCGCTTCAGCCATCAAATCCGCTCTCATGACCACAGGTACATACGTATTTCCAGGTCTTTTAATCCTGGAAAAAATATTTCCTCTAACTGCTCTAACCCAACCATTTTTTAATAAATATAAATTAACTCGAGTTGTTTCGAGTTTAGGTGAATTCAGGTTTGAATATTAAAAATTTTGGTTTTAACATTTTTAGAATTGGGATAATGTTAGTATTATATGTTATTTGAATGTCACTTATTTAAAATTTATTGGTTTTGAGTTTAATTTTTATCACCGAAACTCAATATGAAGGAATGTCTAAGTCATTTGAATTCAAATTAGAATGACATTCATGTCATTTAAGCAAACCACATAAACTGTTTGAGAAATTTTTCCTTTAATCCATATCAGTCTCAAATCATAGTTAATCATTTACACTTATCAATTGCAACAGCTTCACATGTAAATATCCAAAGTGGCATCGATGATTATTTTGCGGAAGGAGAATTTGCATACGGTGCGGGTCATCTTAATCCTTTAAAAGCCGTAAATCCTGGTTTAGTATATGAAACATTCAAAGATGATTATCAGAGAATGTTATGCAGCATAGATAGACCTATCACTGGGAAGTGCCCTAAAAGCATTAAAGGTTCTCCCAAGGATCTCAACTACCCCTCTATGCAGTCAGAAGTTAGTGTAAGTAAGTCATTCATTGTGAAGTTTCCGAGAACAGTTAGAAATGTTGGGATAGCAAACTCAACGTACCGAGCAAGAGTGGTGTCGGATCCTAAAATCCATGTTAATGTTGAGCCGAAGGCGTTGACGTTCAAGGCGTTGGATGAGAAGAAATCTTTCGTAGTGACCGTATCGGGTGGAGGAATAGATCCCGGTACGAGACTATCTGCAGCTCTCCTGTGGTCGGATGGCATTCATAGTGTGAGAAGTCCTATTGTTGTATATGCAAACCCAGAGTGAAGAGGTAGAAAGTTAATAATAATCTCTTTAGGTTTATTTGCTTTGCTACAGTCTACAACCGTTGCATGGGTCACACACTCCAATGCAGGATGCTTTTTCCCGGCATTGATGCCCGCAAATTATTTTTACTTCTATTAGGTTTGATCAAATATGTACTAAAATTCTCGTCAAATATGTACTGGTATTTATTAAATACGTAAAAATTAATAAATATTAGTGGGGTTCATCAAATATGTATATGAATTCACCAAATACGTAATTGGGTTCACCAAAATACGTATAAATTAATAAATCTTGGAGGGGTTCACCAAATACATAGTGGGGTTCCCCAAATACGTATAAATTAATAATTCTTGGAGGAGTTCATCAATACGTAGTGAGATTCACAAAATATGTAGTGTGGTTCACCGAATACGTAATGAGATTCACCAAATACGTATAAATTAATAATTTTTGGAGGAGTTTATCAAATATGTATTAAGGTTCACCAATTGCCTACTAGGGTTCACAAAATACGTACAAAGTCATTTTTTGTGAACCCCTCCAAGAATTATTAATTTTGTACTTATTTGGTGAACTTCAACATATATTTGGTGAACATCAGTACATATTTGGTGAACCCCAATACATTTTTTATGAACCTTTCTAAAAAAAGAATTTTTAATTTTGGTGAATCCCTCAAGATTCTTTTTATACCCCACTACGAATTTGTCATTTTACATTAATATGTATTTGTAATTTATGGTGAACCCCACAAAATTTTTATTTTATACACTATTATGACTTACATTTATCGATTCATATTTCACACATTAATGTGTATGTCACACGATCATATATGGATTATTCAAATTTATGAAATATGTTATTGTGCTTTTGTGACAAGTATTAAAAGATACGGATTTTCACCATGTATATTTATAGGTTGTGATGTAATCGTTAAATCATATTTATCAGTTTGACATACATGTATAATCCCCAATGTTAGTTTAACCTTTTATTTTATAATTAGTACCCCATAAAAATGTATCATTGATTATGTTGTCGTGATTTTTTGACAAATATCGAGTAAAATAATTTTTCACTATTTAACAAACATGTATAACCCCTAAGATTGGAGGTGAACACTTTTAGAAGTCTCGTTCACTAAATGTAAACATTCATCAAATTAAATAAAAAACCATATTCCCTATATTTGTATATTGTATCTAGGCGAAACGCCATCACCACATGGCGAAACGCCATGGGTTGATGGTGTTTAGAGGCTACTGATGGCGTTTGGGCTCGCAAATGCTATTTTTTATGATACACTATATTGGCGCTTTCTCTAACCTATATCGGCGATTTTCGTGTCAATAGCGGTGGTTTTTGTGTCAATAGCGGCAGTTTTTACAACCTACACCCGCAGTTTTCCCCAATACCGGTGGTAGCTGCCCCTATACCAGCGGTTCTAGCGATTTTCCCAATTTTAATGTCTATTGCGGCGGTTTTATTGTCAATTGCGGTGGTTTTAATGTCTATAACATTGATTTTCATGTCAAATGGTGGTTTTAGTGTCAATACTGGCGGTTTTAGTGTTTATTGCGGCGGTTTTAATCGCCATTCATGAATGACATTTGGGGTCCAACTGGTCTATTTTGGACCCCCAAACGCCACTATGGCGTTTGGCTTAGATTTAACTAAATATATTTACATGCTTATAAATTAAAACATAAAACGTGTGAAAATGGTTAAGTGTATGAAATTGGTTAAGTATATAATGGTTAAGCATTTAAAATTGACTAAGTGACAAAAAAGTGAATGAATATTGCTAAGTGCGTAAAAATGCCTAAGTGCATGAAAATTTGACTAAATGACAAAACAAGTAAGTATATAAAAATTGATAAATAGGATTTACCGATCATCATAACATTACTACTTATAATTATATATGGTGAAAACACGTCTCGCTGGATACTTGTTACAAAAGCACAATAGCATAATCAATGATAACTTTTAACGAGTTTATGAATAAGTGTTCAATTACTTTGAGAATCTTTATTTAATCCAATAAAATCACAACAACATAATCAAAAATATGTTCTTATGCATTTATGAATAAGTGTGCAAATATTTTAATAATTAATTACTTAATTCAAATTTAATTTAAAAATAAAAGTGAAGGTACTTAATCTTGATAACTTTGTTTTCAATTCATCGAGTATACTCTGATCAATTCGAATTTGTTGAAAATCCGATGCAAAAAGGTCCGAAAAGCCATTATATTGATGCAAACCCGCCGAAAAACAATAAACCGCCGGTATAGGGGCATAAACCGCCGATATATGTTGTAAAAACAGTCGCTATAGGTTATAAAACCACCGGTATAGGTTAGAGAAACCGTCTTTACAAAGGAAATCTTGAGGGGTTCACCAAAAATTAAAAATACAAAATTTAGAGGTTCATCAAATATGTACTAGGGTTCACCAAATACGTAGTGGAGTTCACCAAATACGTAATGAGATTCATCAAATATGTATAAATTAGTAATTCTTGGAGGGATTCTTGAAATACGTAGTGGAGTTCACAAATATGTACAAAATCAATAATTCTTGGAGGGGTTTATAAAAAATGACTTTGTACGTATTTGGTGAACCTCAGTACGCAATTGGTGAACTCTAGTACATATTTGATGAATCTCTTCTAAAAATTATTAATTTATATGTATTTAGTGGACTCTGTTACATATTTGGTAAACCACAATACGTATTTAGTGAACCCTAGTACATATTTTGTGAAACTCTCTAAGAATTATTAATTTATATGTATTTAGTAAACCTCATTACGTGATCGGAGAAACCTACTACATATTTGGTGAACCCCACCATGTATTTTGTGAACTCCTCCAAGAATTATTAATTTATACTTATTTGGTGAACCTCATTACGTATTTGGTGAATCCCACTACGTATTTGGTGAACTCCTCCAAGATTTATTAATTTATACGTATTTGATAAACTTCATTATGTATTTGGTGAACCCCTGCACATATTTGGTAAACATCAGTACGTATCTGGTGAACCCCTCTAATATTTATTAATTTATACATATTTGATGAATCTCAGTACATATTTAGTGAACCTCTTATACATATTTAGTGAATCCTAACACATATTTGATGAAAAAAAAAATAATTGCCCGACCCCGGCATTGAAAATTTTTCCGTGTTATATAGCATTGGACTAAACTAAATAAGTCTTAATCACTGTGCAGGAAAATCATTTTGACTGTTTGCTCGCATTTTCATCGTTTTCACGAAAGAATGCTCAATTAGCTTAGAGAACATCCTTCTACCAATAATAAAAGTGTAATTTATAATTTAACGATGTGAGGGACTCTTGTCATTGCTGTTCTTAATTTTCATTTTCTCATTACATGAAGTTGTCTCTTTATCACCATGGCTACATTCACGAAGGCATACATTGTGTTGTTTAGTGTTTCAAAGCATAATACATGCTTTCATTTAAAAAAAACAACGTGATTCTCTATTTAAGACGCGACATGCCGTTCCTAAAGAAAAGAATGTCTCATTAAGTCCTATTTACCATACGAAGGATTCCGAATCACTACATAAATATACAAACTCAAATATATAGAAATATTTGATTCACAATTCTTGCTATAAATGGCAATGCTAATAGTATGTTATAATTTTTGCATCGTCGTCGTTAAAAGATGGTATTATATATGAGTTGAAAAATATTGTATAATTGTATACGTGTATCGTAAACTCTTTGTTCTTTCGGGACATGAGTTAAAAATACTTGATTTTTCATGTTAGTTCGTACTAAACTAAATCATAATAATTTCAGTAATTTGTAAATTTTTGTATTCATTCGACTTATTTTTCATTCTTAGTACTTAGTTCTCAATAGAGATAGTTACTTCTTATCAAATCAAATAAATAAGAAGCTTAGACTCCAAGCAAGCAACTTTTTTTTTTGCTAAAAATGGACATGCTGAATCATATACCTCATTGATATAGTGGACGTGAAAACGTTGCCATGAATTCTCCAGTGGACTACTATTTTTTGAAGGTCAACTGAACCACGTACCTTATCTGGATGTGCCATTCATATCAGTAAGATAATGAAATTAGTTGTCTAATTCCAAGTGTAATTTTCTCAGAAGGAAAAAGTGTAGAGAGTAGCCATACACCCAAACCTTTTCCATATAAGTTATGGTATGCATTTCTCGCGTTCTGCAATTCAACAATGGAGACAAAGCGTCATCCTTCAGCCTTTTACCGCATCTTGATCTTTCTCGTCTTTGCTGCCTACATTTACGGTTGCTGTAAGGGCGACGTGATGAGAATGTGTGCATCGTATACATGGGATCACTACCAGAGGATGAATCTGATTACTCACCCTTGTCTCACCATCATAGTTATTCTCGAAGATGTCCTTAAATAAGGGTACTTTTGTTTTTATTACCGATAAGAATTATGCAATATGCAACTTTAAAAGTGATTAGGTTTTATTTATTGATGTTTTCTTGTTGAAGATCAACCATAGCCCATTGCAAAGTCCAACCTATTTTTCAGCTTAAAAAAAGAAAAAAAGAAAAAGAGAAAAATTACATAAATAGACCACTTCATGGTAGCCAGTAAGTTAGTAATTGACCTAAATAAAATTAAAGTAGATACCCTTAAAAGTTTTACGATTTGTCTATAATACCCTTATCTCATATTTATACTTAGATTTTTTAGTTATTTTTCAAATTTAAATATTGTAACTTTTTTAGACTTGGATGATTATCATAATATTTGTTTAATAAAATATGAATTTCATATTAATTAACATTTTGTTATTATAAATTTATAAAAATTATTTATATTATGATGAAATGTACGCAATATATTAACGATCATATAATATGTATTAACATTTATTTAAGATAGCGCATAATATTGTATTAACATTTATCAGTTATGACATAATATTTAGAGTGTTATAATATAATATGATCACTACTACAAAGCTGAGCTTTAATGACAGTCATAAATTTTTTTATGACAGGTTTGTTAAACCTGTCATAAAAAAAGTTTTTAGCAGGATATTTTGCTTTTGAGTTACATGACAGCTTGTCATCAAATATTTACCTACTATGACAACTGTTTTTTAAGTTGTCATAAAAAGATTTTATTTTTTTAAGATGCATGCATGATAATGACATCATAGTTATATATACTAATATTTCATTTTAATTATGAAAAATCCATCTATATAATGCTCAAATTTCTCAATCCTAACATTCCCTCTCATCTTTCTCATCGCTTAAATAATTGCTTTCATCTCTCTCAACCCTTAAACTCGATCTCTCGCTCTATCTTTCTCTTTATCGTTAATTATTAGTAGGGAAGAGGCGTCCACTCTTGTTTGCTGCAATGGCGAAGAAAAAGAAAGCTAGGGTTTCTGAGGAGCAATCAGTGAAAGAATGATATGATTATGAAGATGACGAAGAGAACATGTAGAATCCTAACGGATCTCCCAAGAACAAGAAGAGCCTCTACGAGATAACTTCGTATAGTTCGTGATTGAGAGAAGTTTTACCTTAGCTATGAATCTAATTTCTCCTTTTAGGAATTTTGTTGTTTTACTAGAAGTTCTCAATATCTTTTTCTTTGCTTTCTGCTTGTTCGTGGCGTATAATGTGTATATCTAGGTTTGTACCGGCATTTAATCAAGATATATAGGAAGTGAAATTTTTTATGCCTTGGTGATTTGAGATGCAAAGATTTTGAAAATGACATAGATGCTTAATTGACTTATCAATGCGACTTCTTATTGCTTGTTATTTGGGTTTGTAGTATGTTTCCAATAGCAATAGGTTTTCAAGCATCCGTTTAGATGTTGTAGTGTTTTAAAGCGTGGTTAAGTTTGATATTTTACGTGAAATTATCGTGATTTACTATAGTGAAGAGTATCGAGTCTAATCCTTAGTTGATAGATTTTCCTTTAAATGTTGAAGCGGAGCACCCTGATTAATGACATTTGGTTTAGACTATTTTCAACTTGGAATTTGGGACGATAAAGCAGCCACACTAACAACTAGGGAATAGAAAGAAAAGGGAAGTCTGTTGATGCAGATCGAGAAAAAAGAAGACAGAGGAGAGTAGAAAATTAGTATCGAACTAGTGTTCTCAAACCATTTTTTTTTAAACTGAAATCTTATATTTCTTATGTAAAGTCTACTTAGATAGGCCTAGAAATCCTAACAGATGTAAATGATAATAATATAATGGGCGATTAATAGTTCTGTTAGTAGTGGCCAGTGTGTGTGAAGTGTGTTTATGCATTCTAAAATACGTAATCTTCTTAAAGGGACTGGTATAAATTACGATTGTATTGATATGGTTTAATCTAATTTTTGATAGAAGGTATTGTTTAATTATGTAAAAATATTTATCTTTTCATCAGGAACAATGAAGGACAGACAAAAGTTATCAGAGATGGGCACAATGGTGTTGCTTATGTGTGGGATTCAAAAGTGTATAAGTGGGACAAAATGATTTTCAACTTCAAAATACTCTCTAGACTATTTGCCTCTTACTTTTAACGTCAGCCTACTCTTTCATGATTCTAATGTAACTTTATCTATTAAAACATTATACTCCCATATGGATTGTGAGTTGGTAGCTGGATTTGACACTTCAAATATGTGATGTTTAGTTGACACAAATAGTTTTATTGTTCTTTTGTTGTCAGATTGTGTTTGCTTTTCTGCTCTATACTGCTGGAAAAGAAAAGTTTATGTCTCTCAATATAGAAAAGTAGCACTGTTGAATTAGTTATTGATGGGTTGGGAAGAATGAGAGCCCAGGGTTTTGTCTCATTCCACTCAGTAAGAGATCTATGATTTAGCTTTTCTTTGTAGAATGTTGAAGTCATTGACTGTGTGCCCTTTATTAAGTTAACACTACTATAATTCTTTGTTCTGCCACTGATTGTGATTTTCACAATGTTTATGGTCCTAGTCCAATATTTTTTTATTTAATTTAATCCTGAGTATTCTTAGTTGATAAGCGTGTTTTGATTTTTTAAAAATAAATTGGTGAAGTTGTTGATGGGCTAGATGATGGCATGAAGCGTCCCACTCTTGATGGAACCGATTATGATTATGGTTAGCATCTTATTTCTCTGGTGACATAAAATTGGTTCTCATACTACATAGATGTATATGCTTTCTTAACATTTGTGTCATATGATTCAGTATTTGATGTTGACATTGGAGATGATGCACCTATTCGTAAATTGCCGTACAATAAATCAGGTAATTATTTTCTTTAAGCTCTATTTCCCATGTTTTGAGCATTTGCATTGTTTTTCTTTTTAAGATTTATTTTGAATAAATTATTTTTTCTTTGACATTATAAAACATTATTTTTTTCCTGGTCCATGATATAATAGGCAGAGAAAGAAACTAAGGATAATAGTCAATGGGGGTTCTAGGCACTTCTACACTAGGCACTTCCATTCAATCCAAGTCATTGCTTAGGCTTCACCTTTGATGTTGTCATGGGAGAATTGCAGATTACATATTCCAAAAAGATCAGGGATTGTGTATGATATAATCACAACCTATCTTTTTCGTGTCACTTCACTTCATTCTTGATTCAGAGCAATAAGGCAATTCATGAAAAAGGGACATTAGCATGTTTGGCAATATGGCACACCATATGACTTATAATCTACAAGTATATATATGGCTTCATTCTCTGTACAAGAAGAAATACATACTTCACACATAAACATATGTATATATGATTACCTTACCATGATTGTATGTGGAACTGCATGCATGATTTAAAGTAGTCTTGGCTTTTATTGTTATTATGGGCCACCTAAATCCAAAGTGACTTCAGATTTCATGCGTATATGTAATTTTAAAAAGTCTATACATTTTTTATGCAGGATTATGGTAATGATTTTGCTGACCGTGATCATCCTGTCAAGTCATTTCATTGCCAATGTGGCAGCAAGTTCTGTAGGAACATAAAAAATATGAATAGTGAGTTTCTTCCCGCATCTTTCTCGTCCCCTTCCCTAGAGACAAGTTCTTCACATTTATGTATTTATGTTGTTTCTCAAAAACTAAATTGAGCCTTAAGAACATTTCTCTTGATAGGTCATAATGTTTTGGCTCATTATTTTAGAATTTTGTAGTTTCTTTAGAATGCGTGAACATATGTAAGTTACCGAAAAGGGAAGAAAATGGTAGATATGACTGTAACATTATTTCATGTGCATAGAAAGCTCCAAGGGTCTTGTCCGGGTTTCTTGCGAGCACAACACATCCACTTCAGTGCTCGTCTATTCCATTATCACGACATGGAAGGAGAAATAAATTAAATTTTGTAAGTTTCTACACTGCCTGAACTACTTAGGAGTTATTATCATATGGAAAGTGGTTTACAACTTTTGAATGTTGTGGTTGGAAAGGTATCACAAGTTAATTGTAATTATATGCCACATTCAATCTTGAGGTTTTTTTCACAATGTTGGAGGCCCTTCTGTTGTTTTTTCCACAATACTTTTTTCAGATGAAGCTCAGCTTAGAGTTGAATTAGGTTTTTAAACTCTTGATAAAAGTTGTTAAAGTTTAAGGAGGGATAAGTCCTACAGTTGTGGCTACTGAAGATGGGCAATCCTTTTCTTTTGCATGGAACAGGCATGGCAGTTGGGGTCTGGCTCAGTGAAAAATGGTAGGTTAAGTTATTCAAATATGTTATTTTAAAATTTTCAGTTGTCACTCTTTATTTACATATTCACCTACTTAGGATTACTTCATGTGAGGTTACATACAATGTTCTTAAGCACGTATATGCTTCTAGTGGTAAATTCTAATTTAAGAATTTTGAGATGCTATGCTCCACTTATTTATAGTCATTAGGTGGTCAATATTGGTATGCATTCTTGTCTAAGCTCTCTCTGTAAATATTCTAGTGAGTGATCTGAACTCATATATTGTCTTTCTTTTTTATTACATTTTTGTTAATCTTATGATTTGCTAATTAATTTAGCTTAATATTTTGCATCCATGCTTCATGTTTCCTTGTAGAGATTGAGTCATCTCTGTTCACTGTCTCATTTCTGAAGTGAAAAACACTATTTGCGGATGTTCAGTTATTCTGCCATTATTTGTTTAGATCATCAACTTCTTCATTAATTAATCTTATATGTTTTTTATGTTCAGTTAGTGCCTCTGGTATTGAATATGTTGCTATCATGGAAAGGCATTTTCCTTTCCATGACAGTTTTTATGAAGAAACTAGACTTTTAATGACGGAGATACCCCATCATCTTAATGTTATTTGCGGCATCCTATTATGACGATTTTTGTTAAAAAAAAATAAAGATGACAGTCCGATAGATAACAGTCAGCTAGCCATCATTATAAAGTTATAATGACGAGTTTTGACTCTCATCTAACCCCATTTTGTAGTAGTGGATATTAACATTTTTTTCAAGATATGATGTAAACTTTAACAATCAAATGATATCATAATAACAACTTTTTAGAATGGTTTAATACTGAATGTATAGAGTATTAACATAAGATAATAGTATATTAATGTTTATTTAAGATCACAACTACTTTTAATCTTCTATTAACATTTATTCAATACAATTATGAACAGTAAAAATTGATGGAAGGGAGTCGGAGCCTAAGTTTGGAGAAAAATATAAACGGTAAAATTTATAATTAAATTAAAAAATAAAATCATTCTTAACATCTATAACTACTCTTACGAATATGAGATAATAATGGTACTACTATTTAATTTATTAATTAAATAATATAAAATCTGAAGATATATTACAAAGAAGAGTATTTTAGACAAGCCACAATCTATTTAAATTACACTAGTAAAAAATGACAATTTATCTATTATATATTTTTGTAGGCTAATTAATAACTTATCACATATCCACTAGGATTTCTGAAATAAAAATCCTATCCATATTATTTAATCCCAGGACAATTGATGCTTCTCAACAAATGTGAAAGGAAGATAACGTTTAGAACTGTGTAGAATATTGAGGACTAAAAATTTATAGAAGATGTAGAAACTAGATTTTTTGAGGAGAAGAGTGTAGAATGTGCTAATAGTGTGTGGTTATGATTATTTATCAATTTAATATTCCTTTGGTGTAGATTGCATGGTGAGGACTATAAATATCACACATTGCATAAGAGAAATGCATCCTATAAAAGTAAGTCTTTGTAATCTTAGTTTGAGTGTGGTGTCCTGAGTGTGAGTTATGAGCTTCTTATTGAATGTTTATTTGTATCTCACTTCAATTTGAGAGTGATCTTTGAAAAGTTTTGTGGTGTCTTTTATTGTGGGTATAATAACAGTAATTTATTTATTTTAAATATTAATAAGTTTAGAGTTGTGTGCTCTAAATTTTACTCAACAGTTGATATGGGACGGTCAAAGATCATTCTTGGTGGAGTTATCTATTCTTGGTTGAGTTATCTTGCGTGTGAGGAGTTTCGTACTCTACAAGTTTGTTAGTCAAGCTTGTTAGTATAATCGAAGTCATAGCTTCAAGTAGTTGGCAAGAAGCTCAAAAACAAAAACTACAACACGTGGGCAGCATGTATAAAGTCTAACCTACAAGTCCACAACAAAGTTTTAAATTTAATTAAAAACAATGGAAACTAATATTTATAATCAAATATCTATATTTTTAAGTTATAATTTAATGAGTTAATAAAATTAGTAATATGAAAAATAGTAACTACCCATCACTATAAATTTCTTAGAAAAAAAAAGAATAAATGGGGGATTATGGAAAGAAAATTATACTATTATTACCATATATATGAAAGTAAATAGAATGTATGTGTAATTTTTTGTAAAATAAACTACTGATGATAGGAATAAGTAATTGCGTTAGGATATCCTAATCAAATTGACACTTTTATAGTATCATCTTCATCTAACTCAAGTTAACATATTAATAAAATAAAAGTAGAAGAGTCAAGAAAAAAAACATAAAGAACAAATCAATAAAACTTAAAAAAAATATTTATTACAAACATCATCATAAATAAATAAAAATTTAGATGATTGTATAATTTTAAAAATAAATAGAATGAGTATGTAATTTATCTTAGTTTTTATAAAATAAGTATTTAATATCTAATCATTCATCCATATCCAGCAGTACATATTCGAGAATTGCTACAAATTTTCTTAGCGAAATATTTTATGATGGAAGAATTTATGAATAAGTGAAGATCTCTAATATTTGATGTGGCATTATGTTACTGGAGAAGCAAAGCAAAGAACATTGCAACTGTACATGATCGGAACCCGTTTTAATTTTAGGTGCAGTACAAGTTAAAATGTCGTATTCTATATTCTCTAACAAGAAAGATTAACGAGAGATAATATATCAACATACCTTAAAGGTTTGTCGCTGTCTAGAATGTAGCTATTTATGTCCTTTTGAGTAATTTTATATTATACTGATGCGTTTATTCATCCGAGTATACATCGCAGCTATGCATAAGTACGCCAGGAATTGATATCTTGGCTGCTTTTTCGCCTCTTATTCCACCTTCCGGTTATCCTTTTGATAAAATGTCAGTCAAGTGCAACATATTTTCTAGAACCTCCATGTCTTGTCCCAATATAACAGGTGCAGCTGCGCTCCTGAAGTCATTCCACCCTCATTGGCCTGCTTCAACCATCAAATCAAATCCATGGGGTGCCAGGAGAACTCCTCCTTAATCCCCCATCAGTTTCAAATCATAATAATTTACACTCATCCACTTCAACAACTTCTCATGTAAATATCAAAAGTCACATTTATGATTTTGTGGAAGAAATTTTCATAAGGTGCAGGTCATCTTAATCCCACAAAAGTAATTAACCCCGATTTAGTATATGAAATATTCATGAATCATTTGATATAAAATTATGAGTAAATAATTTTCAGAATAAGATTACTATAATATGATTTTGGGAAGTATATATCAGAAAAGTTAGTATTAATTTGTTTGCTAACGTTTGAGAATATTCTGATATAATAGTGAGAATGTTAAATTACTTTGTTTGTTCTTGTGGAATTGATAAATGAATGTTATAAACATTATTGTCAAGTTTTAATTTACCATTAGACTAAAAAATATTTATGAATAGTTATTACTCAATTTATAATTAGATGACTAACATAAGTAATAACAAAAATATAATTTTTTATTCAAATAAAATCATGAATTTTTTTCATATATACTTATTGATTTCTCGACCATTGTATTATAACCAAATCATTGTATTATGATGCGTCATACAAATTTTCATCAAATTAGTCCATACAATTGAACCAATATCATGGGTACTTTTCTTATAAGAATCATTATCTTATATTATAAATTCTATCAAGTTTATAGCACGAAATAAATTTCTATCAAGTTTTAATCATACTATTAAGTAAAATTCATTTTATAGTTAATCTAATATCAATAAAAAAATTAGTTCCTAAGAAACAAATTGAGAAAGAGCTACCTTCATAATGAAATATTGAAATATTGGGCACAACTCCATAAGTCAAAGCATGTAAACAGAAAATATTTTATAAAATATGTAAAAGATGGATTTTCAGTCCAATTACTACATTTTCACACACATGTGTTTGACTATATTTACATGTGATCTGTCAAAAGATATGGATAAAATATTTACTCATGTGCATATCATAAATACAAACATCTTCAAGTAGTCCACTCTTCAAACATCTCATTTGTCAAGTTGTCCTTCCAAGTAGTTTAACTATTTGACGGTTCCATGTAGGTTATATGTTGGCTCTCGACAAATTATTCACCAACATAGTCATATTGTAACTCAAAAAGATCCATAGACATTTCAGAACTGTTCGTTCCAAACAAAGAATCATATGCCTACATATATCTGATCTAGAAGCAAATCATCAAACATGTGCAACCTTAACAAAATCAAAATAACAACATATTTCTTCCTAATTTTTCCTTCTTTTTTCTCATCTAAAATATTTAGCAAAATAAAACTGCACCTCAAAAGAATTGGCTAACTTAATCCTCAAAAGTGCTATAGAAAAAAAATCCAAGTGACCAGACAAAAGTTCAGGAAAGATTATCAAAAGAATTCTAAGAGAAAACTTGTATAAACGCATACAGACAATAGTATGCGCAAATATGACTGTCTACTCTAGACGATTAAAAGTGATATCCTGTAGAAAGAGAACTGCCAGTGTGTTATGTATACTCATAGTGATCGAAGAGTATATATATATATATATATGATTGTCTTCTTCTAGTTGAATACTAGCATGCCTCACATATATAACTCATAAGCAATTCATCAAACATCTGGAGTGCAACCTTCACAAAAACCAAATAAGAACATATTTCTTCATAGTTTTTCCTTCTTTTTTTCTCTTCAAGTTAATAAGCATCAAATCTACTTTCAACAGATTATAGATTTGAACCTGTACGTGCTGAAAAAATCTACAATATCACCATGCTAATCAATTCTGCCAATACTATACAATAGCATAGAACATGATATTCCAAGTAATAATATTTGGGTGAGGAATTGTATCAAACAATTTCTCTGCATTAACCATGCAAGTTTATCGCTCTCTCAAATCCCAATAAATTTATCAATTCAAGTTCATGAAAGTACCTATAACGTTCACAAGGTCTCTGAACTTGAACCCCCCAAATAAAAAGTAAAGAAAATAATGGAACTATTGTGAGCGTTAAGACATCAAAGAAATTCTTTGATTTCCTTGCATGCTTGTCTAATCCATAGGTACCTAATAAATGTCAAAACATCAAAGAAAGATCATATGAAACGCATATGCCAATGACAAATCCTGAGATTTGGGGTACTGAACGGTTTTTTTGTGAGAAAAAAAGGAAATGGAAGTGTAAACTGACGTTGAGAACAATGAAAAGTAGCTCAAATCTAAAGATACAAGAACTAAAAAATGCAACAACCGTAGAAATGGGAGCAATTATAGAATGAACAGACAAAAGAATGAAGTAGCAGTGACCCATTGAAGGAATCAGAGAGCAGTTGTTGCTGGATAAATCACAGAGAGTAGTTGCTGCTGGATAAAGGATATCTATACATTCTAATATTGAAGCACTTCAAAAAATTTGAATCAAATAAGAGAATGTCATAATTATCCTTTATTTCTAAGCATATCACCAAATATCATCATATATCAAACGATCACCTCAGAGATGATTATCAGAGAATATTACGCAGCGTAGGTAGTCCCATCATCAAATGCAAAACCCTAAACCTTAAAATCTAAATTTCTAAACTCCAAACCTTAAACTGATCTGAACCATTGCCTTTTGACCAACGGTCCATATTGAATAAGATTGTCTCCTTCTTAGCAGTGTATGAGACAATCTGAATCCCTAAGTAAGAGATATAACATTCTCTTAATCGTTTTCTTCTCTCTCTAATTCTGAAATCCTTTAGTTTCAAGAAGCTATTTTGGTTTTTTCCTAATTGATTATGTTTTTATCACAACTAATATAAGGTTATGTATTATTCAAATGCACATAAATACAATATTATAAAAGGCCACTAATGCAAAATATTTTCATTAGAAAAACAATTTGAAACCACATAGTGGGGGTATATAATCGATCTTTTACTTCTTGAGACAGTGGAAATAATAGTGCCATATAGGTTATGTAAATACATTATCCAATGTAGGAAAGAGATTTGAAATTCATTAATGAGCTATTGAAATCATCTGATAAGGGGTAGTTTAGTAAGTACAACCAGCAATCCTATTTTGTATTTTATGGATTTGAAAGGAAGTGAGAGGGGCAGTCATGTGGGGAAGAAAACACAGGAGATCATATATAGATTTGAGGGCTCATCCTTCACTTTTAAACTCCTCAAAGTTTTGCAGGCTTGCTAGGAAAGATAGAAAAAAAGAAAAAAAATGAAAAAAAATTCAATGGTTTCTAGGGAGCAGAAGAAAGCAGCTATACTTCATGAGAAGTTGCAACTTCTTCGTTCTATTACTAACTCCCAAGCTGTAATTTCTTTAACCTCTTGTGGCCTTTGCTCTCGCATTTCTTTTGCTGGCATTCATAGTGTGAGAAGTCCTATTGTTGTGTATACAAACCCAAAGTGAAGTGGGCGGGAAGTTAGTGAATCTCTTTGAGTTTATTGGCTTTGCTACAGTCTACAACTGTTGTAATGGTGTCATATACAGTCTACAACTGGTTTACGAAATTTTGATTGTTCCTTCGCGTTTTCATCATTAGATTACACCAAAGAATGCTCAAGTAGCTTACAGAATATCCTTCAACCGAGTGCCGATAATCAAAGTGTAATTTACGATTGAACGACATGAGGGACGATTGTCATTGCTGTTCTGTATTTTCATTTTCTTATCAAATGAAGTGATCTCTTTGTCACCATGGTTTCATTCAGGAAGGCATACATTGTGTTCTTTAGTGTCTTAAAGCATAGTACATCCTTTCATTTTAAAAAACAACGCGATTCTCCATTAGCACACAACATCTTGTTTCTAAACAAAAAAATGTCTAACAAAGTTCTATTTCTTGGAATTATGTCCATAAAGTAGGGTGTAATAATTATTTATGAGTATTTAGTTATTTTTTTGACATTTATGTATCAATGAAGTTTATGAATAAATGAAACTTTTTTTTATTTAAAGTGTATTTATAATTTACTTAAGTCCTAGAACTATTATCAACGTAAGAGGAGTAAAGACTGAGCGGTCTCCAGACGAACTGTTCTGAGATAGTTCAAAATATTATTCGCAGTCCTAGGATCGACTGGACAATCGAGTCTAGTTAAGATTGTTAGATTGGAGTAAAGGATGCCGATCTCGGGGCATGAGAGTGGAAACTCTAATGGTTGACTTAGACATGTTATGGAACATGTTGAAGAGACCAGTAATAAATTAATTTAGAGCAAAGTCGTTTATCTAGCTTCAAATCTAATTGTTACATCTTAAGTGTATTTTCATAATTACCTTAATCCTGAGATGAATACAAAATTTGACTTAGTTACTTAGGATATTTGATATGTCAAATGAGTGAGTTCGAATTGTTAGACAATACCTCGGCTGTTGGTACCGTGATTTAACTATGTTAGAGTTGCGTGATTCACAGATATGGAATTCGTGATGAGATTGCGAAAGCAATCATATCACCTTATGCTTTATTGATAGGTGTGTGAATAAATAAACATCTCCAGGTACTCGATGAAATGAATCATTGAATAAGACACGGTGAACTATACGAGACACTTCAGTGCTATGTCTTTCTTATTCACAGTCAATAAATGAGTTAAGGAAATAATAAATAGAGGGGGAAAATGATAATTTTACATCATGCTCTTGTTACTGATATTCATGAAGGGTAGCATCCTAAAATACCCTATGGACCATGAAATGAAAACGTCTGTTTACACCAACAGAAAATGTAACGCGCATGAATTGATAGTTGATTTGGCATCGGACATATAGTGGAGTTGTACAATGTTGAGATTAAATAGGTCAGAAATTTATGAAGATAAATTTGCCGGGTATTTGAATCATATAAATTTATTCATGTGGGTCCACTCAGTCTCAGAAGTAGCTCATAAGAACATGAATGAGAAACAACGCCAATTGGACCAAAACGTATTTTGGAGCAAGGTACACTTTCGGAACCCATATATGATGGGTGTCATCACTAAATTAGTGAAGACCAAAATTAAGGTTTAAAATTAATTACTTTTTTATTTTCTAATTATTAGATAATTAGTAAATAAAATGAATTAATTAATCAATTGATAGGGATCAATTAATTATCAATTCGAATTGATGAATGTGGATATAATGTTAGCTCTAAGGGAGATGTAAAAATCACATATAGCAGTGCACGGGGAGCTGAGTTTCAGTAATTTAACATATAGGGGTACATGTTTGCATCCTAACCCTAATCATAGTGTGTGATTATTCAGAGTAGAAAAGAGTTGCTCTCCTCTCCCCCTATAGTTGCCGCCGAAAACTATCAGAGGAAGAAGAAAATTTGTTTTTTCTTTCTCAGTTGTTTAGAGAACTCACACTCTACTCATAACAATATTCTTGCAAGATATACTTCTGAATCATATACGTAGTTGTTTATGCGGATATCAATTGATGTTCTTTGAATCTCAAGAACAAAGAATGCAAGACAAATAACTAGATCCCGCCAAATTAGAATTTCTCCTGTATAAAAAATGTATAAATTATTTCTATCTTTTCTCAATAGATTTATCTGAATATGTATGGTTGTTAAGTGGTTTTATATTTAATTCGATTAAATATTTGTTTTAAAATTCATTTGAGTCTTATTCCATCTCAAACTCAGATTAGGAAGAGTGCCCTTGAACTAAAGATCAATCATAATACACAATACAAGAAAAGGAATGGATTAACCTGCCGGTGAGAAAGGAAAAAAAAAAGAGGAGATTAAGGATAGTCACTCCACTCCATAGATAGTGAACACAGATTCTTGTTTCATTTTCAATTCCTTTCGGGTCGAAAACGTGGGCTGCTGGCTGCTGGTTTTTCAGCTGGCTTCAAATTAAAGCTTGACTTATAAGGTTTTTTATATTCCACTGACGATCCATTCATGATTTATTAATTTTGTTCGCAACTCACCTCGAGGTCCGTTGTCCGCTCCACGATGCGCCACATCGTCCGCTCCACGTCACAACATACGCCTTCACACCGTCTGTGTCCGCCGTCGACGATGGTGGCTGGGCAGCCGGTGGCGGGGGTGGGACTGTCCCGCTGCTGCCGTCGGTGGTATTCCTTGTGATTGCCAAGGTACGGGGATTAGATGCCCTGATTATGTGTTTCCCTATTCCTGTGATGATTCCGAAAACCCTTATCCTATCTTTTGTCTTTTAAATTTTGAATTTTGAAATTTAAATTTTAAAATGATAATTATCCATTTTATCTTTTAAATTTTAAAAGGATAAAATTTAATTAATTTATCATGTTTGACTCAAGTTTGACTAGTCAAATTTAATTAATTTAAAAATGATATTTAATGTGATTATTTAATTAGAAATGTTTTTCTTCATTATAAGATTTTTATCAATACTTCAAGATTATAATGGGATTGGACCTTGGTAAAGAGTTACAAGAGGGTGGAACTTTCTGAAGAAGATAATTATAGATATCATGAAAACTAACATTTAAATTATTATAATTTAATTATTATTCTCTTATGGGTTGTAATTAAAAATGAGCCATAGAGAGGTTAATTTTGAATATATGATTTATTATTAATCATGCATCCTCATATAACATTCCATATAAAATATAAATATGTCAATACCAAATTACCATGTAGCATGTACATGCATAATTATAATTTAAATTTAAATTTTAAAATTTGATTTTAATTTTCTAAAAGCTTATAATTTTTAAAAACTTGCTTTTTAAATTTATAAAGACTTGCTTTTTACGTTGAAATGTTCTCAAGGTTCTCAACACAAACTTGATTATGGCATGAGAAATGGTTTAAATCTGCCCTAGCGTTCCTCTCTTTAGTGGGAGAAAATTGGGAATCTTGTCCTTTGAGACATAGAGCTGCTTGAGACGTTAAAGCTTATAAAGGAAGTGGTGAGGCAGTACCATCCCTAGATGGACCGTTGGTTCATAGCAACCCTTAAAGTCGATGCGTTGGTTAAACATTTAGACCTAAAAAGTTAGAAAGGAGTCTGTATGACTTAGAAAGTTCCTAAATACTTTGGAAGTCGTTCCCAGTGCTAACAAACCCATGACACTTTATTGTGAGAACATTGCGGTTGTAGCAAACTCGAAGGAACTGAGAAGCCACAGAAGACCCAAACACATAGAGCGGAAGTATCACCTCATCAGAGAGGTAGTTCAATGTTGAGATGTTGAAGTAACACACATATCGATCGTCAACAACCTAGCAGATCCATTCATGAAGACCTTAAGCATTAAAGTCTTTGATGGTCATTTGGAGACCATGGGGATACAATATTGTACACGCCTACTTTAGTCTAAGTGGGTGATTGTTAAAACTATATCCATAAAGTATGATGTAATAACTATTTATAAATATTTAGTTATTTCTTTGACATAATGTATTACTGAATTTTTTGGATAAATAAAAGTTTTATTAATTAAAGTGTGTTTATAATTTACTTAAAGTGTGTTTATAATTTACTTAAGTCTTGGAACTATTATTAACGTAAGAAGAGAAAAGACTGAGCGGTCTTCCAGGTTAACTCTTCTGAGATAGTTCAAAATATTATTCACAGTTTTAGGATCGACTGGGCAATTGAGTCCAATTATGACTGTTAGGTTGAACTAAAAGATGCCAGTCTTAGGGCATATGAATTGAGACTCTAATAGTTGACCTAGATATATTATTGAACATATTGAATACACCAGTAACAAATTAGTTTAGAGTAAAGTCGTTCATCTAGCCCCAAATCTAATGTTACACCTTAAGGAGATTTTCATAATTACCTTAATCTTGAGGTAAATATAAACTTGACTTAGTTACTTGCAATCTTTGATATGCCAAAGGAGTGAGTTCGAATTGACGGGTAATACCTTGGCCGTTAAGACCATGATTTAACTATGTTGGAGTTACGTGATTCAGATATATGGAATTCATGACGAGATTGCGAAAGCAACATTATCGTCTTATGCTTTATTGATGAGTGTATGAAGAAATAAATTGGACAGGCACTCGATGAAATGAATCATTGAATAAGACATGGTGAACTGTATGAGACACTTCATTATTATATCTTTCTTATTCATAGTCAATAAAGGAGTTAATAAAATTATAACTAGATGAATAAAATGATAATTTTACATCTTGCTCTTGTTACTGATATTCATGAATAGTAACATCATAAAATATCTTGTTGAGCGTGAAATAAAAATGTTTATTTGCACCAACAGAAAATCTAGCGCTCATGAATCGAGAGTTGATTCGGCATCGAACATATAGTGGAGCCGTATGATGTCAGGATTAAATAGATCCAGAATTTATGGAGATAAATTAGCCAGGTATTTGAATTTCATAGTTTTATTCATGTGAGTCCATTTCGTCTCAAGAGTAGCTCATAATGATAAGAATGAGAAACAATGTCACTATTCCTCCACCAGACACGGTCACAACAAGAGATTTCTTCTCATCCAATGCCTCGAACACCAGTACCTCGGCTCAACATGAACATGTATTTTTGGATCTGACACCACTCTTGCTCGGTACATCCAATTCGCTAACCCAAAGTTTCTAACCATTCTTGGGAACTTCACAATGAATGACTCCTTACACTAACCTCTAACTACATAGATGGGTAGTTGAGATCCTTGGGAGAACCTTTAATACCTTTAGGACATTTTCCAGTGACAGGACTGACTATGCTGCATAGCATTCTCTGATAAATCATATTTGAATGTTTCATATACTAAACCAAGATTTATGGCTTTATGGGATTAAGATGACCTGCTAAATCATCATCGATGCACTACGGATATTTACATGTGAAGCTGTTGCAATGGATACATGATTATGATTTGAGACTAATGGTGATTAAAGGGGAAATTTCCCAAACACCTCATATAGTTTGCTTAAATTACATGATGCCATTCTAATTTGAAAATGATTTAGATCCCCTTTCATGTTAAGTTTTAGTGACAAAAAAAAACTCAAAACATTGAATTTCAAACGAACGTCAATTAAATAACAGGTAATGCCAACATCACACCCAATTCTAAAAATGTTAAAATCAATTTTTTTTAATATTCAAGCTTGAATTAACTTCAAAAAATAGTTGGCCAGAGTAGTTCTAGGGATAATTTTATCCTTTCCACATCTAAACTAACACATTTTTTAACAGGGTGAACGTAGAGGTGTTTGTATCATTTAAATAAATTAAGGGGAAGTCAAGAGAATTTTTCATGAATTAAAATATTTGAAATGTGAAAGTACATATGTACTCGTGGTCATGGGGGTGGATTTGATGGCTGAAGCAGACCACTGGATGTGGAACGACTTCACGTGCGTAGATGCACCTGTTACATGAGGACATGACATGGAGGCTCCTAACAATATATCGTACTTGACTGACCTTTAATCAAAAGAATAATCTGAAGGCAAAAACTAGAGGTGAAAAAGCAGCCAAAATATCAATTGTTGGCTGCACACTTATATCCGGCTGCAATGAATACTCGACGAATAAACGCATCAGTATAACCAAAAATTACTCAAAAGGACATAAATGGATACATTCTAGATGACAACAAACCTTTAAGATACATGCTACAATGGGATTTGGTCCCCAAGATGAGAATGAAGCAATTATTTGTGCATCTTTGTTCCCTATACGATTTGGTTCTCCATGTAATTTTATAGTGGAGTTACCGTAATTAATAATTAATAAATTTGATTATGAGTTTAATCGATAAAGTTTATTAATTAGGTAGCTAAAAGTATTTTTATGTTTATCATCCATGTTGATGTCAAAAACTTTAACAGTGAGGTTGCATGCAATCTCCTCCAAACGTGAAAGTTCTCTCGGCATGAGAATCTACAAAACACAGACAGAGAACCCTAAAGATGAAGAGAACCTCGGGGGGGAGGGGGAGGGTTTCCTCGCCTAAGGGCTTCCGATGCCTAAGTGAGTATCCTGGAGTAATTTTGGTAGAGTTTTCCTTAGGGCAGAATTGCTTACCTTATACTGTTATAGGCAAGGTATTTATATCTGAAGCCTTGGTGAGGGATGCGTGTCGAGGACGTGACCAAAGGAAGCATGTCGAAAACTCCCAGGAGATATGGCAGTTCTATCCTATCATGGCGAGTTGGGGGTGGCATTTAGTACTCTTATCCCCCGAGTTGACATAAAGGTCAAGATGATCTAGAAGAGACTTATCTGACATGAAAGACAGTGACTAGACCCCAGAATCAGGGGATGAATGGGGAGACACCACCTCAGTTCCTACTTTCGGTGTACATTGATGGTGCTGATGTCAGATTGTTATCTGGTATTCCAGATCTTCAGTGTCTGTTTCCCACTCTCACAAGCCTTGCCTCACCTGACCTGCCTTCATTGTGAGTTGGGGAGGTCAGGTCGGGTAGGACATTTGGCATGTGACTTGGATTTGACAGGATTCCCACACGACGCGTCATGGTACTGTTAGGATACATGTCCTCCATTTATTCGTTTCCAGGAAGCACCCATAACAGTTGCCCCTAATCGAGGTCTATGTACGGATTCTATCTGTTCGGATCTGAAGACTTCCATGCCTTTTCCAGAGTATATGGAATTGTTGGAAGCGTTTGTTGCTTTAAGCAACCTGTATGGTTGTGGCACTGTCCTGTATGAGTTCACTCAATGGTCGGGTTGTCGTGGCTTAAATGCCTTTCTAGGTGAAATTTGTCACGTGTGGGTTCTTGTGTTTATCGAAATTTGAAATTTGCCACTCTCAGGAGTAGTGGTAATGATGGCGCATGAGAGTGGGGGGTGAGGACCATGCGATCTTAGCCACCAAAGCATCACTCATCACTTTGACAGGTGCATGGGTGACATTTGATTCCTTGAGCTTGTCGGTTCACAAACCGGAGGCTTCCTGACCTGTTAGATGATTTGAATGGTCTTGATCGCTGCTTGCTCTGAAGCCTATAAATGAATAGTTTCCTTCATTTGTTTCACTTTCTCATCTAAGAAAGATGTGCTCTTTAATGACCTCCCCTTTTGCCCCCATTTCTTTCTCTCTATGAGGCCGATAGTCTTCTTTTTCCCAGAAGGGCTTTTGTCAAGTACTTCCTCTGAGTCTTTTCTTCTTCTCATTTGGCTGCTGGGAACCGTGTCCTACAGTCACCAACTTTCAATTTTTAGGTACTCCTTTTGTTATCACCGAGTCTTGCTTAGTAAATCATTTCCCCTTCTCCTTTCTCTTTTATTTTTTCCATATTTTATTTGGATTTTTTGTCTTATCTGTGGGATTCAGAGGGTTTTTCCAATCATATGGTTTCATGCTTGCCAACTGACGGTAGTGGTTCCCATGTTGACTCTGAACATCTTACGAGTCCGATCGGGAGTTTCGGCTATTAGGGCGGCAATGACTACCCATATTCCCTGACTAAGATGGATCTAGTTCTTATGTAGAAGAAATATCATCTCTCGGATTACATCCACAAAAGGCTACTGAAGGCAAATGAGAGAGTTAGTGCCCCACGACATAGAGAAATTGGATTATACATGGCATCTCTGGCGAGTGGGTTGTGTCTCCCCCTGCATCGCTTCTTCAGGAGATGGTTTTCTTTAATGAGGATAACTCTGGCCTAACTCTAACCTAATTCTTAGAGGGTCCTGGTGGGATGTTGGCTCTTGTGAAAATTATACTACAGCGAGGACTTCACGTTGGAGGAATTTGACTTTCTATTTCAACTGAAGACTCATCCTAAGAAACCAGGTGAAGAGTCTCATTCTCAGGTCCCAGGCTAATACTACATCAGCAGTAGGACCGAGGGGGGTGAAGGGACTTGTGGACAATGTCCCCACCTGATCTAACGAGTGGAAGGACCGTTGGATCTCCAGATCCTGGGAGTCTCATTGTGGGGATTCGGAGATCACGGACTTGACATCTCTGGTTTTTGAGACTACAGCTGAGATCATGTCTTAGAAGTAGAAAGCGTGCTTGCACTTAACTCCAGAGTTAACTTCTTCTTCTTTTTTATGTGTAATGGGGGAGTAGAAACTGGAAGAACTTTCTGCCCATTTCGAGGCCTGAATACTTAAGCTTACCGGGATCCCTACAGACAAACAACACTTCAGTTTCCTTACCTCTCCTACAACCTTGTTCCAGGCTGGATTGTATTTAGATCCTCTATAAGATTTCATAGCTGAGGTCCTCGACGAGGCCTGTTTGGTAGGTTCGAGCTCGGAGAACCTTGGCCCTCATTAATCCAAAAACCCTTCTTTTAATGCATGGCCTTATCGTCGTTGTTCTATTTCTGGCAGGAATGGCTATGGGTGTCAAGGCGGAGCTCGAGGGTGTCAAGGCGCAGAGGATGAAGGATTTTCGGTCCAAGAAGTTGGGGAAGTCAAAGGAGGGGAGGGTCCTTCTTGCACCCCTTCCCTCTACCTGTCCTCAGGGAATGTTAGAGGTGTTACCGCCATCTCCGTCTTCCTCACATGCTTTAGTACATGCTTCTTCTTCAAAGACCGTCACGAGCCTCCCCAAGAAGCCTCAGATGTCTTCCGAGCAGGGTTCGTCACATGACAACATTGACCGTGCGACTCCTAAGGGGTCCTCCTAATCCATTCAGTCAGCTTGGGCCTCGTTTGAGGCAATTAGTTATGAGATCGAGGGGTCTCACCTCTGCTCCTTGGGTCCCTCTCCAATTTCTGATCGGCCTTTCCTTGATGATTAGAAGCACAAGGCTCTGATGACTCTAGTGGTGGGGGAAGAGAATCCTAGCCCTCAAGATAGAGCCTAGGGAGAGGTGAAGAGGTTGCTGGAATGGTGGTCTACACATACAGATCCTGAGAAGGGGCTTGTCTTTCTCGAGTTGTTGATGGCAGAGTTTGTGATGCCTTTAGGGAGTATACCTCAAAAGTAAGCATTGTCTTTTCCTGTACCTTTCATGTATGTCTTTCATTTATCTGCTCGTCCTTTTTTATAGGTTCTTTCCTACGATGCCATGATGTTGGCATATTTTGGCCATTGTAGGTCTGCGTTGTTCTCGGTGGCAGGGATTGCTTCGAAGTACGAAGTTGAGCTTACCATATCACGGTAGGGAGGTTGATGAGGTCGAGGAGGAGTTGGCTCGGGCCCAAGAATTTCGTCGGGACTTGAAGGCTCGACTATCTGATCGTGATAAGATCATCATGAGTCTCCGTCAGCAAGAGAGCTTCCTATTAGAGATGTTTCAGCTTTAATAGGAGAAGCTCGCTCAGGCTATGATTAGGGAGACAGATATTACTCAACAATTGGTCTTGGAGGAGGGATTTAGAGAACCTCCTGACTTCAAGGTTGCCCTACTCTTGGAATTCTCAATTGGCTACGACAGCTGTCAAGATGTGATCGTCAAGACTCATCCTGAGTTGGACTTGAGTTTCCTCAATTATCCTCCAAAACCTTCTCCCCGTCTCTGAGTTGGATTTTAGAGAGTCTCCTGAGTTCAAGGTTGCCCTACTCTTGGAATTCTCATTGGGCTATGACAAGACTCATCATGAGTTAGACTTGAGTTTCCTCAATTGTCCTCTAGAACCTTCGCCCCATCCTCAGAGTCCTGATCTAATTCATGTTGAGGATTCCCGACCTTCTTCTATTACCCCCAATCTTCTGGTATCAAAAGTTTCCCAGGTTGGCCCTGTTGTCGGGTGCCCTTTACCTTTGGGTCAAACTGAAGAGGCCCGATTCCCATCGTCAAAGCTCGCTTAGAATTCATGTTGGCTCTCCTGAAGCTTTTATTTTTCGTCATTTTTCATCATTTTCTATAATTTTTCCTTTTTCCTTTTTTCTGTAACATTTTCTTTTTCTTTTGAATGAAGACGTGATTTCTTTGATGGTTCTCTCTCCTTTCTTGCTTTTATTATAATTATTGTCAGCCTCAAACTTTTGATTAGGCCTTAAGTTCCTGAAGCTTTATTATTTTTTAGCTTTAACTTGGTATAGGTGAAAGTTTGATTTTTCCTCGTTCCTTCTTAATGGATATTTTAAGTAATAACTCATGTTATCATGCGTAATGAAGTTACCTTTATTCTTTCCTTCTTGATGGGTTGCCCCCCTTTGGTGAGAGTTCGGGTCAAATGGTCATCCCGTAGCCTTGGGAGTTCTTTACGTATCGCTTCATGTGGGAGGTCTGTTTGGGTAGATCTGCTTCAAAATGGGCTTGTTCTTCCACTTGGCGAGCTAAAGAAAGGGCCAGACTTCCCTTTCTCCTTTGGCGTCTATTCGTGCATCCCTACTAGTGCTAGCGCCTTTTCTTGTCTGGCAAGATAAAAGCAAGCCGAACATCACTTTTTCCTAAACTAACATTGAAACGCACTTTGAGGGGTTTAGCCGCATCCTATATTTCCTCAAGGCATCAAACGTTACGGTGAGGTCGTTGATGTGGTCTACGGACCTCTTGCTTTTGACGAGCATATTGTCTACATATACCTCCATGTTCCTTGATATTTGTTCGGTGAATACTTTGTTCATCAGACTTTGGTAAGTGGCTCATGCGTTCTTTAATCCGTAGGGCATCACAATGTAGCAGTACGTTCCCTGGCTGATGATGAAGGAGGTTTTCTCCTGATCGGGTGGATGCATCAAGATCTGGTTGTACCCAGAGCACGCGTCCATGAAACTAAGAAGATCGTGCCCTGACGTGCGGTCAACCAGCTGGTCTATGCGGGGGAGGGGGAAGTTGTCTTTGGGACATGCTTTCTCGACCAACACGACGTTGGCCAACCACTCTGGGTATTGGACCTCCCTGATAAATCTAGCAGAGAGAAGCTTCTCCACTTCTACAATAATGGCCTCATCCCTTTCCACATTCACACTCTTCCTTTTCTGTCTTACCGATTTAAACTCCGGGTCTACGTTAAGATGGTGGATGATGACACGCCGGTCTATGCGGGCATATCTTTATGGGTCCAGGCGAAGACATCCCTATTATCTTAGAGGAACTTCGTGAGTTCCTCTTTCTGCTTGGGAGTGAGTGTGGATCCAATTTGGGCTGTCTTCTCTGATTGTTTCGGTGAGAGGACAAATGATCCTGGCGGTTTTATAGGCTCACCACGGGGTTGTTCTGTGGGTGGTTCATCGATCATGGATGCTCCCATGTATTTAAGAGAGGAATGATTTTGATGTCGTACCCACCGACGGCGCTAACTTTTGAAGCCAAAAACTTCAACGGTGAGGTTGCATGCAATCTCCTCTAAATGTGAAAATTCTCTCAACCTAGGAATCTGTAAAACACAAGCAAAAAACCCTAAAGACGAAGAGCGGGGGCTGGTTTCCTCACCTAAGTCAGTATCCTAGAGTAATTTTGACAGAGTTTTCTCTAGGGGAGAATTACTTACTTTTTACTATTGTAGGCAGGATATTTTTGATGCATTGGGGAAGGATGCACGTCGAGGATGCTTCGACGATGTGGCCAAAGGAAGCGTGTTGAAGACGCCCTGGAGATATGGTGGTTTTGTCTTGTCATGGCGACTTGGGGGCGACATTGTCTACCAGACTGACATAAAGGTCAAGATGACCCGAAAGTGATTTGTTCGACATGAGAGGCAAAGGCTTGACCCCAGAACCAAGGGATGAATAGGGAGATGCCACCTCAATTCCTACTTTCGGTGTACAATGATGGTGCTAACGTCAGATTGTTATCGGGTCTTCTGGATCTTCAGTGTGTGTTTCCCACTCTCACGAGCCTTGCCTCGCGTGACCTGCCTTCACCGTGAGTTGGGGAGATCAGGTTGGGTAGGACATCTAGCCCGTGATTGGGATTTGGCTTCCAGAAAGCACCCATAATAATTTGTTTACTAGCCTCAGATTTGAGATACGATGTGACCTAACTTGTTGGATAAACAAGTGATATAACGTGGATGCTCTATAGTCAACTAAGTGATTTAAAGAATTGGTCTTAATTTTAGAAGACTAAAGAATAATTAAAATTAATAAATTGTTAGAAAAATCTTGTGCACGGTCATGGGTTACAATTGGGTTACTTCCGATTGTAACCCATGAAATGAAAGAGTAAAAGCCATTATTGATTATTCTTTAATAAAAACTCTTTTCTGGACATTTTTCTTGTTAATTAAAATAGGCCATGGCCGAACAAAAGGACGGCAAGAGAAAACGAAGAAACATTGGTTTGGTTGATTTGAATATTCGAGTGCCCATCTACTTGTACCTTTTGTTGACGATTTGAAAAAAGATTATGAGATTTTGACTTTCACACTTCAAAATATATTTATTCTAATCTGAATAGATGATTGTTTTTTAAAAATTTTAAAATCCAGTATATTCCGTCCCGTTGATTCATTCAGTGCTTCACAAGAACGAAAGAGTTTACGGTACACGTGAGCTATTTAATAATATTTTTTAAAATTATATATAATACCATTTTTAACGACAGAATCCTATGCACGGTGATGCAAAAATTATAACATACTATTAGCATTGCCATTTATAGCAACAATTGTGGATCAAGTATTTCTATATATTTGAATTTGTATATTTATGTAGTGATTTGGAACCTTTCATATAGTAGGTAGTGTTGGATCTCATTTTAGATTTTCAACAAAATTAATGAACCACGAACGGTTTGTGGGGATATCAAAAATTTCAAAATAAATATTTAATCGAATTAAATATAAAATCAGTCAAAGATCATACATATTCAGATAAACGTATTGAGAAAAGTTGGAAATAATTTATACATTTCCTTGGATTGGAGAAATTGTGATTTGACGGGATCCAATTATTTGTCTTACGTTCTTCATTCTTAAGATTCACAGAACTTCAATTAATCTTCACACCAATAATTATCTGTAGGATTCAAAAGTATATCTCACACGAATATTGTTAGGAATAGAGTGTGGGCTCTCTTAACATTTGAGGAAGAAAAAATATTTTTTCTTCTTCCTCTAATAGTTTTCGGCGGCAACTATAGGAAGGAGAGGAGAGAAACTCTTTTCTGTTCTGAATAATCACACACTATGATTAGAGTTAGTGATACAACTCTAATGCAATCCCTTATATAATAATTATAAAATTTACACATACACCCCTATATGTTAAATTGCCAAAATTCATTTATCCATATCAATTAATTAATTATTTTTTTATTTACTAATTATTCAATAAATAGAAAATAAAAAACTAATAAATTTGAAAATTAATTTTGGTCATCACTAATTTAGTGATGACGCCCATCATATATGGGTTCACGAAGTGTGCCTTGATCCAAAACACGATCCTGTTACAAGACTATCTGCAGCTCTCGCGTGTTTGGATGGCATTCATAGTGTGAGAAGTCCTATTGCTGTGTATGCAAACCCTGACTAAAGAGGGTAGGAAGTTAGTGATAATAATCTCTTTTAGTTTATTTGCTTTGCTACAGTCTATAAGTGTTGTAATGGTGTTACATAGCATTAGACTAAATTAAATAAATTTTAATCACTATGCAGGAAAATCAAAAGAAAAATAACGAAATTTACTAAATTTTGACTATTTATTCATGTTTTCATCGTTAGATTTCATGAAAAAATGCTCAATTAGCTTAGATAACATCCTTCTACCAATAATCATAGTTTAATTTATAATTTAACGACGTGAGGGATAATTGTCATTGTTGTTCTGTATTTTCATTTTCTGATCGTACGAAGTTATCTCTTTGTCACCCTTGTTTCATTCAGGAAGGCATACATTGTGTTGTTTTGTGTCTTAAAGCATAATACATGCTTTCATTTAAAAAAAAAAACAACGCGACTTGCCGTTCCTAAATAAAAGAATATGTCATGAAGTCCTATTTACTATATGAAGGGTTCCAAATCACTACATATATATCAAATATAAAGAAATATTTGATCCACAATTCTTGCTATAAATGGTAATGCTAATAGTATTTTTAACTTCTGTCGTTAAAAAATGGTATTATATATGAAGTTGAAAAATATTGTATAATAGTACACGTATATCGTCTTTCGTTCTTTTGAGACATAAGTTAAAAATACTGGATTTTCAATGTTATTTCAGACCAAACTGAACAACCATAATGTTTCAGTATTTTGTAAATCTTTGTATTTCTTCGACTTATTTTCATGCTGGGTACTGAACTCTCAATACAGATAGTCACTTTTGGTTATCAAATCAAATAAATTAGAAGCTAAGATTCCGAACAAGCAAAATGTTTTTGCTAAAAAGGGGCCGTTGATCATATACCTCATGATTTTTCATAGTGGACATGAAAACGTTGCCATGAATTCTCCAGTGGCCTACTATGTTTTGAGGGTCAACCGAACAACATACCTTATTCGGATGTGCAACACACATCAATAAGATAATGAAATTAGTTGCCTAATTCCAAATGTAATTTTCTCAAGAAGGAAAGTGCAGAGAGTAGCCATACACCCAACCTTTAAGTTACAGCATGCATTTCTCACATTCTGCAATTCAACCAATGGAGAGAAAGCATCGCCCTTCAGCCTTTTACCGCATCTGGACGTTTCTCGTCTTTCCTGCCTACATTTACGGTGGCTGTAATAGCGACGATGATGAGAATGTGTACATCGTATACATGGGATCACTACGTACCAAAGGGTGAATCGGGTTGGGATCACGGTCAAATCGTAAGATCGTATAAGATCATGATCCCATTCATATTTGTACGGTCCTACAAGATTGTTGGTTGCGTGACTTGGGTCATGGGTGCGTGTTGGCCAAACACCCAATGATCTTCTATCCCTGTCCAATTGAACTAATTTTGGGTTGTATTTGCATAAATGACCAATTTTTCTTCCTTTTTCTCCTTTCGTCTTCTCCCTTCATGTCTACATCTTTCTTCTCTCCCTTTATCTCTGCATCTTTCTTCTCTCCCTTTGCCTCCGTCTTCTCTCTTCCGTCTTCTTTGCTTCTTTCTTCTCTGCCTCTTTCTTCTTTCTTCTTCTTCATTCGTCTTCTCTCTTCATGGTATGTTTTTGAGTCTCGTGATATCTTTTTTTCTAGTTTGATGTGTTTTTTATTTTTGATTTTCTTGATTTTATGAATTTATCATCAATTTGTTATATGATTTTTTGATATTATGGTTTGATTTCTGGATTTTTAGGAGTCCAGCGACAGAGAGGTGAAAAAGAGAAGGAGGAGAAGTGGTTAAGTTTGATTTCTGAATTTCTGGGACTATAACAGACGGTATATAAAAATATATTATGATATACTGACAGTATTTAATATATAATATGATATTTAAATGTATTATAGTATATCATAGATAGTATATAAAAATATATTATGGTATATTGATGTCATATAAAATATAGTTGCATATTTTTATATACTGTAGTACATTTGTACATAAATTTTTTTCAGTTTTAAAAAGTTCATAGAACTTTTGTTTGTCATTCTATTTCTTATTTTTTAAACATTAGTTATTTCTAAGAGTGTAAGACATTTTTGTTATTAAAATTAGAAAATATAAATCAAATCTCAACTAATATTTTCAAACGAATCAAACCCTCTCAACTCAAAGGAAGTAAATCCTCGACGGTTATTGGCTACCTACTACTCTCCTTCCCCTTCTAACGTTTTTCAGGGTTCACCATTCTTTCTGACGGAGAGTAACCGGCAACACCATTCTAAGGTTTCTCTCTCTCCTTCTCTGAAACACCAAACAAACTAATGAAATCCTGATTGTTCAATAAAATTCAGATTTCCCACATGTGATTTTACCCATATTTTTAAATAGGAAAACAACAATTTTCACCCAGATTAAAGAATAAAGACTGTCCCAACTTGAAAACTCTAGTGAAAATTCAATTGTTTATCTGTTTTAGTTTACTGGTAGTCCTAGAAGTATGGCTGGGGATAAACTAGTGACTTTCGGTTCATGTCATGTTCTTATTGTGTTTGAGGCACCAAATTGCTTGTTAAGATAGTTGCCTGGGTTATGAGACAACACTGTTATTAGAAGTTGAAGTGTTTGAGTATGCATTGTAATTTAAATATAGATTGATTGTTTCTTCTAGGCATTATCAGAAGATATACTCGTTCCTTTGATTGAGTACATTTTTCAAGGTATGATTTGGATGGCTAATGGAGTTTCTTCTCTTAAATAATTAGACAGTGATGAGGAGATTTCGGTGATGACACCAATGATGGAGGAACCAATGATCACATTCATTTTGATGATTAAATATGATTGAATTTACTTGTCTTTGAACTTTTTGTATGAATTTATTTTTTAATGACTTGGTGTTATTTTTATTTGATAGGTAGATGACTTAGTGTTATATAATTATTTTCTTCAATATATTAAAGTATCATTAGCATGAAACTACTTTTTATTAATAAATTATGAAGAATTGGTAGGAACTTATGATCTTTGATCCAATCCTACGATTCTCCATCATACACCCTTTCACCGATACTAACTAGGATCAAGATCTTGACAATCTTGCTTGTCTTGAATCGAAACTAATGAAAAATAATATTGTAGTATGCAAAACTTTGGCTGGAAAAGCAGAAATTGTTAGAGCTGGTGTCGGTGGATTAGTCGTACGAGGAAGATGACGCAATTGACTATACTTCATTAATCCCTTATCTACTTTGCAGTTGAATTCTAAGGAGATTGTTATTGTGTTAGCTTAAACTCAATCAAGTAAGAATTCATCTATAACTAATAATATTTTCATGTTGATTCTTCACCTGACACCTCAGTTTTCTCGCTGTGCAGTAAGCCAGAAGCACACTTGCGTAAAAGTTTTACAATAGAGAACGAAGACGCTCCCGTACTTGCTTCCTACTCGTCTCGGGGCCAAATTCGTTGTAGGAGATAATTTAAAGGTTTGATTGTTATCCAAAATTTCTAATCGGTGTAAAACATATATTAAAATATAATAATTCATGTTACAACACCAAGAATTAAATAACGAATTGAGCGGAAGCGTAATTAAATCCATAACAATATATCATTTTGTAGAGCCAAGCAGTTAGCATTTCAGATCTACACAATTGTCCACCATAGGGTCCCTTTTGATTGTGTATGTATGTATTCTTTTTAACAATGAGATATTAGAGTGAATAGAATATTTCCATGAATTGTGTCATCTGTGGACGATAACCACTATATATAGATAATATCTCTGTTATCTTTTAGTATTTCTATTTTAATACATCATAAGAATAGAAATTATTCTTAAGTATTTACGCATCAAAGGCGCACCATATCAAATACATTAAAGCTCAAATTACTCAAACCTTAAAGATCACTTATAATTGGGCTTAACTTTATTTGACAGTCTATAACACATAAGTATTCACATATAAGCCCAAAATTGGATTAAAGATCAAACAATCTCCCAATTGGGCTATATTTGTAACCTTACAATTCTGCTTTACAAAATAACTGAACGAGCTCAACTTTGATGTAATTACTGAAATGTATTTATAACCAATTTGGTCTATCAATCATATCAACATAAGATCATAGCGGCATTCGCTATATCAATCGTAACTCAATCCAACAATGTTCACGTATGTCAGTACAACTGAATGACATGAATTATAAGGTAGACTTGTAGCATGAAAATTTTATGTAATGTGATCTTAACATGTCAATTTCCAATGGGTCCACCGTAAACCTTAGTGAGACCAAACCATACTAGAATCAGAGTGTGAATAAACCAAACTTTATTTTTGCAGAAAATTATCTCAGAATTTCCATAAACTGAAATAACTGAAAGTATGTCTCATAAGAGCATTTAAAAATACAAACTCCCACTAAAATAGAACATCGCCAATCAATATGACACTCACATGAGCATTGTGCTCATCAAACCATTTTGATGGCAATCCCTTAGTTAGCGCATCCGCAAACATGGGGTTTGTTCCCATGTTCTCTATAGACAACTGTTTACTATGAACTCTTTCTTTAACAGTAATGAACTTGATGTCTATATACTTTGACTTTTTTGAGCTCTTAGTGTTATTGGAATATACAACTGTTGACTTATTATCATAAAATAACTTGATTGGTCTTTCAATATCATCCATTAAACGCAGCCCTGCGATAAAATTCTACAATCATATTATGTGATTTGACGCCTCATAATATGCTACGAACAATGCCAACATGGTTAGAAGAAGCTATAAATGATTGTTGATCACTTTTCCAGAAGACAGCACCTCCAGCTAGTAGATAGATATAGCCCAATGTAAATTTTATAGTATCTTGGCATGCAACAAAATCAGAGTCATTATACCCAACAATCTCAATATGATCCAACCTCTGATACATGAGCATGTAGTCTTTTATTCTCTTTAAGTACTGAAAGACCTGTTTTGTTGCTTTCCAATAGTTTATGTCTGGATTGTTTAAATATTTGCCTAACATTCCAGTCACGTATGCAATATCCGGATGTGTACAAACATGAGCATACATCAGGCACCATACTATTGAGGCATAAGGAATCTTCTGTATTTTCTTTTCCTCAAAATCATTCTTAGGGCACTAGTTGAAACTAAACTTATCTTCCTTAGCTATATGGGTATCACTTGGTTTGCAGTGTTGCGTGTCATATCTTTTGAGAACATTTTCAATATAAATCTTCTGTGATAATTCAAGAATACCTTGAGAATAATATCGGTGTATCTGGACGCCTAATACAAAATAGACATCACCAAGATCTTTCATCATGTTATACCCTAAATCTCCAAAGGCAATAAGGCCATGGGTGCTCCGATCCAGGCCCATAAGTAAATAGCCGAAGCGTCGGAGGATCAGTATGAATAAAAAAAATCACTTAAAGACCTAGACATAAACACACTAAGGCGAGAATAAATGGATGGAACTCCAGGGGACACCAATGGCCATCATGTGCAAGGCTTTCCCTCTCATTCTAAACTCATCATCCCAAGCATGGAATAGGAAATTGAATCCCGCCTCCATATCAATCTTTTCTGAGCTGAGTAATTTGTTTATCCACCAATTCTTAGGGGGCAGATATCAAAGAAAACCCACTACTCACCTCCTCACCATCAAACAAAGGAAAGATGAGAATTTGCGAGATTATGTTGTCCAGTTCAACACAGAAGCTTTAAAAGTAGATGGATATACTAATGATATTGCCCTAATAGTCCTTCTCTCGGTGCTGCGGGATGAAAAACTGTTATGATTGCTAGCAATAAACCCTCTACAAGCTTTACAGAACTACTAAGAAGACCTCAAAAGTATATGAGTACGAACGAGCTCCTGTCAGCCCACGGGGGGAACACATCCATCCCAAGGAGACTAGAGGGAATGAGAGATCTAAAGAAAACATAAAGGACTTCAGCTGACGCCCTGATAAGAGGAAGGCCTAGGAAGATACGAGACCAGCTAGACAAGATAAGTTCAAACAACTAGGGGTTGACAGATTCGCTAACTTGCGCCACTCAACTCTTCTCGCGATCGAATACTTTTTACCATAAGTGAGAAGGGGCTACTCTGGTGGCCAGAGAAACCTAGGGATAACTCAGAGCACAAGAATAAGAGAAAATATTATTTATTTCACAAAGACCACGAACATCTCATGGTGGATTTTCATGACCTTAAGTAAGAGATTGAGGACCTGATTCAAAGGGGATACATGAAAGAAGACGTAGCGACTAAGCGACAGGGGGAGGCCGGACGATCGAGAAAGCGTACCACACTTCCTGCTTTTTCATGACCAACAACAAAGGAGGTATGAACCATCTGGGGTGGATTACATGGAGGAAACTCTAACAGGATCAGGAAAAGGAACTGATCTTCACAAACAGAGATCTCGTTGGGTTTCATTTTTTGCACAACGATGCTCTCGTGGTGACAGTAGCCATAGCAAACATCAAAGTTCACCAGCTTCTTGTCGAAAGCAGAAGCTCTGTGGATGTTTTATGAGTTGAGGCACTATTTCAAAAGGGTTCGACCCTAATGATGTCGTCTTTGAGCCAACAACACTTGTACATTAGTGGAGAAGTCATAATCACGTATAGAAGCACTGAATTGCCGGTAACCATAGGCGAATTCCCCCAACAAGTTACCTTAATGACTAAATTTCTAGTCATCAGTGACACTCAAGTGTACAATGAAATCCTGGGATGGTCGTTCGTGCATTCAGCTTGGGCTGTTCCATCTTCGTATCATCAAGTTATGAAGTTCTCAACCCCCCATAGGGTAGAAACTATTAGATAGGGATAGAAATCTTCACGAGAATGTTATATTATGACTCTATAATGCAGAGGGGCTCCAATCTTATACATACTTGATGGTTCAAAAGTATAAGAAACGTTGATGGGAGTTGACCCCGTAGAAAACATAGATCAGTCTGAAGCCAGAGTGCCAAGGAAGGATGAAGTCATGATTGAATCTGAGGCCAAATTCCCAAGGGATCTTGATGTTGAAACTTCAGTAAGACATGAAACCACGAACAAAGGAAGCAAATGCGCTTGGGACCCGAAGAGTGAGGCTGAGGAACTCAATAAGGCAGAACCCGCTGAAGGAATAAAAGAGGTTATGCTTTTCCCAAACACCTCAGAATAAGCCGAGGAAAGGATAGAGTCTATACATGTACCTCACGGTGTCACCTTCTGCCATAAGTTTAGCACCAGTTAGAGAATAAGGAAGAGTTTAATACCCAATCTACTACACCAGCAAGGCTCTAGTCGATGCCGAGACTCAATACCTAGAGCTAGAAAAATTGGCGTATGCTTTGGTGGTAGCAGGAAGAAAGTTGAGACCCTATTTTAAAGCTCACCCTATTGTCCTCCTGATAGAGTACCCTCTGAGGCAAGTACTAATGAAGCCTGAAGTATCCGGGAGAATAACCAAGTGGGTAATCGATATGTCTGAATATGACATAATGTTTAAACCAAGAAACGCGATAAAAGCACAAGTAGTGGGTGATTTCATTGCCGAGCTAACAATCATGCAAGAGAATGATGAGGCTGTATGGGAGTTATTTGTGGATGAATCTAGCAACTCTGAGGGAAGTGGCACAGGTCTAGCCTTCATATCACTGGATAAGTCCACCTCAAATATGCCTTAAGAATCAGATTCAAGGTGAGAAACAATGAAGTCGAGTATGAAGCCCTACTGGCAGGGCTAAGGTTAGCCGTAACACTCAAGGCCGAGAACGTCAGAATATTTAGCGATTCCCAACTAGGGGTGGGACAGGTCAAGGGATAGTTCTGAACCAAGAAAGCACGCATGAGTTCCCTCCTTACCAAGGTAAAATCGTTGTTGTGAAGGATCCACGTTTACCAAATCGACCATATACCTCAGACCCAAAACTACATTGCCGACACATTAGCACGGCTCGCCTCAGCTTCGGGATATGAGCTGAGCAGGACAATACATGTCGAGTAACTACCCTCACCCAGTTCAGAAATAGTAGAGGTCGGTGACTTAGAGACAGTCTAGGATGACTGGCTCGACCCCATTATCAAATACTTAAAAGGGGGAGAACTACCAACGGAGAAGAACGAAGCTAGCGAATCAGATACGCTTCATCCCGGTATACTCTAATTGAAGGAGTTCTATATTGAAGGGGTTTTCTCTTCCATATCTTAGGTGCCTAGGCCACAAATAGGTTGAATATGTAATAAGAGAAAAACATGAATGGGTCTGCGGGAACCATCTTAGAGGACATGCCTTGGCCCACAAACTGATTACGCAAGGTTATTACTGGCCAACCCTAAAAATTGACTCTAATGAATATGTCAAAAAATGCGACCAGTGCCAAAGGTTCACCCCGGTCCCGCGTCAGCCACTTGGGGAGTTAGCATCGATAATGAGTCATTCGCCTATCGCCCAATGATGGATTGATTTGATCGAACCCTTGCCCATGGGAAAAGGGCAGGTAAAGTTTGCTATAGTCGTAGTAGATTATTTCACCAAATGAGCTAAGGTTGAGCCACATGCGACCATAATGGAGAAAAGACCAGGAAATTTATTTGGAAGAATCTCATCTGTCGGTTTGACATACCCTACGCAACATAAAGTTTAGTCATTTTTGTTTCGATTTTGGAATCAAACACCCCAAGTCATCCCCAGCACATCCATAAGCAAATGGTCATGTTAAAGAGATAAATAAGATCATCAAGCACACACTCAAGGTAAAGCTGGAATAGTCAAAAGGAGACACCTCGGAAGAGCTCCCAAGTGTGCTATGGTCCTACAGAAATACGTCCAGAAATTCCACAAGAGAAACCCATTCTCACTGGCATTCGGAACAGTGGAAATGACTCATGTGGAAATCGAACTGCCAACTCACCGCCTGATGATGTATTCAGGAGAAGAGAACGAGGAAGCCATGCGCACTAGCCTAGACTTGCTCGAAGAATGCCAAGAAGCAGCATGCTTAAGGTCTCTAGCCTATCAAAAAAGGGTGGCTAGATATTATAACTCAAGGGTCAAGCCTCGGATTTTTCAAAGTCTAAGACCTTGTCTTAAGGAAGGCAGAGTTTAAAAGAAAACGCATCAAGGGACCGTTGGTCCCCAACTAGGATGGACCGTTCAATATCATGCGAATAATAAGACTAGGAATGTGCGAATAATAAGGTAACATCCTTCAACACCCTTAGAATGTTGAGCACTTAAGGTTGTATTACCCATAATGTATATGATCTTTTATTAAATAAAAATATTTCCACCTTGAAAAGTGTTTGTTTAAATTAATTTTCATTGCGACCAAATGCATAGAGGTCGAACCCCACGACAGTGTGCATGGCCAAAGAATTAACTTGTTCTCTTCCAAAAAGAAATGAACATAAGACGCATTGTGACCAAGCGTATAGAGAACGAACCCACGATGTGCGTGTGGCCTAAGAATTGACTTGTGCTCTTCTGAAAGGAAGCGAACACAAGGCATATCGCGACAAAATGCATAGAGGTTGTATCCCACAGTAGCGCGTATAGTCCAAAAATTAACTCATGTAAATGCGACACATTGTGGAGAAGCCAAACCCTGCAACAAGAACAAAAAAATGGTATAATAGTTCAAATTATCTAAAGTATTAAAGCTGAACTGGGGGGAAAATATCATATCTAACAAATAAAGAGCTTAGAATGTCATAATAAAGCTCATACTAGGTCATATAAGTTACAATAAAAACTCATAAGACCTTACAAAAACAAATAAGTGTCACCTAAGCTGGTGAAACATCTTAGAGGAAACTAAGGTCCAAGACTGGAAAATGCTTTAATGCCCTTTCACAAGCACAAGCCACCCTAGGCCCAAACTCTTCAAACAATATTTTTGAAAACTCGTCAGAAGATCGAAATTTGTCCACAGCTTGACAATGATCGTTATCCCATCAACTTTAAGTCCTGCCATATGTGCTTCTACCAAGGACACACGCTCCGCCTCATGAATAGCTCCGGCCTCGAATCTGTTAACCTATGCCTCAGCCTGAGAAACCATCTGCTCTAACTCTCGGAGTCTTGCATCCTCTAAGTTAATGCGGTCCAAAACAGCCCAATGATGATCCTAAGCAACATCCAACTCTACCAAACGCTCCGCCTCAGCAGCCCTAAGTCTGTCCTTTTCAGTGTGACACTCATCTAGCTCACTGCCCAACCGAGTGTGAAGATCCTCTTTCTCGGAACGGCATATATCCAATTCACTCTCTAATTCGATATGCAAAGAGGTCTCCTTTCTTAACCGATCATCGAGCTCATTCTTATCATGAAGAAGAATGTCATTCTTATCCTTCAGTTCCGCATTTCTCAAAACCGTCCAAAATTACATGTCCACAGCCCTACGACATGCGACCTGAGCCTCAACATCCGCAACCATCCAAGGAAGATATTGAGAATCACTTAGACCCGAGCCATCTAGGCCAACCAGATGAGTCTCAGCACGAGAAGTACCGATTGGGGCAAAGGTAGATAAAGCCTTAAGACCATGAGAATAAATAGTGGCATGTGATGGCGATAATAAAGAAAGGCATATAACCGAGCTGAGGCCAAGGACTAGAACCATTTCAGAAAAAAAAAACCCATTGGAGGAACATATAAGTTGAAATGCTAATGGAGGATTGAGAATAAGTCGTACAATGTCTAGAACCCCAATCAAACAAGCTCACACTATAAATATGTGGGACACCATGGTGGAAGGTATGCAATCAATCCCTACTCAACGTCCTTTACTTCATCACTCCCATTTAAAACTCTTACTGATCTAACTTAAGCTTGGAGGGACAACAAAAGGACCACCCCCATACTTTGGTCACCTAGTTTTCTTCCCCTCTTTGTAGGTTTTGAAGGACAAGATCCAAGGACGAGGTCTCCCCATTTTTCTTCTCAATATCTTTGACGTCACCATTCCTTTTATTCAACCTTATTATGATTTAATCAACTAATAGCCTAAAATTCCCTAAAAACACATCTCAAAATTCTTAGCTTGGAATATCTTAATGTCGTGCAATAAGTTTATATCATTGTTAGTAAGCAAGATGTCATCAACATACAAAACTTATTGTATATGAAATCATCGACCAAATTCATCTCAAAACTAAACGAGATGATCACTTGATAAAACTTGAAATACTATTGTCGAGATGCTTGCTTGAGTTGATAGATGGATTTCCCAAGCTTGTAAACCATGTTATTTGGGTCTCTTGACACAAATTTTTTTGGTTGCACCATATAGATTGTCTCATCAATGTTACCATTGAAAAATGTCGTCTTCACATCCATATGATATAACTCATTATTGAAATGTATCACCCATGCCATTATAATCTTGAAAGATTCTTTCGGAGAGAAAGTATCTTTATATTTGATGCATTGTTTTTGCGTAAAGCCCTTTGCGACAAGATGAGCCTTGTATCTTTTCACATTACCTTTTGAATCCTTCTTGGTCTTAAATATCCATTTAAGACCAGTGGGTTTTGCACCTTATGATAATTAGATAAGATCCTACTTGTCATTATCCTTCATTGACTTAATTTTCCATGACTTAAGGGAAGTTGATCGGATCATCTTTCATCACTCCAATATCTACCTCATGTTTTTGGAGAAATATAATATAGTCATATGGCACGTCCTTTCTCTAGTGGATCTCCTTAATGACATAGGTTCGTGAGGTGCTAGAGTTTGTTCTTCTAGAACAGTTTCTTAAGTGGGAGGTTCTACGGCATTGTCTTGATTTGTTGTGTCATAAGCAAGGTTAGGAATGGAATCTTGATCAATTTTAATAACATATGTGGGAATATCATCACATTTCTTCTTAATGACAAAATTCCTAAACATATCCCACCCCCTCGTGCAAACTCTACATCTTCAAAGAACTGAGCATTTCCTGTCTCAAAAATTGACTTATTCGTAGGATCATAAAACTTGTTCCCTCTAGATCTTATAGAGTATCCAATAAAATAGAAACATACCATCCTTGAGTCTAGCTTCTTTTCAATAGGCATATAAGGTCTTACCTCAATTGAACATCCTCAAACATGCATATGCTTTAGAATAGTTTTCTTACCAGTCCAAAGCTTATATGGGGTTTTGATAGTCGCTTTAGCTGAAACTCTGTTAAGAATATATACTGTAGTCTTGATTACTTCTACCCAGAGTGATTCTGATAACATAGAATGACTGATCATACTCCTTGCCATATCTTTAAGCGTTCTGTTTCATCTTTCACCAACACCATTCATAGTGGGCGAACCTGACATAGTGTATTATGGGACAATACTGCATTCCTCTAGGAACTTAGCAAACGGTCATGGGTGTTGTTCACATGAGCTGTCATGTCATCCATACTACTCACCACCACAGTTAGATGTGACAATTTTTTATCCTTTTGTTGAGTTGGTTCTCAACTTCAGCCTTAAAATTTTTGAACACGTCCAACGAATGTGACTTTTCATGAATGAGATATATGTAATCATATCTAGAAAAATCGTCTATGAACGTTATAAAGTATTGTTTACCATTCCAGGCAACCGAAGGGAATGGCCCATAAATATCCGTATGTATAAGTTCTAAGACGTCTTGAGTCATGTGGCTTCAAATCTCCTTTTACCGGTTTGTTTACCCTTTATATAATTAACACAAACATCAAAGTCTATGAATTTGAAGGGATCAAGAATTTCATCTGACACAAGTCTCTCTATTCTCCGGCTTGAGATATGACGTAATCTCTTGTCCCACAACGCAATCGAATTCTCACTGGTTAATTTTCTTTTAATACCTCGTGTACTTAATTATAGGAATTTATTAAATGAAGCAATTATATCAAGTAAATAAAGATTATCATAACATGATAAAGAACAAACATAACCAACTTTGTTCAAAATAGAAACATAAATCAACTTCTGCCTACAAGACGATACAATAAATGTTTCATCAAGATCCAGATAAAATTCAATTTTCAATAGTAATCTAAATTCTCTATTGCCTCAACTTCAAATGTCTTGTCATTACCCACGTAGATGTATCTTTCAACATCACTTGACTTTCGGCAACTCAATCAAACTTGCATAGACACATTGATGTGAGTTGTTGTATCAGAATCTTTCTACCATGTATGCCCAAGAATCGAACTTAAATTAACCTCAAAACAAACAAAATTAAGAAACATATATTTCTTAGCACGCTAATAGTTATAGTTGGTACATAGCTTCTTCTTATGCCCTTCGAGGACAACCAATTTCTTTTGTTGTTTCTTGTGTGGTGCTATATCTGCAGCTTCATCATCCTTCTTTCTTTTACTTTCCCTTTCCCTTATCCTTCGAGGTAGAGGCTAGGTAAGCACTCTCCATCTTATCTTGCTTCACCATTTCCTCTTCCCAAACATAGTGTGAGATGAGCTCATTCAGAGATCGAGTCTATTTTCTTATAGTTGTAGCTCACCGTAAACTAGCTAAACTGCGTCAGAATGAATATCAAAACCAGATGCACAAATAAGTCCTCAGAGAGTTCGAGCTTAACAGCTTTCAACCCTGAAGCAAGATGAGGCATTTTCATGATGAACTCTCTAATGTTATCTTTTCCCATATACTTCATTGAAATTAGATTTGTCAAGAGCCTACCGATTTCTGCATTTTCATTCTTGACAAACGTCTTTTCAATATCTACAAGAAAATTCTTAGCCACAGTAATCTTTTCAGATATGGTGCCCCTGAATGCTTCCAGAATGGTCTTCTTCAGATCATCATACACGTGCGATTTAATTTCTCTCACCTTTTCATATCCCTCTTGTCATCAAATGTACTCTTATCCGTAAGAGGTGAAGGAGAACCAGTCTTTAACGTAACTTTAATGTCCATGACTCCAAGAACTATCAAGATGTTCTCTTTTCAAGACTTAAAATTTAAGCGATTTAGTATTGGAATTGAATTGATGATGGCAGTAATAATAGCATAAGTAATAATTGAACATAGAACAACAAACAAAACAAGCTCACATAAGTCCCAAAATCAAAATAAATTCAAAAAAATGTAAACCTCATCAAAAGACGTCAAACACTCCAATAATATTTTGACTTTAATCAAAGTATTAATTTGTAAGCGATGCATGTGTGTAGTAATCAAATACTGATAATAAGAACATATTAAACAAGAAATCTTCATTTAAGTCGATTTATTGTTTACATGTAAAATTGAATGGCTAAAATGTAAATCACACCCCAGCCCTTCTAGATTTTTGCAGCATACATGCCTATACTTTATAAATGACCAATTTAATTTTTACATTTCATTATTGCTCTAATTGATCCTTCTCTAACAGAAGCCACCCAATTCTTGTCTGGTAAATAAATGGCCTAATCTCTGCCCCCATTGATCTCTCTTAAAAAAAATATTGAATGTGAACTGAGATTATGATCTCAGATTTGTACTTTAGCCCATATCTGAATGTGAAAGAAATAAAGTTGGTAAATAAATGGATGGTTCAGATATAGGCCTTGAAGATAGGGACAATCAAGAAATTGAAGCAATTGAAACTTTCGAGAACAGTGAAGACTGCGATTAACTCTTCTCTCTTTCCCTTCTTTTTTGCTCGACTTGCTGTTTTCGTGGTCGGATCAGTATGGATCGAATTTCATCCTCAAGTTCGCTTTTAATAGCTGCTTCATTCTCTATCATTTTCTTCTTCATCGCTCTCTCTCACTTGAACCCAAATAATCTCTTCTTATAATCCCATTTCTTATTTTCTGTAACTGCTAACCCTTCACTACCCACCCAGATTTTGATTGTGAATAAAGAAGTTGCAATGTCTATTACGACTCTAGAAGGGATACCAAGAGCCTCTATGCGAATATGGAAGCTTTTTCTCTTTCGGTGGGAATCTGATGTTGCTATTCCCAGCAAGAACAAAGACTCATACGCCATTAGTAAATACCTTCTTTCTTTAATTTTGTTGGTTATGCTCCACTATCAAAAAGTTCTTGGTAAACTTCAGAGCTAAATCATGAACAAATTAACAAATTTTATCACCTCTCAGGAAGGACAGAGTAAAAGTCCGTTATCAATTTAGACGGATTCCGTTATTGAAGGATCAATTAGAGCAATAATGAAATGTATAAGGATTAAATTGGTCATTTATATAGTATACTAATGTATCTTGCGAAAATTTGAAAGTGTAGAGGTATGACTTGCATTTTAGTCAAATCGAATAATCATCACACATTTATAACCATAGATGCAAATGTAATTCTGTTAAATATTAATATTCTTTTTAGCCGGTTAATATTCACATAATTCACAAGTACATAACCGCTTATATTTTCAGGTGAAATTAATTTTCACAAGACATATCACTTTGACAACATGTTGCTTCATTTTTTATTGACAAAATTAATTTCACGATCCCAAGAATTAAATCTGAAATTAATTTAATTATTCGATCCTTAAAATTAACCTTAAATTAATTTAATAATCAATAAGTCAATTAATTAAAAATAATTGTTGTAGTTATGCTATGGGCTTAGTCTACAACACTTCTTGGCCGCATCCCAAAAGACCCTTTAATTTTTAGGCTCGTAGTTTATTTTGAAAAATAAGTAAGAGAATGATAAAACAAAATTGTGTTTGTAAGAATGATCATTTTTTTAACTGTCAAATTTTATTTTGATAAAACTGTAAAAACTTTATGTACAGGTATACTATAATATATTTTAATATACTATAATATATTTTAATATACCATTAATATAGTATAATATATTTTAATATATCGTAGTATATTTTTAGTATACTTTTATATATTATCTGTGATAATTATACATCATGAATATATTATCTTACAAATCACCAGTATCAAACTCTTCCCACACCCAAACTCGTATCTCTTTCTCTTCTTCACCTCTCTCGCTCTCGATTCCCTCTTTCTCCACTTTGGAGCTTCGATCTCTCTAAAATAAAAAAATAAAAAATCAAACCAGAAAACTAGACAAGGGCAAGAAAACCAGAAAATGAGGGTGAGGAAATCATAAATCAAACCAGAGCACCCAAAAGTGCTGACGACGAGAAAAATAGAGAGAGCGCGAGAGAGAAGAAAGATGCAGAGAAGAGAGTTTTGTTGAATTCGATCATTTTTGCAAATCTAATTATTTTGGGTCAAATATTAAAACTATTAAAAAAATAACACATTTTCTATAATTTCTCTTCTTTAAAATTGTTGAATGTTGCGGGCCAAATCCCTCAGCTTATTCTTGTCACGGGCCATATTGTCTTGTGTATTGGATTCCCAGGGGTTTCGACCCCTGGGAGAGTCAGGCGGCCATTTGGTCGCAATAACAAAACGTTGCGGCCAGAGGTCGGGGCCACCGAGCCACGCCGGTAAGCTAGCACCAGCAGCGGTGAACCCACCAGCCACCAGCCTTAACCCTAATTTTTTTTATTAAGAACAAAAAGAAATATTTTTTGTTCTCTAATCCTTATATTACCCAAAAATCAGAATTATTTGAATCCAATAACACTAAAATATATATATATAGATACATAATCATAGAACAAAATAAAAATTTGATTATCAATGATTCAACATAAAAATGCTCTGATACCACTAGTTAGAGAAAATTCTTAATCGGTTTAAACCGTTTCTTAAAATCTAATAATTCATGTTGAAATACCAAGAATTAAATAATGAATTAAGCGGAAGCGTATCTGAATTTATTACAATAGAATGCTCTGTAGAGCCGAGCGATTGACTTTCCAATCTATATGATTGTCCACTAGAGAGTCCATTTTGATTATGTCTCTATGTATTCTCTCTAACAATGGGATATTAAAAAGAATATAATGTTTTCCTTAATCGTGTAATCTAGGATCACTATATATAAATAACATCCTTGTTATCTTTTGGTAGTTTTATTTCGGCTCATCATAAAAATAGAATTTACCCTTAAATATCTACACATTAAAGACACACACCCTATCAGATACATTAAAGTTCAAAGGAGGTCACTTATAATTGAGTTTAAGCTTATTTGATAGTCTGCATCATATAATTATTTACATATAAGCTCAACGTTGGATTAAAGATCCAACATTGATTTTATTGACGTTTGTGGTATCATATTTTATTCATATATAACTAACGAGTATTTCTTGACCAATAAAGTTATCGACCAAATGATGTCATCCATTCATTGGTTAATTTACAAATCATATCGATGAGTGATGAAACACAAACCTCTGATTGGATGATATATCACTTCGTAAATTGAAACTCGATTTATAAACTTGACGGTTCTAAAATTACTTCTAACTAATTCCTTTGTACATTTAGTAAATGTTGCAGCCTGAAATAAGTGCGCCAAGGATTGATAACTTGGCTGCTTTTTCACGTCTCATTCCTCCTTTGGGTAATTCTTTCGATGAAAGTTTTGAAAAGTACAACATATAGTCAGGAACCTCCATGGCTTGTCCCCATGTCACCAGTGCAGCTGCCTACGTGAAGTCTTTCCAACTAATTTGTCTGCTTAATCCATCAAATTCGTTCTCATGACCACTGTTTCATACATATTTTAACATTTTCAGCCTTTTAGTCCATATCAGATTCTTTTGACTTGCTCATTTCATTACAATAACAGCTTCACGAGTAAATATCAATAGTAGAAACAAGGATGATTTTGTAGATGATGAATTTGCATAGGTGCAGGCCATCTTAATACCGCAAAAGTTGAAAATCCCGGTTTAGTGTAAGATATTATGCAATATATATATATGTACCTTTCCTTGGAAAATACCCCAAGGGGGCCAAAGGGTCTCCTAGAAATCTGGACTACCCATCTATATATGCAAGTGGAGGTTAAGGTAGGCAAGCCGCTCATAGTGAAATTCCTGAGAACGATTAGAAATGTAGGGATAATGAACTCGACCTACCGTGCAGAAGTGGTGTCAAATCCTAAAATATATGTTCATGTCGAGCCAAACATCTTGAGCTTCAAGGTATTGGATAAGAAGAAACCTTTTGTCATGATCGTGCTGGAGAAGCTATACCAGATAGTACGAGACTTTCAGTAGCTCTTGTGTTGTCGGATGGTGTTCATTTTGTAACAAGTCATGTTGTTGCGATGCAAACTCAGAGTGAATAGGTAAAGATTCCTTCGCGATGATAATAAACATGTCTCGTTAAAGACATTTTATGTTTATTACTCATCTAAAGTTTACAAAATTTCTGTAGAAATATAGGGAGAAGAAATTCTTCACATTAAATGTTAATTTTTGCATTGTAAAGGAAATTTCTTTCTCTACTGAATTCAAATCGAAAATAAACTAAAAGCTAAAAGAATAAAGAGATAAGTTGAAGATTGAATCGATATCAATTGCCTTTTCTTTGGTACAGATGGAGATAGGTCTTTCCCTCCATGGCCGATTTTCTTTGTTTTATTGTGATATAATTATTAATTGAGATAATGATCGTTGTCTAAATCATGGTGGTAATCATAACCGTCATGATCAGATCTGGTCTTCCTTTGACCGACATGTCATCTTCATTTGACTTCGTCTTCTTAATATCTTTCCACGTCATCTTTGTTAGCTTGCCTTTTCACCACCCTGGCAATCCATTGCTCCATTGTTTAACATACCTCATACATTTGCCCCCATTTTGTATCTCGACTATAAGCTTTTCATGCTTTTCATCATTACCTTCTATCTTTGTGCGTCTGATCCTCCCCATTTCCATCATTGGCTTTCTTGAAAAATGGAGGACGTCAAAACCTGCTTAGATTCCTCCTTTATGTCCGCCTATGCCTTTATGACACGTACTTGTCTCATTACATCGGTTTGTGTCATGTGCTGCTTCATTTTTTTTTACAGTTATTCTCTCTACTCTTAAGTCTATCGTTTGACGTCCGATGTGGTTTTTTTAAGTCTTTTATTCTTCATTTTCTTCTTACGTGACCTTTACTTAGTAAGTCTCTAGCCTCATCTTCTATCCTTGTTGTCTTCCTATGGCTTCTAGTTTCTCACCTTATGTTCCAAGGATTAGAAGCATGAATGAATTTAATAGGTTTGTTTCACGATACCATAGGGCTTTTCCAGATGAGGTTTCTTGTAAATATTTTAATGGTGACTTAGTTAGTCCTTCTACACACCCTCGAATTCTTAATTTTAGAACAATGTATATAGCTTTAGGCTTTAGGTTTCCTATATCTCCTCTTTTTCAAGTGTTTTTCTGAAAATTATATTTAAATATATAAATAATTTAATTAATTAATTAATCACACATAATTATCTCATAATTATGTACTTTGCCCCAAAATAAAAATTCTTTTTGTGAGTAAGTAATTTTATCATGTCCTAAAATATTCACACTCTAAACAACGTATTATAAAGGTGACTTGGAGACCATGGACCTATAATCTTAAGCTCCAATAAACCAGATTATTAATTAAACTCACTAATTAAATAATCTTAATTATTATTCTATTATTACTCCACTATAAATATGGAACTGCACTCTTAGAGATCATATAATGTATTTACAGAGTATTCTTGTGTAGTCCACTGATATAATCATTTTTTGTAGTTCTATCCTCTAATTATTGGTTCGTAAATTAGAACTTATCAAAACTACCATTTTACCCTTCTATTTACCTATTGATCCTCAAGTACAATTAATCCACTAGTGAATGACTAATTTATAATCTTATTATAAATTTGAGCTCAATAACTATTCAGTTCTAGAACGTTAATAAGGATATTAATTCACATCAGTCCTGTCATATATAATCTTATTATATAAAGTACATTCACTAAGATGTATATCTACATCAATGATCTGGGTCTAGATCACACTCATTCATAATGCTCTTAATCCTAATGCTCTCGTACTAATACAAGATCATAATATCATTAATGAATATGAAATTTTTAGATATTTATATAAATTATTCAACAATAATTTAAAATAATAATTATAAGAAAAATGTAATCCTCTTTAAATTTCATATCAAAATGTCAATACACAAGTTTTGCGAGCATAATCCCCAACATTAATTTCATTATTACTGTGACTATAAATATGAAATTGAACTCTTAGTGATTATAGAATGTATTTACAGAGTATTCTCATATAGTCCACTGATATAATCATTTCATATAGTTTTGTCCTCCAATTATTGGTTCATAAATTAAAGTTGGTCAAAATTATCGTTTTACCCTTCTAAATACCTCTTGATCTTTATGTACCATTAATCCACTGGTGAATGACTAATTTGTACTATTATTATAAATTGGTGCTCGATAACCATTCAGTTTCAGAATTAACACTTAAAGGAACCAATATACGATCCGTTAAGAAAGCTTGAATTCTAAATTTTGCAAGATCTGTTCCTAGCCATTCACATCATCGAATCTTCAAAATAAAAGTCACTAGCTTGTTCTACAAACAAACCTTAACGAGTGAATCAAAAGATCCAGTAGACATGCATATGAGTTCATGACTACTTAGGATTCATATTGATCTACATATGATCGTCGAATTGATGTATACTGAATTTTTATGATAAACGGCATATTGATAAAGATATTAATTCACATTGGTCCAGTCATATATAATCTTATTATATAAAATATCTTCACTAAGATGTCTATACACATCAATGATCCGGATCTTGATCACACGCATTCATAATGCTTAGTAAACCATATTGAAAACCATTCATTAAAGATTTCATACTTTAACATGTTGCTAACAATTTTATCATTAACTATGATCTTAATCCTCTCGTACTAATACAAGATCATAGTCTCATTAATGAATATGAAATATTCAGATATTTATATAAATTATTCAACAATAATTTATGTAATCCTTATTAAATTTCATATCAAAATGTCAATATACATGCTTTGAGAGCCTCACCCCCAACAATCTCTCACTTGCCCTTAAGCAAATGTGGCATTTCGCTCAATCCCATGTTACGCACATGAGATTTAAATGACTTCGCAGGAAGTTTCTTTGTAAAAGGATCAGTCAGGTTTTGTTCTGATGTTATCTTCATAATAATCACATCGTATCGATGCGCGATCTCTCTTACAAGATGATATCTCCTCTTTACGTGCGTTCCCCTCTTATGATGCTTGATTCCTTGGAATTGACTACCGCCCTACTGTTGTCACAGTACAAAATCAGTGGCTTGTTCGTATCTGAAACTACTTTCAGATCAGTATAGAATCTTCTGAGCCATATCGCTTCTTTCATAAGCCGTTATAAATTCGGCTTCCATAGTGGAATCTGAAATGTTGAATTGTTTAATACCTCTCCAAACTACAGCTCCCCCACCTAGAGTGAATACTAATTCAGATGTTGACTTTCGACTGTCTCTGTCTGATTGAAAGTCAGAACCAGTATATTCAGTGGGGTTCAGGTCTCCACCTGAATAAATAAGCATATAGTTTTTCATTCTCCTAAGATACTTGAGAATATTCTTTACTGCAATCCAGTATTCCAAACCTGGATTCGATTGATAACAACTAACAATTCTCACTGCATAACAGATGTCCGGTCTCGTACAAAATATGACATACATACAACTTCCAACTACTGAAGCATGGGGAACCTTTCTAATATCCTCTTCCTCATGAGGTGTCTTAGGACATTGTTCTTTAGAGAAGATAATTTCATGTCTGATCGATAGTTGACTTTTTTTGAAATTCTCCATATAGAATCTTTCCAGCACCTTATCAATATAAGATGCCTAAAAATGGGTCAAGAGCTTGATCGTTCTATCCCTTAAGATTTGGATGCCCAGAACATAACTCGCTTCTCCCAAATATTTCATTTAGAATTTCTCACCTAACTACTTATTTACCTTTGACAGTCCACATCATTCCCAATGAGTAGAATATCATCAACATAAATAACTAAGAAAACCATTATCTTATCTTTGATGTATCTATAAACATAGGCTTCGTCAAAATTTTGCTTGAAGTCATAAGACTTTATAATCTCATCAAATGTAAGATTTCAAGATCTAGATGTTGCTTTAATTCATAAATGGATATAATCAACTTGCATACTTTCTGATCTTTCCCATTTTGTACGAACCTTTCTAGTTGTATCATATAGATGCTTTCTTCAAGAGAGCTACTCAGAAAAGATGTATTGACATCCATTTGCCATATCTCATAGTCAAAACTAGCGACTATGGGCAAAATGATGCGAATGAATTTTAACATGGTCAGAGGGAGAATGTCTCTTCATAATCAACTCCTTCACTTTGTGTATAGCCATTGGCTACTAACAGTGCCTTGAAAGTCTCTACTTTCCTATATACACCTTTTTCTTCTTGAATATCCATTTACATCCAATGGGTCTGACATCTTCAGGTGGATCTACAAGTTTCCAGGCGGAATTGGAATACATAGATTTCATTTCCTGGTTCATGACATCTTGCGATTTCTCATTTTCAGGATCATCCATTGCTTCTTCATAAGATAATGGATCGTCAATATCAGTGTTTGACACTAGGACATGTGTCTTTAGTTCTTAGCATACTGTTGTCTCACAACCCTCATACTTTGACGTTGCACCGGGGTTTCCTTTACAGGAATTGTAGTTTCTCTAGTTTGTCGTTTATAAGTAGAAATTGAAGGTGGTCTGATCCCATCAGTCGCTCATTCCTAAAAACTACTTTGCTTTGAGGTTTGTAGTTTTTCATATAGTTGGGCTCAAGGATGGTGGAATTTAATAATACAAACACATTTTGATCCTTGTGACTTTAAGAGTACCAACATCTAGCCTCTAGAGTATAACCAACGAATATGCATACTTCAGACCTTGAGTCTAACTTTCTAGTCTTGAATCTAAGAATGTGAGTTGGATATACCCATATACGGAAATGACGCAAACTGGGTTTGGAGCAATTCTATAACTCTAAAGGTGTCTTACTTACAAACTTAGAAGGCACTACATTCAAAATGTATGTAGCTGTGTGTGATGCATATCCCTAAAATGTAAGTGGTAGATATGACTAGCTTAACATCGACCTACTATATCCAATAAGCTACAGTTTCCCCTTTCTAAAACACCATATTACTGTGGTGTTCCAGGTGCTATGAGTTGGGATATGATTCCATACTCCAGCAAGTGATCCTTGAATTCTAAATCTAAGTATTCACCACCTCGATCTGATCTTTAAACTTTCCAAAAGTTTACCTAATTGCTTTTTAACTTCAGCTTTGAAGTCTTTAAATTTTTTAAAAGTTTCATACTTTCTTTGCATAGGTAAGTATAATCATATCTTGAGTAATCATCAATAAAAGTTATGAAATACTCATACCCACTTCTTACTTGTACATTGATCGGTCCACATACAATACTATGCACTAGCTCAAGTGGTTCCTTGACTTTTTGGCCCTTTCTAGAGAAACGTCTTTTGGTCATTTTACCCTCTAGATAGGATTCAGAAACACGAAAAGTTCTAACTTTTAGTTCTCTCAAAGCACCAGACTTTGTTAACCTGTTTAACTAATCTAGATTAATATGTCACAATCTAAGATGTCAAAGATATATATTATCATAATCATGAGAAACTCTTTGTTATTTTTTACTTTTAGATTTTGCTACTTTAAATGATTTAGAACTATTTAATGTGCGTTTAGTCGGTTTAAGCATATATAGTTAGGGGTGTGCACGAGATGGGTTTGGGGTGTTTTTGTCAGGACAATTTTTTTAGTCTCGTCCCATCCAGTGTAGAGGAGAAATCCTGAGCGAGACGGTACAGGACGCGATGGGGGTCAGGATGGGTTTTTTCCACTTTTTGGGCTCCATTTTGGACTTTATTTAGGTTGTTTCTGTACACTTTTAGCCTGTTTTTTTTAGATTTAGGGCTGAATTTGACTGTTTTTGGGCTATTTTTTTTGCTGCGTTTTGGGCTTTTTTAAGGTTATAATTTAATTTAGGTTATTATTACAATATATAAATAATAATTTAAAAACTAGACTAAGTTATAAAGGTTAAAAATCAAAAGAATTGAGGTTAAAATTAAAAAAAATACTATGTATGTATATATATATATACCGGACGGGGCGAGACAAAGTCGGGATGGGTCGGGACAGGGGCTTTTGTCCTATGTCTCGTCCTGTCTTGCACGAGACAGATATTTTGCGTCACGTCATGTCCCGACTTAAAGAAAAAAATCGTCTCGTCCCGTTCGATTCGGGACGATTTTTTCGAGACACTTGCACACCCCTATATACAGTCTGTTTAGAATTTTAGCATGACAAATATCGAATCCATTCTTAAAAATAATAGATTTTTTATTAGTAAAAGAAACTTCGAATAACTGTTCTTGCAAAAATGAAAGAGGAATCAAATTTCTCAAAAACACAGGAATATAATAAAGATTGTTCAAAACTAAATAATTATATCTAAAAAGTAAACAGATTGTCCCTAATGCTTTAGCTGACAGAAGTGCGCCACTACCAACTCTCAAAATGACCTCACCATCAGCCAGTTCCTTGACAAATCAAGCACTTGTAAAGAAGAACATACATGGTTAGTTGCTTCTGAATCAAGTATCTAGGATGACAAATCATATTTTATTAAGCAAGCTTCAATACAAGTAAATCATATTTACATTTCTTTTTCAACTCGGAGAGATACTTGTTACAGTTTCTCTTCCAATGAACTTCAACCCCACAGTGGAAACATTTTCCCTTGGGCTTGTTGTCGTTCTTGTTCTTCTTGACTTTTAGCGATGTCTTGGTTTTCTTTACTCTTTTGTTCTTACTCTTGTCCTTATCATTGTTCTTCTTCCTTTTCTTGTTCTTAGCCATAATTGATGAATGTTTTTGCTCAACAACATTTGCCTCGCACTCTTTGCTCATTCTAAGGTTTAGTGACTCAAAAGTCTGCAGTTCATTCAATAATTGAGTCATGTTGAATTGTAACTTGTTCATAACTTAGTTGGTCTTGAATGTAGAAAAATCTGGTGTGAGCAATTCAAGTATAATGCTAACTTGAGTCCGCTCATCAATGGTCGCCCCATGTACTTCTGCCTCATGCATTATGTTCATCATGTTCAAAACATGTTCTTGCACAGAAGTACCATTTCTCATCTTAGTCGTAATATAGTTCCTAGTGGCCTCATGACGACTTTGATCAGACTGCTACCCAAAACATCGCTTGTAGAGATTCCATACTCTCATAAGCGATCTTCATGCTTTCATGTTTCGTTCTCAGAACATCATTCATGCTCACAAGCATGTAGCACGTCCCATTGCTGTTTAATATGCTCTAAGCATCATATTTGTCCCTAACATTCTTAGAAGCATTAGTAGCGGGCTCCTTAGGACATTCCTCAGTAAGAACGAACTTATGGTTCTCCCAAATAAGCATTAACTTCATATTTGATTTCCAACGTACGAAATTATCACCATTCAATTTCTCAAGAGCGAGTAAAGCAGTAACAAGGTTGTCCATGGTAGACATAATAATGATAACTAAAATTTAAAACATGCAAGATTCAATATAATTGATAAATATCTAGAATTAGAAAAGTAAATGTGATGCATGAATGCAACATAATAAATACACCAATTTAACAATTATCAATCATGATAAAATAATCCAACGATTAATGTGCTAACTTTGACTTACTTTTCTTAATTACAATTAATTTCTATAATTATCCCTTTAAAAATAGTTGACTTTGACTTAGTCAAATAAACACTTTATTTGATTTGGTCAAAATTAGGTCAAACCGAATCAACCTATTAATTTCTAATTTTTATAAAATTAAAAATTACAAATTAATTTTAAAATTACATTAATTTCAAAATTTAAAAGGATAATTGATAGACTTAGGGTTATCATAAAACTCTACGGTGATAGGCTCAGGGTTTGTGTAAAAATTCCCTAAATGTGACAACGTTGTCACCGACCACCAAAACCGTCGGATCAGCCGCCGGTCATCGCCGTCGATTTTCTGGCGACGTCACAGGAACAGTAAATTTCGATGACATTGCCGGTCAGCTTTAATCGTGGCGCCAACGCCAGAAATCTAATTTCCGGTACCTGCGCCAAAATTCTAAAAGAATTCCTATTTGTTTTCTTTTTCCTCCATCGTTTGTCTCGTGCGTTCTTCGTGTTGCCACGATTGGAATAATTACAATAAATATTTAAAATAAAATTACAAAAGTTCCTACGCCCCAAAACAGCTTACACAAAATCTAAGAAAAATTATAATAACAAAGTCCACCCAAATAATCACCATATAACTAACGATCCATTATTTTTCATACATTCAAAAAATATAATCATCCATTCATTCATACATATCTCATATTAGATGAATAATGCAAGAAAACTCAGACGTTCATATAAATATATAAAGACGATTCTGGTACCACTTGTTGGTTGTCGCGGCGCGTGCGAGGTGGAAGCGTGTGGCTCGAGGCCATTTAAAAATTAAACTTTTAATAAAGATCGAATCTTTTAATAAAACAAAATTTGCGCAACTCCATGATAATCAAATAAAAAAAAAATTTATTGAAAAGTCTTTTTCAATCAGTCATGTCCGTTATATATTTATACATTAAATCTACAACATACAAGGTTATGAATCATATACATCTTGTAGTTTATCTCAAGCGTCCTTGTAAAATCGATATATCCCCCATCCCACGAAACTGTTTCAACGATCAGTAGACTCCGAGATCCACAGCAAGATCTTTCAAATCAATCATCAACGCACTAGGACGTGTGTGGGCACGTAGAATATTACATGATATTTTTTTGGCTCTAAATGTCTACAACACATGAGATCTAGAGATTTACTGAGAAAGACTTTAGTGAGATGATTCTCTAAAAGAATATGATGATTATTCTTTCAGATTTTTTATTAACTAATTAATCACAGAGAAAAACTTCTCTGACACCAACTTTGTTCTCAATTTAATTTATTTTATGAACTGGTGAACTAATTCATTCTCTGAGGACATTAGAATAAAATATATGTATCTATTTTTTAGATAATGACATATCAGATTTTTTAGCGATAAACTGAAATAATATTTAATTATAAAATAACCAATTGCAATGGGACTATCTACAACTGTGCACAACTGCAGTGCCACACGGCACTACAGTGTGCTGTGAGGTAGCACAGTGCCACGTGACACTATAGTACTTCATGTTAATTTTTGATACCCAATCAATGATTGATACGTGACACTTACTATGAATTAAATATTTATTTTAATCAGATAAATGTTTAGAAATCAGTTAATTCAAAATTAACATATTTGATTATCCCTATCAACTAACTTATCTGTTATTTCACAAATAACAGAGTTAGTAGATTCAAATTATTATCTAATAATAATTTAATTATATAATTTCACAAATTAGATATTCCATTTCACTTATCGACAACTAAAAAAATAACCGATTATTATATATATATATATATATATATATATCATTCAATTAATTAATTTTTAATTAATTAATCACACATAATTATCTCATAATCATTTACTTGCCCCATAATTAAAAATTCTTTTTGCAAGTCAGTCTTTTTCACATGTCTGAAATATTCACACCCTAGACTACATATTACAGAGGTGACTGGGTGATCATGAACCTATAATCCTAAGCTTCAATGAACTAGATTATTAATTAAACTCTTTAATTAAATAATCTTATTTATTAATTTCATTATTACTCCACTATAAATATGGAACTGAACTCTTAATGATTATAGAATGTATTTACAGAGTATTCTTATGTAGTCCACTGATATAATTATTTCATATAGTTTTGTCCTCCAATTATAAGTTCATAAATTATAGCATGTCAAAATTATCATTTTACCCTTCTAAATACCTCTTCTTGATCTTTAAGTACCATTAATCCACTAGTGAATGGCTAATTTATAATTTTATTATAAATTTGAGTTCAATAACCATTCAGCTCTAGAATTAACACTTAAGAGAATCAATATACGATCTGTTAGGAAAGCTTGGATTCCAAATCTTGCAAGATCATGTTCCCAACCATCCACATCACTGAAACTCCAAAACAAAAGTCACTAGCGTGTTTTACAAAAAAAAACTTAACGAGTGAATCAAAAGATCCAGTAGACATGCATAGGAGTTCATGACTACTCAGGATTTAGACTGATCTACATATGATCATCGAACTGATATATATTAAATCTTTAAGATAAATGGCACATTGATAAAGATATTAATTCACATCGATCCAGTCATATATTATATCATTATATAAAGTACATTTACTAAGATGTCTATACACATCAATAATCTGAATCTAGATCACATGCATTCATAATGCTTATTGAACCGTACTAGCAACTATTCATTAAAGATTTCATACTTTAACATGTTGCTAGCAATTTTATTCATAGTCTATGATCTTAATCCTCTCATACTAATACAAGATCATAATCTCAATAATGAATATGAAATTTTCAGATATTTATATAAATTATTCAACAATAATCTAAAACAACAATTATAAGAAAAATGTAATCCTCATTAAATTTCATATCAAAATGTCAATACACATGTTTTGAGAGCATAACCCTTAATATTGTTTTTGTTTTGAATTCTGACTTTCCTTATGTTCTTGTACAGGCTGCCCTTTTCCAGAATGCTCTTGTTACCCAGCTCAATAGTATTAGCGACGAGATGGTCAGTCATGCACAAGAAGTGTCAAACTTGAAACGCCAACTTGCTGCGAAGGAGCAAGAGCTTGGCGAGGCATTAAGCCAAGTTGAAGCGGCCAAGCTCGAAGCTGTTGAAGTAAGGGAGGAAGCCAATTGATGCACCAAGAAGCGATTAGGGAGGTTTTCGAACTGCTGGAAGCTTTGTCTGCTGAAGTTTTAAAAATAAGGAGGAGGAAGTTTATGATCTTTACACTGCTCAGTTCAAGTTGTTGGAGAAAGAAGTTTACACCATCAGGTATCTTGATGGTGTCGCTCGGGCCCGTCCTTAGTATGAACTGACCAAACCCATTCATCTTTCTAACGAAGAAGGTGCTGCAGCCACGAAATCCCTTGAGTCCATTACCAAAGAAGTTGTTACCGAGCAAACTAAGAGGCCTTATGATCCGTTGGCAGATCATGTTGCGTTAAAATAGCCTCATTTTCCTTTTTTCTTGATGTTTGCCGCTTGTAATTTTTTTTCTTTTCCTTGAACGTTTTTTATTAATAAAATTTTCACTTTTTCTTTTTTCTTCAAGCATGAATTGTTTACTTTATTTTCTTTAATAATCTTTCTCATACTCAAGCTTTTTCTTCAATTTTTTCCCTAAGCGGCCGCCTGGCACATAGGTTTTTTTCTTCGATTTTTGCTTTAAGCAGCCGCTTGGCATATTTAGGTATTTTTTTTATTTTTTCCTTAAGCGGTCGCTTAGCACACTCAGCCATTTTTCCAATTTTTGCCTTAAGCGGTCGCTTAGCAAACTTAAGCATTTTTTCAATGTTTGCCTTTGGCTCACTTAGGCAAATTTTCAGTTTTTGCCTTAAGAGGCCGTTTGGCACGCTTAGGTATTTTTTATATATTTGCCTTAAACAGCCGCTTAGCACACTTGGACATTTTTTCAGTTTTTACCTTAAGAGACAACTTGGCAAACTTAGGCATTTTTCAGATTCAGCATTTTCATGCTCTCCCTCTTTTTATGCACTCCCTCTTTATCATATTTGGGCTTCTGTGCTCTCCCACTTTTTTAGATTCAGGCATATATTAGATCATATCACAAAAAATAATGAAAAGAATTGGAAAACCTTTTAACCGGGAAAAAATCACGGAGTAAAGATACTCTTATTAAATAATAATGAATAGAATTCATACATAATCATATTTCCTTTAACGAACAACATTCCATGACTTTGGGAGACTTGCGCCTTCGTTGTTAGTTAGCCAACATAATCCTTTACATCATGTCGGTTTTATGATATATGGTCATTCCCAGTTTGGACCCATATTTCCTTCATCCGTTTCAGAACCAGATCGTCAGGTTGAAAACTCCTTGCCTTTACTCGCCTCGAGAAATAGGACTTTTCACGTTGATTGTAATTTTCAAGTCTGACAAAGACCATCTCTCTTCTTTCTTACAATAAATCCAATTTATTCTTCGTTGCTTTCGAGTTTTCTTCTTGACGGATTTCTGATATTACTGTTGGGAAACCAATCTCTACTAGGATGATTGCTTCTGCCCTGAATGCTAACGCGGACGGGTTTTTCCCAGTAGCCTCTCGTGGCGTAGTTCGATAGGCCCAAAGTACTGAAGGCAGCTGTTCAATCCATTTTCCTTTTGCCACTTCTAGCCTCTTCTTTAACCCCCTCTGAAATGGTTCTGTTTGATTTTTACGCTTGGTTTTTCCCTTGTGGTTAATAAGGGGTTGAATGTAGGGCTTTGATTGGTGACCCATTGTAGAAGCTCTTGATGGATTTCCTGGTAAACTATAGTCCGTTGTCCGAGATTATGACTTTTGGTATCCTAAATCTGCATATGATTTCTTTCCAAAGAAACTTTCTCACATCTTCTTCACGAATTCTTGCTAACGATACTGCTTCAATCCATTTTGTGAAGTAGCTTGTGGCTACTAGCAACAATTTCTTTTGAGCTGGAGCTGTTAGCAATGGACCTACTATATCGAGTCCCCACTGCATAAACGGTCCAAGGCTCACCAGGGTTTAGAGTGTTTTTGGTACCATTCAGGGGATTGGGATAAACCTTTAGCACTTGTCACATTTTTATGTATATTCCTTCGCGTCCGCTTACATCCTGGGCCAATAATACCCTTTATTTAGTACTTTGTGCGCCAAAGTCTTCCTCCAATAGGGCTTCCGTAAACTCCTTCATGGATCTATGCCAAAACATACTTTGATTCTATCAGGCTTAGGCATTTCAAATAAGGCGCAAAGAATGATCTTCTGTAAATTTGGTCATTGATAAAGGAATATATTACCGCTTATTGGCACAATTTTTGCACCTCCAGCTTGTTTCTTAGTAGCTCTCCCGCTCCGTAAATATCAGACAAACGGGTCCATACAACTTGACTCCACTGGCAGTATATTAAGGGCGACCGCCTGGGTTTCTATGGTGGGAAGTTCCAAGAATTCAACGAGGATACTTCATTTTTTGTGGCTATGGAAGGTTAATCCTAGTGTCGCTAAAGCATCCACGTGTGAATTCTCCCCTCTTGGTATTTGTCTTAGATGGTACTCCTCGAATCACACTAACAGTTGTTTTGCACATTGGAGATATTTGGACATTTTTTTGTCCTTAGTGGCATATTTTCCTACAACTTGGTTAGCCACTAACTCAGAATCACAATAAATATGCATTTTTCTTACCCCCAAACTCCATTGCTAGGTGAACTCCAGCTAGTAAGGCTTCATATTCCACTTTGTTATTTGAAGTGTTAAATCCAAATGAAAAAGTTTGTTCTATGGTTTCTCCATGGGGAGTTCAGATCACCATGCCAACCCCATATCCCTTTTAAGAAATCGATCAACTTATATTTCTCTTTTTGCGTTGCTCCTATTTTGGTTATTTTCATACTTCCGTCGAGCTTCACTTCTATCAGTTCTTCAGCGACCTCATACTGAGGCCCCTCTTCTTCGGGCCAGCTGTTCTATGGCTTTAATTACTATTGACTTTGACTAACTAGCCATTTTCTTACTACGTCCAGTGTTGTGACAATGCGGCATAGAGTTGTAGCTTGATCTCCTATGATCATTTGTGTTCCATTTAAGCTTGGGTACTTCAACATCTGATGATACGTTTATGGTACCACTTTCATTTTGGGAATCCACGATCTCCCCAAAATTGTGTTATATGGGAATGGTGTGCTTATTACCGCTACCTCTGTTAAGTAGTTAAATGGATCTGCTAACACAGGAAGGGAAAGTATTCCTTTCGAGTATGTCACCTCTCCGTTGAAGCCTACCAGCGGTTGTCCTAGGTTTTGAAGCTTTGCTGCTTCTACTACCATTTTATCCATGGTTGAATGGCATAATACGTTCGGCCCACTTCCGTTATCTACCAAAACTCTCCTCAGCAGAAAATTCCCTACTTGGATGGAGATCACTAGCGTATCATTATGGCTTTTAGTGATTTGTTCGTCTTCGCAATTGTTGAATATTATGGGAGCTTCCTCTAAACTTTCTACTTCTTTAACAATTATGGTTGCTCTTTTGCAGTATTTTTTTTCTTTCTTTACAACTTGTACCCTCCAATTATGTCAAGGCAATTATGGTGTCAACGATGCTCAATGGCTATGCTGCCTTTTTCTACTTTGAATTTCCTTCCGCTTGTCTATTATCCAGTTTCGCAATGTACTGCTTCAAGTAACCTTTATTGATGAGCTCTTCAATATAATCTTTTAATTGATAAAATCCTTTGTCATGTGCCCATTACTCTTGTGGAATAAGCGGTATTTTTTTTATCTTTCTCCGTAGGTTCTCTTCTGATGCGTGGTGGCCTCCTTTCTTTATTGAAATTTTTAAAAGATACTATGAGTCCTCTGTGATGGACCGATACGTTGTATATTATTTAAACAAGACATGACAAAAAAGTTAGTTATAGAACAAGAAGGCAGAGAATGATACAATTTTAGAGTATTGTCATCTAGGCTTATCGGGAATAAAAATGCCCATGAGTGCGTCCTCGTGCTGATAGAGTACCATCATCCGTAACCTCCTCAAGTGGTCGACTAGATCCATTTGTCCTACATAATATTTGAATTTCGACGCCATGAATTTTTTTAGGGTTGGGGTTGACAGAATCTCAGGAGTTAAAGGGGTTTTAGTGAGCAAATCTAGATCCGTTATGGTGTGGTGCCTAACCTTTTGGCCTCTGCCATTTTTCTTTCAAACATTTTTTCTATATCATGCTCTACTAACCCTCTTTAACTCCTTGATTTCCTTCCTCCTCGTTATCTGCATTCTTGGATAACACGTCGCCTTCCTCATTTAAGTTTTGGTTATCGTCTAGGTTCCGTCCGGTGGCCTTCTTACTGCAACATCCTGACTTTCATGTTCATCTTCATGAGGAGGTTGGCTTGGTTCATTGCAGTTTTGCATGACTTCTTATTGTAGGGCAATCATTTGATCTTGTAGCATGTACAGAGTTGTATGTAAAATTTTCGCATTTCAATTTTCCAACTTTGTGATCCATGCTAGTATAGTCTTGAGAATGGCCGGTACATCGTGGTTTCTCTGTTCAGGATTGTTCTGAGACTCGTTCATGCATTCAGCATTTGACCTTATTCTCGGCATTCTCGATGTTGTTCCTAAGGTTTTCTCTCCTTGAGTTTTCTTTCAGCTCTCAATGAAAGCACCAATTTGTAAAATAAATTTCTTCCTCTACTGAATTTGAGAGATCGAATTGAGAATAAACTAAAAACTAAAAGAATAAAGAGATAAGTCAAAGATTGTATTGATATCAATTGTCTTTGCTTTGGTACATATGGAGGTATTTATAGGTTTTTCCCTCCATGGCCTTTTTCCTATATTTTATTGTCATATAATGAATATTAATTGAGATAATGATTGTTGTCTAAATGACAGAGGTAATCGTAACCGTCGCGATCAGATCTGATCTTCCCTTAACATTTCATCTTCATTTGACTTCGTCTTCTTAATGTCTTTCCATGTCATCTTTTTTAGCTTCCCTTTCTGGCACCCTGACAACTTGTTGCTCCATTGTTTAACCTACCCCATATACGCATAATAAATGTACTCCTCTGTGTTGTTTTTTAGGCCGAGTCTAAGTGGTGTAGGGTTGTAACCAATCCGTTGCTCCAATTTTTATCAAGCGCTACTTTTTTCCTTTTGAAAATGAGAAAAGAACATAGAAAGGAGTATATTTAATATAATTAGTTTCCACATCTCAAGAATTGCAGCTTTGACTTTTATATCAAAGTTAATTTCTAGGAAAAATCTACAGTGCCAGAAATTTATTCTTGGTATTGAAGTTGGGCCATTGTGGCCCTTGGATTACTTTTAGAGTAATCTGGGCCACACAAGGCCCAACCGTTCACTTGTACAAAATTTTACATTTTGTTTTTTTAGGGTTCACCAAAAATTTATAGGAGTTCACCAAATATGTATTGGGGTTCACCAAATACGTACAAATTAATAATTTTTGGAATGGTTCACCAAATATGTAATGGGTTCACCAGATATATACAGATGTTCACCAAATACGTATTAGGGTTCACCAAATATGTACAAAGTCAATTTTGTATATATTTGGTAAACCTCAGTACACATTTGTAAACCCTTGCACATGTTTCATGAATCCTAGTATATATTTGGTGAACCCCTATAAGAATTATTAATTTTGTACGTATTTGGTGAACCCCAGTATATATTTGGTGAACCCCAGTACATATTTGGTGAACTCCAATATATTTTTTATGAACCCCTGTAAGAATTATTAATTCTGTACGTATTTAATGTACTCTACTACATATTTGGTGAACCCCAGTACATATTTGGTGAACCCATAATTTAGTGGGGTTCACCAAATACATACAAATTAATAATTCTGGGAGGGGTTGACTAACTGGATTCACCAAATATGCATAGGGGTTCACCAAATATGTACAAAGCCAATTGTGTACATGTTTGGTGAGCCCTAGTACACATTTGGTGAACATCTATACATATTTGGTGAACTCCAGTACATATTTGGTGAACCTCTCCAAGAATTATAATTTGTACATATTTGGTGAACCTCTCCAAGAATTATAATCAGTACATATTTGGTGAATCTCAGTACATATTTGGTGAACCTCAGTACATATTTGGTGAACTCATCTAAGAATTATTAATTTGTACATATTTAGTGAACACCACTACATATTTGGTGAACTCCATTACATATTTGATGAATCTCAATACATATTTGGTGAACCCCTCTAAGAATTATTAATTTTGTACGTATTTGGTGAACTCCACTACATATTTGGTGAACCCCGGTACGTATTTGGTGAACCCTTATACATTTTTTGTGAACCCCTGTACATTTTCAATGGTCTTATACCGGCGATTTTAGAACCTTTTTCCGATGTTTTTTATGCTCTATGCCGACGGTTTCTCTAGCTTATAGCGGCAGTTTTTGCGTCTTATACGATGGTTTTTGTCCCTGTATTGGCTGTTCTTGGCAGTTTTCTCAATTTTTGGCAGTTTTTTGTTGTCTTTTCAGCGGTTTACAATGATTTTTAGGACCTTTTTACGGTGGTTTTTCAATAAATTCAATTTTTAAAAATTGATCAGGGTATACTCGATGAATCGCAAACAAAGTTATCAAGATTCTTGATTTTTCAATGCGAACATTAAGTACATTCACTTATATTTTAAATTAGAAATTGAATTAAGTAATGAATTGTTAAAACAATTGAACGTTTATTCATAAATGCTTAAGAACGTATTCTTGATTATGTTGTTGTGATTTTATGACAAGTATCAAGTAAAATATTTTTTACCATTTAACGAACATGTATAACCCTAAAATCTCGATTCATGTATAGAATCGAAATCAATAAGTATGTAGTACAATTATATATGGATCTAAATTCTAGATCTCTGTCTCTCTTTCGTATAATTACGTGTCATTTATCATTTTACACACTATTATGTCTTACATTTATCGATTCATAATTTTTACTATTTAACGAACATGTATAACCCCCAAGGTCGGAGGTGAACACCTTAGGTTTATGGTGAACCCCACTACATTTTAGAAGAACACCTCGAAGAAAATTAATTTTTAAATTTTGGTGAACACTTCAAGCATTTGTTGTACCCCCTAAATTGCAATCACCACTCATCATGCCCCAATCGCCACTCAAAAGCCCCTAATCGCCATCTTGAAGGAGTTAATCGCATCTTCATGACCAAGCGCCATTCAAATGGCATCAATCGCCATTGCACTTCCTAATCGTTATACCTAGATAGGTGATCGCCATATTGGTCTCTAGCACCAACAAAATGGCCATAACCCTAAAATTATTGTTTTTAATTCATTACCGTACACTAGGTAAATCATCGATAAAATTAGATAAAACTCGTTCTCTCAATGCAAACATTCACAATATTCACTTAATACCCGAATTAATTGAACATTTATTCATAAACTCGTTAAAAGTTGTCATTGATAATGTTATTGTGCTTTGTGACAAGTATCAAGCTAGACAGATTTTCACTGTAAACAATTATAGGTCGTGATGTTATGATGGTCATTAAATATTAAAATTATATCCGCTAAAGGGCTTGAAATTAAATATTAAAATTTGAAATTTAACCTTTTATTTTATAATTATAATCTCATCAAATTTGAAAAATAACCCCATTTACGTTTTAATTTATAAGCATATAAATATTTTTTTATATCTACCCTAATTTTGTTGTCAAAATTAACCCTATAAATAAAAAATACTATTCCTCATTTGTATATGGCGAATCGCCGTAAATATATGGCGAAGCGCCATGTGCTCATGGCAAATCGTCATGGATAAAGAGCATTTACAACATGTGTAGCGATAGGGGCGTAATCGCCATGTTTTCAGTTGGACCTATAACGGCGGTTTTGTATATTTAGCTGTGGTTTTTATATCTATTGCGTAGTTTTGTAGCGTTACCGGCGGTTTCGTTTCTATACTGGCGATTTTTTGTTCTATACTGGCAGTTTTTTCTACACTTGGCCATTTTTACATTTTAGCCACATACATTTAACAATTTTTTTAACCCTTTGTTTTGTCATTTAGTCATATACTTAGTTATTTTTAAACACTTAACCATTATACACATTTAGTAATTTTCACGCACTTAGCCATTTTCACACACTTAACAATTTTCACACTTTTTTATTTTCAAACACTTAATTATTTTTACACATTTTCATATACTTAACATATACTTAGTCATTTTCACACTCTTACTTATTTTCACACACATAGTCATTTCCATATGCTTTCCATTTTTCACACACTTGTCTATTACTTTTTTAATTTATAGTCCTATCAGTTACGGTGATTTTTGGTTCTATACCGGTGGTTTTTTGTTCTACACTTAGCCATTTTACAACTTAGTCGCACACACTTAGCTATTTTCATGCACTTAGTCAATTTTCACATCTAGTTAGCCATATTTTCATACACTTTTAGTTAATTCAACACGTTTATCCATTTTCACACACTTCTTCATTTTTAAACACTTAGCCATTTTCATGTACTTATCCATCTTCACACACTTAGCATTTTTATTTACACACAGTTAACCATTTTTATTTGCATACAATTAGTCATTTTCATTTACTTGTCCACTTTCATACACTTGGCCATTTTTATTCACACACTTAGCCATTTTCATATGTTGTTTCACCGATAAAACTAAATTTCACCGTTAAAACTTTAGCATATATGGTATCTAGTGAATATTGTTATAACCTTTGGCTATGAAAAGTAATCAATTATCAAATAATTAAATTTTTTCTCGTATTCTATCATATTGTGAGTTGCACGAGACAATATGAAGTATGTAAAAGTTTCAATGCTTATATATCAAATGTTGTTTTGCTAAACTTTTACATGTTTCACGATCATAAGACTTCCAACTCTTCAATCATAAGTCATGTTTTCCGCTTCACGCCGAGCAGAATTGAGGAAGACTGTTGCTCTTCGAATTTTGAATACAAAAGTGTTTTAACATTTAAGACACCTATAATTGAAGTACCAAAAGTGCACTTTAATCATCATAGTGAAACAAGACATTTTGTACACAATTTTTTAGCAAACCTGTTGGAAATATGTATAAGAATAAGAGTATTAACTATTGAAACAATGACGCAAATTACAGCATTTTGATCATGTAAAGAATATAGTTATAGATTGTCTAACCAAGGTTATATAAAGATCATTGATATCTTTAGCAAAAACAAAAAATTATGTATAAACTTACAACCATCATATTAGTTAATACCAGAATCAGAATGATAAACTTACAATCATCAAATAAGTGAATACCAAAATCAGAATGATAAACTTAAAGCCATCATATCAGCTATAGTATAGGTCTCACTTTATGATAATACCATTGCCATCTCATTCGAGATAACAACATAACACCAAATAAGAATAGCAAGATAATAGACATTAAACAATGAACGGATCTCACATTCCTAGGACACACTAAATGTTACCATTCTAATTATCAAGATCCCTCGTTCAAGTAGTTTGCATCTCACATTTGACATTCTCGTTAGAACAGCCTAAGCAATTCAAAGGAGTAGGTAATTAGCAAAATAACTTACGCCAGATAATTCTCTATTACTATCTTCATTCTAGGAAAGATGAAACCAAGTAGAGAAATTCATGAATGATTGCCAGATAATTAAACTATGAATGAAGATAGTAATAGAGAATTATTGTTGAGCCATCTGTGTTTGTTATTTGAACAAAAATATTCTGCATGGCAAGAAAGGATAAACATATACCCCCATCATTCAACTATGAATGAAGATGGTAATAGAAAATCAATATTTACAACTATACACAGTTAAATGTAGGGAATGACCAGTAACTGTGAAATTTGTGTCCTATTTAAAGGCCGTAAAAAATATGGCTCTAGTGAAACACTATAAATAACCCAACAATATATGAGAAACAATTGCTTCTTCCTTTAAATTTTCTACAACAAGAGATGGTTTCTTGAAACTTTTTCATTAAATAATTTTCTATTCATTTCCTTCAGTTTGAACAGCTACTTTGCATGAAGCAATTATTAGTGGCAATTGTAATATCACCTCCCTAATTAACTGAGTCACTCAAATAGATGTTATACCTCATAAGGCCTCAGGCACAATCCAAACCTCAGTTCATCCCTGAACACAACAAAATTTTCCACTATTTCAGATGTGGAGTTCGTGAGAGTAAAATTAAATAGAATCTGGGGTATCTGCCAACTTGAAGCAGATTTTCAAGGAATCGCAGTAATCCCCCTTGAACATTAGAAATAAGTAAAATGTGTGGACATTTTGGGAAGTAAATTACAGAGCTACTAGAGCAAATCTTTGTGCCTAACTAAATGAAATTAAAATAATAACATCAGACTAACCCAAGGATTACGATGAGCAAACTCATTTTGGCTATATCCTCCTTCCCAAACTCATTTTGGCTATAAAAAATGAAAAACATTACTAACCACATCCTTAAAATAGGCCCCCTTTTTTCCAACTACCACGATTAAACACGCTATTCAGCCACCAAATAATACTAAAACAATAACCACTTATAAAGTATACCTTACTTTAAGTCATTTAAGGCTTACAAAAGAAGAAATCTCATTAGAAAAAAAGCATGTAACCCAATTTAAGCATTATATTACTATACTTTAGAATAAGGTTGGGATGAAACAAGCTATGCAAATAATCATCTATGAATGTTTACGCATTAAGTAATGGTACTTGCATAGAATAAAACAACTACAATGTTCAATTAACTAAGTCCCAAAAATGTGACAGATCATGTTAGTGTAGCCACCTCTCTCTCCCCGTCAGGGTAAAAATAGGAAGTTGTGATTAAAACCTGAAGCCAAATATCACAAAGAAACATGCACGATTCAAAAGGAACCTGAAGCCAAATATCACAAAAACATACAACAAAAGAAGGATGAAATAAGACTCACCATCCCAAGCAGTAGGATCATCTGATAACACTTACATGTTGATTTGTTGATATATTAAATAAAGTTTTATGACAAATTAAGAAAAAACAAGATGGTGCTTGACTTGGGAAAAATGAATATATGGTTACGGCAGACCTGAGGAGCATTAGACAAACTATAAGTTAAACCATTCATTTTGTAACAATAGCTGAAAGTATCTAGAAGCAATATGATATAATTTATATTATAAAAAATTGACATTGTAAGCATATCTTTTTTACCACTAAGAGGAGCAAAATTCTATAATAGTGATTTAATATTTACCACAAATAATATGCTTCCCTTCAAGATTAATAGAAAAAATCCAGAGAATCCATTGTAAATTGTAACTATAATCATTTTCATCCAAGATTAATTGAAAAATCCAGAGAAGCAATCATAAATGGTAATCATAGTCACTTTAATCATTTAAACACTTTCGTTAGAAAAATCATAAATTAATTTAAAACCCTAAAAATCCGGGTGGCCAAAGCTAAACATCTGAGTTGTATGCTCATATTTGGACTCAGATCTGTCGTGAGAGAGAAAAGGTTGAATGATCTTTGCTCAGATCTGTGGAAGGAGAAACTTACATACTTTTTTCTCAGATTAGACAGAAGGAGAAGAGCACAAGACTCCACCTGCAAGATTTTAAACAAAATGAACAAAGATTTGATCATACTAGTCATCACTAAGAGTTAATGTGATCTTTTCTTGTGGTATAGTTGAGCCCATGCCTACCATATGATCATACTAGCCATGGATAGGAGTTTGGGAGACCAATCAGCACCAATTGGAAGCCATCACCACTGAGAAGGAGCTGGAACATCTCAGCATTTTTCCTCTATAAAAGTTATCAAAATTCCAATTTGAAACAGAATCCAAAAGAAAAACCAAACCAATCACCAAAAATTCTCGAGATTTTGGTCGTTCACGGGAGGAGAAGCTGAGTTCGTCTAGGTCTTGGGTTGAAGCCAAATGAGAAGGTTGCAAAGTGGAAAAGTAATGAAGAAGATGAGAGACCTATTGTTCCGGTTACAAAGAAAATTAAACCTAAAAAGCATCTAACGGCTTCGATTAATCTGACCATATTCAACGGTCACGATTAATCCCAGTATCAATGCAAGGAGAAAAACTCCGGCATTGGAGAGGGACAATTCTATATTCTTCTCTTTAATATTGACATCTTATAATTGACGAATACTCTGAGCTAGAGATCGTAGTGTCATGACAATTCAACGTCTAAGCTACTGCTTGTTATCATTTTTCAGAACAGATATAGATTTTATTTTCCATTTAAGACCGTACATGTGGTTCCTCGAGAAGAAGAATGTCATTAAGTCCAAATTACCCTCTAAAATTTAATTCAGCAAGCGTTAAATACTAATTTTTAAAGACCATATAATCACAGAATTGCCTTGTTTGGATGTGCTATACATGTCAATAAGATCATGAAAGGAGTTGTCTAATTCCAAATATAATTTTCTCAAAAAAGGAAACTACACGTCACCCAAACCTTTTCCTTATAAGTTGCAGTATGCATTTCTCAGACTCTGCATCTCAATTAACAATGGACACAAAGCATTGTCCGCCAACCCTCTACCGCACCTTGACGTTTCTCATCTTTGCTGCCTTCATTTACGGCTGTCTTGGCTACGATGACAAGGATGTGTACATTGTGTACATGGGTTCACTACCAGAGGGTGAATCTGATTACTCACCCATGTCTCACCATCTTAGTATTCTCCACGACGTTCTCAAAGAAAGGTACTATATAATCCAATGTGCAAAGAATTATAAAAAAGAACACTATACATTAAGATTTACGTTTTGATGTGTTCATGAAGATCTCCGCGGGATTCTTTAGTCAGAAGCTACAGTAGGAGTTTTAATGGATTCGCAGCAAGGCTCAGTAGCGAAGAGCGAGAAATAGTAGCTGGTCAGTCATTCAAATCCTTAGTTTTTTAGCTAATTATCATATATATTATATGGTCTGAAGTGATATGATTTTATAAAAAGATATGACAATATGCAGCTAAGGAAGAAGTGTTGTCAGTCTTTCCAAGTACAAAACTCCAACTACACACTACACGATCATGGGACTTCATGGGATTGTATGTAAATATTACAAGAAATCCTTCGGTTGAGAGTGATGTGATTATTGGTGTCATCGACACGGGAATCACACCAGATTCGGAGAGTTTTAGCGACGAAGGATTTGGTCCTCCTCCTTTGAAATGGAAGGGTGTTTGCCATAACTTCACTTGCAACAAGTAAATCCCTTCTATTCTATCTATTTGCTCTTTTCTATTGAATATTTGTCTTAAACGCTTAATTAAAAAACTATTAGTTTCTTTATGAAAAGGCTATAATATTCTTATTGTATATATATATAACTCAATCTGATTAACTTTTGAATCCATACCATATAACCTGAGTTAAGAAGAAGAAAGTTTAGGAGAAGATGATTTTAGGTGTGAACACCCACGATTGAAAAAAAAAAAGAGTGATTCTGATTAACTTTTGAGTTTTTCTCAAAGGAATTTTAAATTAAGAAGGTACTTTTCCTTCTTAGAAAATTTTATAAACAGCTCATTGTCAAATAAATAACGATTTTAGAACTCATCCATGTTTTTTAACGAAATTTAGTCTTTTATAAAGAAAAAGACTAAGTTGCTCATTTAATTTAATATTTTTCATTTAAAATTAATGACTGCTATACCACGGTCGAATAAATTTCTTTTTATAGACCCTAGTCTAACGAATGTAAATTTTAACTGCAGAATGCTAGATCAGGATCTAGTAACAATTTTTTGTTAGGCCAAACTAAATGCTAAATTTTAACTGTTATGAATTTCTCCAAACTAAATGCTAAATGAATGTTGGTATCATTTAATTAAATTTTCTTTAAAATCTTAATCTTAATTGGTTTACTGATTAAGAAATGGATGGGTGTTTAACTTCACTTGCAACATGTAAATTTTTTTATCGAATCTTTCTTAACTATTGAGATTTATTGTCAAACGAAACGATTAATGTTGTTTAACGATTATCATTTTGTTGAGTAGAAAGTGAACACAATAAAATGTTGTATACATATCTTTTACAAGCTTACAACATTTGCTAATTTTTCACTCTCTCTTCCCCTCTAATTTGTTCAAAAGTTTAGAAAATGATACTTAGATCAACTCAGTTAAAAAAGCTGTTAATTTCTTTATGAAATATTAGAATATCCTTATTGTCAAGCCCCAATTTGACTAACTTTTGAACTCAGACCATAAAACCCAACCCGTCTTAAGAATAAGAAAGTGTAGAAGAAGATTATTTCAGGTTATAACATTCACAATTGGAAAAAATTAAAAGTAATTCTGATATTCAAATATATTTTGACAATGTTATTGTGAAAAAAAAAAAAACATGCATTTTTTAGGTTTTTTGGCAGCGAAATCTTAAATTAAGCAGAACCTTGTCATTTTTATTAGAGAAATTTTTATAAAGGATCTCTTGTAAAAGAAAAAAATTGATTTTAGGATTTCTTTTTTATTTTTAACGAAATTCAACAATTGTTATAGTAGAAAAAACTAAGATATCTTTGTAGTTTTAATTTTTTTTATATAATTCTTTACTGCTAGGCCAGATTCTAGCAAAATTTATTTTACTAAATCATGATCTAACGAGTGTAAATTTTAACAATAAAATGTTATATCGATTCTAGCAACAATTTTTTGCTAGATCTAAGCCTAACATGTAGCGTTTTAGTCTTCTCTTATGTTAAAAAGATTTGATTCTGTAAAAATAAAATCCAAAAGATTTTTTTTTTTCATTTTTTTTCACTTGAAGGGTATAAAGCCAACTCTCTTTTTAAAACTACGTGATTGTTTGTATCGCAGAATTTTTAAGAATCGAACCAAATCAAATTGAATCGATTTGGTCGGTATTTTTATTACAGTAATGATAATCGGTTCGGTTATTTCAAATAACCAAACCTTCGATTCGAACCTATTTTACTATAAANACTTAGACATATATATTAATTGTATTGAGTTTTGATATTATAATTTAATTATTTTTGTTATTTTTATAAAAATTTTATAATTATAATCAAATCGACTATAAGTTATTGAACTGAGCATATTACTTTAATTTCATAAGGTTTGATTCTTTTAATTAATCAATCGTTCAATTTAATAATTTAAATAATCAGTGAATTCAATTCGATTATAAAAATATCTTATTAACTTAGCAAATTGCACACCTAGTATATGTAACCAAATTTCCATTACTGATCTAACGTTTTCTGTGAAAGATGATGGAATCTGAAATTTCTCAGTAAAATCATTGGAGCTCGAAGCTACAGCTCTCCTGATGCGACGGACCGTCTGGGTCACGGTAGCCACACAGCCTCAACAGCAGCTGGTAACAAAGTAATAGGTGCAAGCTTTTATGGAATAGCCGATGGAATTGCCAGAGGAGGTGTTCCATCTGCAAGGATCGCAGTCTACAAAGCCTGTAACGACGAGGAGGGACAGTGCTTATCGTATGACATCCTCAGCGCCTTCGACGACGCAATAGCCGATGGGGTCGACATCATTTCTATTTCAATTGGGGGAATTCCAGTTGCCTTCAATAGAGACCCTATTCCGATTGGCGCTTTTCATGCGATGGAGAAAGACGTGCTCACCGTAAACTCTGCTGGAAATGGAGGTCCTCTGCATTCAACGGTAGCTAGTACAGCCCCGTGGCTTTTCTCCGTGGCCTCAAGTAGCACTGATCGTTCTATTGTCGATGAGGTTGTTCTTGGAAACGGAATGACACTAAACGTGAGTTCCCCGATTTTGCTTTAAAATTCGCATTTTCATTTCTAGCTTATCATTCTTCTTGTGCTCTGAACAATCAGGGAAAATCAATTAATGGCTACTCACTAAACGGAACAAAGTTCCCTTTGGTATATGGAAAAGACGCTACGAGCACTTGTGGCGAGTCTGCTGCTCGGTAATCCGTATAATCTTGTAATTATTTCCATGAATTTTGATTTTTCTCAAGGAAAGTTCAGTTCAGTAACATTTTCTGATGTTGTAATCAGATTTTGCGTGGTAGATTGTCTGGATAAGAAACTAGTGGAAAACAAGATTGTGGTGTGCGAGGATCACGACGCAAAAAGAGTAGCTGCTAAAGCCGGCGCAGCTGGAGCAATCGTGGGTGATCAATTTGATGAAGATACTGCCTCTATAGATCCCTTACCTGCATCACAGTTGTCCTTGAGTGAACTTCGTGTTGTGACAGATTACATAAACTCCACAAAGTGGGAATTGCATGGTTTAAAATTACGTTGTTTTACTAGTTAACTTCTGTTCTTCGCCTGAATCTGGGCTTCCTTTTGTTTTTCTGCAGAATACCATATGCGTACTTACCTAAGAGTACTACTTTAAGGGATAGAACTGCTCCAATTGTTGCTTTCTCCTCATCCCGAGGTCCGAATGGAATTGCTGAAGATATTTTAAAGGTCTGCTTTAATTACTGAGATTGTTTTCGTTTGCATATTGTATTTCTTTCAACTAAACTCCGGGTTTATAATATCTATGTCTTGTCTTGTTGGAATGTTATTTTGCACTGGCTGACTTTACGCTTTTTGTGCTAGTTAAAAGTTAAAATGACTTAGTTCTTCTCTCACCAACACCTAAGTTCTTAAAAGTAATCGGGCTGGATTTTTCAACTTACATGTTGTGTTTGTGTTGCAGCCGGATATAACTGCGCCAGGAATCGATATCTTGGCTGCTTATTCGCCTTTGGCTTCACCGTCAGGCGAGCTTTTTGATACGAGGTCGGTCAAGTACAACATAATGTCCGGAACTTCGATGGCTTGTCCCCATGTGGCGGGCGCAGCTGCTTACGTGAAGACATTCCACCCTCAATGGTCCCCTTCAGCCATCAAATCCGCTCTCATGACCACCGGTACGTACATTCACACTTTGGTCTTATATTATATCGGTTTCTTCGTTCCAAGCTTGTACTTGTAGTTATAGAGGCTTACTTGTCCATTGACATCCACAGCTTCTCAGGTGAACATCAAGAAGGATGATTTTGCAGAAGGAGAATTCGCATACGGTGCAGGTCATCTTAATCCTGTAAAAGCCGTAAATCCCGGTTTACTTTACGAAGCATTTAAAGACGACTATCAAAAAATGCTGTGCAGCATAAATGTACCTATTCATGGTAGTTGCCCCAAGGGGATCAAAGGGTCTCCTAGAGATCTCAACTACCCATCTATGCAGGCAGCGGTTAACACAAGCAAGCCATTCATAGTGAATTTTCCGAGAACAGTTAGAAATGTAGGGATAGCTAACTCAACGTATAGGGCAAAAGTGGTGTCGGATCCTAGAATCTATGTTGGTGTTACGCCTAAGGCCTTGGTCTTTGATGCATTGGATGAGAAGTCTTTTGAAGTGACCGTGTCGGGAGGAGGATTAGCGGAAGGTACAAGAGTATCGGCAGTGCTTGTGTGGATGGATGGCACTCACAGTGTGAGAAGTCCTATTGTTGTGTACACCAAATCAACACAGTGAAGTAGTATAATACTTGCTTCATGATGGAAATAATTTCAACTATCAGATGTGTTTTTTTGTTGGTAATTACATATGATAAATATGTAAGGAATAATTGTTTTTTATACATACTTCTCTCTCTAGTCTATCAGATGTGTTTTTTTGTTGGTAATTACATATGATAAATACGTAAGGAATAATTGCTTTTTATTCATACTTCTCTCTCTAGTCTATTAGATGTGTTTTTTTGTTGGTAATTAAATATGATAAATATGTAAGGAGTAATTGCTTTTTATACATACTCTCTCTAGTCTTTGTAAGACTTTCCGATGATCGTCCCAGACTCCCATGAAGTAGTCTGGTGTTTGTTAAGTGAGAATTATCAAATATGCACAACTTCAATTATTCAGCACTCTTCAGTACTCCTAAAATATGTAATCGAACTGTAAAGGCAAATTTTACAATCTAAAAATAAAGAAAGTAAATACGAGAGAGAAGAAGAAAGACTTACGAAGGGAAAACCATAGCTTTTAAAGGCGCGGATGAGACATTAAAACGGGAAGGTGAAAAGATGCAGCCGTCAAATGATAGAAAACAAGCAATGCCAATACATGCAACGAAACACCCAAAGACGTCAGTGCGTTACTTCTCTGTCATTCCACATTGAAACACTTCTCCCCCTCTATTCTCAAAGTAAGAAATGCTAGTGAGTTTGGCGAGTTCATGAGAGCTTACACTCATGCTTTTTCGAGTAGTGTCCATTGCGCCTCAAGTCAAAATGACGCTTTGGCTTTTCCCTATAAACACCTCCGACAAAAATCACATTTCATCCATTGTATATAACCCTTGAATTTAGATTTTCAATGTCGCTCTTATTCAGGAATTCTTCAACCACTACAATCTTGCCCCCTCTTAGTTCATCTTGCCCCCTCTTAGTTCACCCCAAATGCCTATAGGTTTTACTTTGCTTTGAGTTGATGAATAGGCTTTTTTATTTAAACTCAGGGTTTTTAAAATTTAGGATGACCTATATGGTCAAATCAAGATAGGGAACGTTTTCCTCAGAAACGAAAAGGAGAGGGTTAATAAAAACAACTCTTGAAAGGTGACAAAGGATGGGATAGAGATGTTCTGCTGGTCTGGGGAGAATGGGACGGTGCTGCGGCCAGCACCTCAGAATTGGCGAACTTTCAGTGTCCTTGCCCGAGCCCTGTTCTTCCCCTCTTTTCTTTTTTTCTTTCTTTTGTTATGTATTTTATAACTATTTCCGTTTTCTTTTTGTCTTTGCAGATAAATGGAGCAACAGGAAACCTTACTTCTCTCGAAGGAGACCATAACCTGCGTGGCTACTGCTTATCACGCGCTAATCAGTGACTGGAACTCGCTATTGTCCCAGCAAGGAGAGCCGTTTTTTACCCGATTCAAGCCGTTTCCATTGCCATCCCTCTTCCACGCTTTTCCACTGCCTCATCACCCCGCGAAGAAGCACTGCTGAAGAAGATTCTTCTTAGGGTGATTCTGCCGATTCTTCTTCATATAACGGGACTGCTTTCATTGACTGTTTTCAAATGATGAGGGGCTTCGAACAGTGGCCAACAGTTCCAATGAATGGAACGTCCGTCAGCGAACAGAACCTTCATCCTCCCACTCTACTCCTCTCGTTAATCAAGAGGTAACCTCGTTCACTCCTCTATCCTCTTCTCGTACTCCTCCTCCGGTGGTTATCATATCGAATTTGGTGGTGGCGAGTCCTTCTGCTTCTACCTTGGCTGGGAGGACTATGTCAGTTATTGGGGGAGTAACGGGAATCGTTTCTCGATTGCGCCTGAGGTTCTTCCAAGAGGCTCCTCGAATCCATGCTCTAGTCAGCCTTCTGGAGGATTCGCTTGCACCTCACACTCTAGTGCGTGAGATTGCTTTTGAGCGCAATTTTTCCGTTTTCAAGCATACGGAGATTAGGGCTCTTCAGTCTGTTATGAACCACGGCCTTGTTAAGTTAATTTACTTGACATTGTTTTTACTTTCAATTTCCTCTTATTCTTTCAAATGCATTTCTGCTTATTTCCGTTTCTTTCGTGTAGGTCATTCTGCGTTACAATACCCTTCTGGAGTATATTGCCCATGTTGAGGCTACGGTCAGCCCAGGAGTGGGAAGATACCCATGCTCACATTGCCGAGCTGCAACTGGAGGCTGAAGCAGCAAGCGAAAATGGAGGCCTTGAGGAGAGCAGAGCTTGGTCTCCAAGCAGCCACTTGGAAGCAAGCGGGGGAGATTGATTCTCTAAAAGCTGAAGTTTTTAAGCTCTCTAAGAGCTTAAAGAACGCTGAAGTGGAGAAAGAGCTTGCTCTGAGAGAGAAGGAGCTGGAAGCGTGGAAAATTTACCAAGCTGAGTTTGACAGAAAAAGTCTACAAAATGGGCTATCGCGATGCTATGTGCCAGACTCCACCTCGGCGAGCTCTTAAATAATGTTAGAGAGTCATCAACTAATGTTTTTTGTTAGCTACACAGTTCTGTCAACTCCTTTGTAAAAATATTTACTTAACAGTATTGTTAAGTAAACCATGTAACAGTTAGCTTTTTGCTAACCGTTATTGCCTGTGAGCTAAGCTAAGTTAGTTAGCTTAGTAGTTAGTCATTGTTATCTGTTTGTTGTTAGAATATTCTAATATGTATATATAAGGGAGTATGTATCATTATTTAAATTTAATGAAAGTTTACTGATTAGTAAGTCTTTTCCAAACCTTAACAATGATATCAGAGCTAATCTACTACTTTTTTTTGGCACACCTCATGCTAGCTCCAAGCTTTTAATTTCTTTCTGTTCGTATTGAAAAACCCTAGTTTCTTCGTTCGTCTCTGTCAACTCAGTAAGCTTCACCAATGGCTTCTTCGAGTAATAATTCAAGCTCTAGTTCCAATTCGAGCATGAGCATGGATGCACCTTCAGTGATGTCTTCAGTGCAGTTGTCAAATAGTTTGATTCTTGTCTCAATCAAACTCGATTGCAATAACTATATCTTCTAGCGACCTCAGGTACTTTCTACTGTGAATGCGTATGGTCTTGAGGATTACCTGCTTGGCGAAGTCGTATGTCCAGAACAGTTTATTATTCAGTCTATCACTACCACAACGAATACTGCTTCTCTTCAATCTCAAACTGCTTCTACAACAGTTCAAACTCTCAATCCTCTTTTAGTTTCTTGGAAAAGATGTGATCAGTTTCTTTTAAGCTAGCTTCTTTCATCCATTCTTGAGCTTATGTTTGGGCACATCGTTTGTTGTACTACTTCAAGTGAAGTTTGGCAAGCAAAGCAAGATTTGTTTGCTACTCAATCAAGGTCTATATTTCTTCAGTTAAGATACCAACTTCAAACCATCAAGAAAGGTTCTATGTCTATCAATGATTACATTCTAAAAATGCGTTCTATAGCAGATTCTCTTTCTACTTCAGGTTAACAAATTTCAGATGAAGACTTACTTCTTTATGTCATGGGAGGTTTAAATAGTGAATATGATTCTGTGGTTGTACATCTGACTGCTAGGCATGATCTTGTCACCCTACAAGAGACACAATTTATCTTACAAAGTCAAGATTTAAGGATTCAGCAATCACATTCCACACTTGCTGAAGCTTTTGTTGCATCAGCAAATATTGCAAATTTCTAGTCTAACGGAGGAAGAGGCAGAAACTCAGGAAATCTGGTTTTGGTAGAGAAGAGGCAATGGTAGAAACAATGGAGGAAGAGGAGGTCATGGTAATCAAAGGTCAATCTGTCAAATTTACAAAAGGATAAGTCACACAGCATTCAATTGCTATAATAGGTATGATGTTGAGTTTCATCAACCCAGTGATCCTCACTCTCAGAATTTTCAACAGTACACCAACAATTTTCAGCAGCAACATCCTGTAAATGAGTCTGGAAATGGTCCACGAATTACTGTTTATGTCACTACTCCAAGAAATACTGAGGATGAATCTTGGTACATAGATAATGGTGCTACTAACCATGTTACTTATGATCCTAATAACATGTCCATTCATTCTGAGTATAAACTCCAAGTGGGAAATGGAAATGGTAAACTCCAAGTGGGAAACGGTGAGTTTTTGCGTATTTCTCATATATTTTCTTTTGTCATCAACACTTGTACTGTTTCTTTAACTTTAAAACAAGTGCTTAGTGTCCCTAATATAACCAAAAATCTACTAAGTGTGTCTAGGTTAACTCAAGACACTAACATGGTCATTGTTTTTTACTCATTTTTTTTGTTTTGTTAAGGACATGACTATGAACCAAGTTCTTCTACGAGGCATTCTTAAGAATGCATTGTATCATTTCTTCATTCCAAGAGGTTCTTCAACATCACAAACTCTTATTCAGTCTTCAGCTTATCTCTTAATTGCTCAAGCTGCAGTAACAACTCTAATTCCTGCTTCTGTGTCAAATATTGGTTCTTTTAATACTGCACTTAGTCCAATTTCTACTTTTAATACTGTTGTAAGTAATACTAGCATACAAGCATCTACACTAGCATACAAGCATCTACTGTCAGTAATTCTACTCAAATTTAGCATAAAAGATTAGGGCATCCTTATAGTTCTGTCTTGAATCACGTATTGAAGGATCTTAACGCAAAATTATGTTCTTCAAAAGTTTTTTTACTTTTGTGATGCTTGTAAATACGGCAAATTGTCTCAATCATGTTTCCCACTATCTAACACTATTTTTTCTAAACCTTTTGAATTAGTTTACTCTGATATATGAGGTCCTACACCTACTGTTTCAATATCAGGTTTTAAATACTATGTAAGCTTTGTTGATGCCTACTCTAGATTTTCATGGATATATCTAATGAAAAACAAATCTGAAACAACCCCCATTACTTTGAGATTTATCACCTTTATTGAAATATTATTTGAAACCAAAGTTAAGTGTCTGCAAATAGGCTGGGGAGGGGAATATCGAAGCTTACAAACTCATTTAAACCGAGTTGGGATTCTTTTTAGACATCTATGTCCTCACACACATCAACAAATGCGTGTGTTAAGAGAAAACATAGGCATATCATAGAAAATGGACCTACTTTGTTATCTCAATCTAAAATGTCATTTCAGTATTGGTGGGATTCAATTTAAACCTCTGTTTTTGTCATAAACAGTCTACCTTCATCTGCCCTATCAACTAAATCTCATTATGAACTTTTGTTTAACACAAAACATGATTACTCCTTTCTTAGAACATTTGGTTGTACTTGTTTTCCTTATTTGAGGCCTTATAACTCTAATAAGTTTCAATATCATACCAAAAAGTGTGTTTTTCTTTGATATAGTAATCGACATAAAGATTACAAGTGTTTAGAACATATTTCTGGCAGAATTTTTATAGCAAAGAGTATAGTCTTTCATGAAAGTGAGTTTCCTTTTCAGTCACTTGTTTCAAGTTCTGTTGAAAAGTCTTTATCTTCTTCCAACTATAATTGGTCTTCCTATCCAATTCCTCACCATTTGCTCCTACCTATCACTACCAACAAGCATCACTTGGAATCTCAAGGTATTGGTGCAAATGATACAGCACATTTCAACTCTTTTCCTGCAAAAAATCAAGGTTCGGGTAATTATCCTTCTCCTTCTCTAGTTAATTCTATTTCTACTGCCCAAAGTTCCTCTCTCAAATGATACAATTAATTTTGTTATGTGTTTTCACCATGATTCTGAGCATGCTGTGTTAGATATATTACATGTTTTTGCATATGTTTCTGACATTAATGTTCCTAAAAATAGATCTGTCATAGCTAAATCTTCTACTATTTATAGACCTTGCCCAAATTTCACTCACAACATGACTGCTAGATCTAAATTAGGAACCTTTAAGCCCAAAGCACTTATTAATAGTATTAGTCCAGATTTTTTAGAACCTACATCTGTCAAATATGCTCTCACTCAACCACACTGGTGTGTTGCTGTGAAAGAGGAATTTCAAGCTCATTTAATGAATAAAACTTGGACCCTTGTACCACCAACTAATGATATGCATATTGTTGACAACAAATGGGTGTTTAAAACCAAATGTAACTCATATGGGTCCATAAGCAAGCTTTAAGCCAGACTTGTAGCCAGAGGCTTTCAGAAAATGTCAGGAATATATTACTTTGAGACCTTTAGTCCAGTAGTCAAGCCTTCTACCATTCGGATTATCTTGACCTTAGCTATTACATTTAATTGAGAAATTCAACAGATAGATGTTAACAATGCCTTTTTAAATGGTGAATTGAAAGAAACTGTCTACATGAAGCAGCCCACTGGTTTTCTTGATTCAGTCTATCCAAAGCATGTGTGTAAGCTTAATAAGGCACTATATGGTCTCAAACAAGCTCCTATAACTTAGTTTGACAAATTAAAAGGAGCATTGGTTCTTTGGGGATTTAAAAACTCTAAGTCAGATTCATCATTGTTCTATATCAAGACATCTGACTATACGATTCTTCTTTTGGTCTATGTTGATGATATACTCATCACTGGCAGCAATAAATCTCTCATACTCAAGCTTATTTTTTATATTGACAACCATTTTGCATTGAAAATGCTTGGTCCTCTAAGTTTTTTCTTTGGATTTGAAGCTTTTAGGGATAAAAATTGGTATTTATCTTACACAGTCCAAGTATACTCTGGACTTACCCAAAAAGACTAAAATGACATATTCAAAAGAGTGTTCTACACCAATGTGTTCTGCTACTAAACTCAGTACCTTCTTTGGTGAGCCATTTGAGGATCCCACTCTTTATAGGAGCACTATAGGAGCTCTACGGTATCTTACTATGACTAGATCAGATGTCACTTTTTCCTATGAACAGATTAAGTCAATTTCTTCAGTCCCCTACATATGATCATTGGAAAGCATGCAAGAGAGTTTTGAGATATCTTAAAGGAACAGTTGATTCAGGTTTGTTTTTTCAACCAGCACCTCACTTATCCCTGGAATGTTTTACGGATTCAGAATGGGCAGGCTGCATTGATGACAGGAAGTCAACCTCTAGTTATTATGTCTACTTGGGAGGAAATTTAATCATTTAGAGCTCAAGTAAGCAAAGGGTAGTCTCACGGTCAAGTGTTGAATCCGAGTATAGGGCTCTCTCTCAAGCTGCAACAGAGATACTGTGGTTGCAGTCTCTCTTTACTGAACTTCAGATTAAAACTTCAAACTGCCCTACCCTTTGGTGTGATAATGTTAGTGCTGGATTGTTAGCCTCAAATCATGTATTTCATGCTCGGACCAAACACATAGAGGTTGATGTGCATTTCGTAAGGGAGAAAATCCTTCTAAATAGCTTGTAGTCAAGTATATCTCTACTGAAATTCAAAATGCTAATATTTTCACAAACCTATTGCTCAAGACAGATTTTAGATGCTGAGACACAAGCTCAATGTTCATTCTTTACCCTTTCGCTTGAGGGGGAGTGTTAGAGAGTCATCAACTAATGTTGTTACTTAGCTACACATTTCTGTCAATTCCTTTGTAAACATTTACTTAACAGTGTTGTTAAGTAAACCATGTAACAGTTAGCTTTTGCTAACTGTTACTACACGTGGGCTAAGCTAACTAAATTAGTTAGCTCAGTAGTTAGTTATTATTATATGCTAGTTGTTAGAATATCCTAATATGTCTATATAAAGGAGTTTGTATCATTGTTTAAATTTAATGAAAGTTTACTGATTAGTAAGTCTTCTCCAAACCTCAACACAGAAGAACCTCCAACTCCTCCCACTAGCCCCGAACTTCCCCCTGTTAAAGCCCCCCACTGAAACCCTAACTGTCGCCCCAATTGTTGACCTCCAAAAGCACATCACCATTGATGAATGAACTCTTTTTATCTGATAATTTTCAATTTCAATGAAAAAACTCTTTTCCTTCATATTGTTGTCTTCAACTCTTCTTCTTACTAGGTTTGATCTAAAACCCATTTACTTGCACTTGTGATTTTCTTCCTCTAAAAATTTCTTTCATAATTCACTTTCCCATTTTTTAGGAATATCTCTCCAAAATGTTTCACAATTCTCACTCTTCCATATAGAGTCCACTTTTGAACACATGGGGATTTCTAGGTAGAAATCACTTATAAAATACTTTGATCTTTTAAATGAAATTTGTTTTGGATTATGGATGATTCTTTTAGTAGGTTCCATTCAAAAACATTTAGAAAATACTTAATTTGATCTTCTACGTCAAATCCGTTCCGGATCATGGAGGGTCCCCTAAGTAGGGTCTAATACTACTAGAAATTTGACATTTAATGATGGTAGGTAAAAAATATAGACGACGGTTCATTTTATAAGTGTCATAATTTCACTAATAAAATATTACTGTCATAAATTATTCTATACACGATGGTAACTTATTACTACGTCGTGCAAACGTATCTGTTCTATTTCATGATGGTAGAAAAATGTCACGCGTAAAAATGATATTTTACGACGACAATTATTAAGTGTCATTATTGGTTTACGACATGTTTTTCAAATAACGTCGTGCAAATATGTCTTGATACATTTCACGAGGATGTTTTGTAAAACGTCGTAAGAGAAAGTCAAAATTATTTGATATTTACATTGGTAAAAATTTATAACTACGTGAAAAGTTTTCTGGAGAGGGGAAATGACGTGGCCAATTTTATACTTTCTTAATCATGTCTCTCTCGCAAGAAATTATTAAATGGGGCGGCCACAATGTGACCTAGATCTCACTTACGTGAAAAATGATTCATTGATTTAAATCTGAACGGGTATGATTTGTTTATAACGAAATTGGAAAAACACATTTATATTTTATTTATTTTTCTTTGTAATTTAAAACTTATTGACCATTGGATTGCCCATCAACGGTCAGCCGGTGGCCGGTGGTCCTGATAACTCTCCTCTTTCTCCTTCCCTCTACTCTCCGCCATTTTTCATCTGTTGAATTTCAGAGGGTAATGTAATCGGTCTCCAACACGCCTCAAGCAGCGCTCTTCGTTCTTGTTCAGATTTTTCATTTGATTTTTGATAAACCTTTGATTTCGAATCTGAGTTTGAAATAGTTAGGGTTTCTAGCTTTACTTTCCAAATAGGCTTGGTTTCAATTTCATTTTCTATTTATTTTCTCTCCCTATCGTCTTCGTTCTTCGCCTTTCACTCTGTTTGATGTTCTCCCTTTTGTTCTAAGGCTGTTATTCCCCTTATTATCGAGATTCTTTTTTACGATTCCTGTATGCGAAATTTTGAGCTTGGATTTCCTTTTTCACCATTTCCATTTTTATCACTAGTCTGGGAAGTTACTAGGAACCTCTCGTGTAATTGAAAAGTTTGATGGATGAATCTTTTTGGGCGGCCCTCATTCACGCACTTTTTGGGTCATTTGGCATGAGAGAAATATGAGGGTTTTTGAGGGGTTGGAGAATTCTTTTTTGTAAAGTTTTTTTATTTCTACACTCGTATTCATAAAGAATGGCTGGATGTTCTATTAGCCGGTTTAGATTTTGAGAACAAATGGGTGAGTGGAATTCACGATTTTTGCTCATATCAGGTTATAATTACAAAGTCTCGGGGTTTTGGTTCTAATACATATCGTACTTACCAAAAAAACTCACTGCTATTCGATTCTCTTTTAGCGATTTTACCATCAACAGTTGCTGACGCGATGGACTTCTCAGGGTTGAAAATTCTCAATCTCGAAAAAGGGTTTATACGTTATTTGCAAATAAGCTTTCAATAGTTGGGGAAGAAGCGGGTGATGGCACCAGCGGAGAATGTTGACTTGTCTGCCATCAAATATGAGCCACAAGTAATTCAAGGCCTTGAAGATTCTTGATTATCGTTGCCCGTATTTGAAATTTCGTTCTTGTTTTTGAAAATCTGATTAAATGCGTACGATGATCTAAGCAGACTTAAGTCTGTGCTGATGGGTTTTTGTTCTTGGGGTTTTTGAAATGGGTAACTGAATTCCATCCTCAAGGTCTTCACTTTATACTTTCTCCTTGTCTTAATTGCTCTGTTAGAAAGTTCCAGTGGTTTCCAAATTGACTTGCTGCTTTTTTCTTGGAGTATTCTTTTAGCATATTCATCAGACTCTCACCGTTGCTACCGATTCTATGTTTAAATAGGCTGTGTTTGGAAACAAGCACAATAAATCATACAGATAGAAGTTTGGAAAATGAAATACAAATGGAATTGAGTGTTGAGGGATACGGGGAACTGATAATTCCATGTAAATGCACTTACAAATATGTGATCTTTCAAGAGCAAAATAAAGTTAGTAAATGGTCAATTTGTCTGGATAGAGAAATGTCATCGCTGATATTTTCTTTGATAATCTCTCGTTTAAAGTTTGAACCATCAATGATATCTAGACTTAGAGAGTGTCATAACAAGTGATTCAAATTTCCTAATGGTTGGAAGCAGGGGATTTTGAAGGGAAAAACCGACTATTTATGGAAGGGTGCTACTAAATTTAGTTCAGAGAAACTGTTATTATTCAATGATGAAAGAATTCATGACTGGAATATTTATTTTTGGGTTAACAATTAAAGTAGCACAGATTTTTATTGGTGCATTTGTTGTAACAGGAAATATTCCAAGGTCCAGTTTTCCTGGTTACTTGTCATCCGAAGCACCCTTATTTCACATTATACAACTGCAGGCGCTGCTGATCTGCGAACTGTTCCTTCAGATTATTTGCAAAAAGATGTAGAATTTTAATTTGAGGATGGAAGAATATTTTTGCTTGGAGAAAGGCTCGTATATGTTTATAAACCAAAGGAAATGTTGCAAAAGTTTCAACTGGATACGAGGTAATGGAAAGGAATTTGATCTCAATACGTGTAAGATAAAGGAATATGGTTTGGGGAATCGTAAATACAATTGGAAAACTTAGTTTTTCTCGTCTTCCATATATTTCTGAGTATGAAATTAAATTTTGGTGGGTGTTATGAAAATGTAATCAATTTCATTATATGTTGCTTTTTATTGCTTGTAAAATCACAGATGAAGGGAAAAACAAGAGACCGACAACTGGAGAAGATTGGGAAATGGAGAGCAAAAAGAATGACAAGAAATAGACACCGTAATTTTTTTAGTTAGTGTCATTTTTTCAGCGTCTAAAGCAATTCCCCTACTTCCTTTGATAAATTATTCGACTGATTTATGAGTTTTAATTATGTCTTAGTTACTTTCCACTTGTTTTCTATTCCCCCTTACTAAATATACGTAGAAAATGAAGTGTTGGCAGCCACCGAATTGTCTTAATATAGAAATCTTTTGTGAGATATTCTCTCGTCTTTTTTTGGTTGGTCTCTCATGTCAAAGTTCTTTGTAATTCGCATATCTGCTTGGTTAGTTCTGGTTTAATATTAAGCACTTGTTAGCTATAAGAAGTGAAATCAATGGTTCCTGGTAATTGGGTTCTTAGAAAGTGCTTCAAGATTGTGATTTGTGGGATGAATTTGTTTTTCCAGTGTATGAATAGTGGGTTATGTTCAATGTTTTTCCTTGTGAATTTCTTTAGCTGCATGCCTTGTGTGTTTCTAATATAGACCCTTGGAAATAATTGATTAGTATTGACACGTCTTCCTTTCTCTTCTTTTTTTGGTGGCAGTTAAAGGAATCGACCCTTCTAGGAGAGAGAGGTTGATTAATCTTCTTGACATAGATCTGCGATAGAGGATGCATAAGGTATCTGATGGGCAGCGATTGGATTTCTCTTCGAAGTCTGAATATGATGCGCTTCTTTGATAGTGTGATATTTTTCTTATGTCAAATAAGTTGTATAGACAAAGTAAGGGATGAAATTTCTTTGTAATGATTTTTATTTGTTTTGTTGGAATATAGCATATAAATGCTGAGAGTTTAATGTTCGGTATTTGTCTTCATTAATTGGATATTTTCAGAGAAAATATAATTAGGTTGAGGTGAATTTTTAGGGTGGAATAAAAAAATTAAAAGCAGTACTCACGACGGTAGATGTAAAAACTAAAATAAAAAAGGATAATCTACCACGATGACAATAAAAAAATGGCGTAGTAGAAGTGGAACATTGACGACGATAAATAAAAGTAATGTCGTAATAAGGGCACTGAATTGCAACGGTAGAAATCATCTTTATGATGGTGGTTATCAAAAGTGTCGTAATAATCTCCATAATACACAACGGCCGTGCACTTCTCACGATGTTAGTTATTACGATCGTTGTTAATAGTTTTACTAGTTATGACAATATACAAAAATGTAACGACATTTGTCTTCATAAGCATCGTGGTAGGATTAGCATGTTACGACGTTTTTAGAAAAAAAAAACCCCCGTTGTAAAGATATAATTTTATGACGGTTTTTAACCTACCGTCGTGAAATGTAAAAAAATTACACGACACACACATAGACGGCGGTGAATCCCCGTCGTCTATAGTATTAGACAACTGGTATTTACCGTCGTAAAAGGCCATTTTTGTAGTAGTGTGTTCAGAAACACTTAGAAAATACTTACTTTGATCTTCTTAGTGAAATCCATTTTGGATCATGGAGAACCTTCTATATATGATCCGTCACATTTCACTTAGAAAATTTTTCGATTCACTTTAACCTTTTCAGGTGAAATCCATTTTTGGTCACTTGAAAGATTTAATTCATCAAACTTGAGTGTTTCCATTCACGCTTTTGGAAAGTTTTATGCCCATTGTAGGGAGTTTTGATTTATAATAGCTTAGGCTCCTTGTAGAGCTTAAAGCGTCTATGTTTACTTCTGTGAACTCACACTCATTATAGGACATTTAGCTCTCAAGGACTTAAGTTCATTTTAAGAACTTAGGGGCCTCGTTTCTTTTTTAGAACTCACGTCCATTGTAGGACATTTAGCTCTCAATGATTTAAGTTCATTTTAGAACTCAAGGGTCTTGTTTCCTTTTGAGAACTCACGCCCATTGTAGGGCATTTCACTCCCAATGACTTGAGTTCATTTTCAGAACTCATATGCCCCGTTTTCTTTTAAAAACTCACTCCCATTGAGGACATTTGGCTCCCAAGGACTTAAAAGTTCATTTTCAAAACTCAATGGTCCCATTTCCTTTTGAGAACTCACGCCTATTGTAATGACATTTAGCTCTCAATGACTTATAAGTTCATTTTCAGAACTTAGGGGTCCCCTTTCTTTTTATGCATATCATGATTAGCGAAAGCATTAAAAGCAAATGGACATCATTTTTTTCGTGGAAACCCCTTAACGGAAAAAATAATAGGGTATAGTAATCTTCATTATGAAAGAAATATAAAAGAATTACACATGGTATTTGCGTAAATAAAAAGCATTCCATTGCTTGGACAATTTGTTACAAATGTGAGCCATCAGGTGGCAATACATGTTTCCTCAGATTGCCTTGACAATGAATGGTCTTTCCTAATTCAGACCTAGCTTCCCTTCATTTGTCTAGAATACTTTTTTTAGCACAAGATCTCCAACTCAGAATTCTCATTTGTTTACCTTATTCAAACAGTAATTTCTTCTTTTTTATCGTAAATAGATAATTTGATGAGCACAGCTTTTCATCTCTCTTCTAGAAGATTGAGGATTTCTGTCATCTGTTCTGTGTTTGATGCTTGATCAATGTCGAATCTTATCGTGGGCTTCCAAACTCAACCTGTATGACAGCTTCAACTCCATATGCCAGAAGAAAAAGGGTTTCACATGTCAGCTCTCGTGGTGTATTTCTATAGGTCCAAAGCACTGACGATAATTTTTGCACCCATTTTCCTTTAGCAGATTCTAGCCATTTCTTTAGATTTTCAAATATTGTTCTGTTCGACCTTTGTGCATGTCTGTTTCCTTGTGGATAGTAGGGTGTAGAGAGTATGTTTTTTATTCAAAGTCCAACACGGTACATTTTAACTAATCTTCTCGTAAATTACAATCCTTTTGTGAGAGACTAATGTATGAGGAATTCCATACCTGCATATGATATTTTTCCATAGAAACAGTTTAACCTCTTCTTCTCATACTCTGGCTAACGCTTTCGTTTCAATCCATTTAATAAAATAATCAGTCTCTACAAGCAAGAATCTCTTTTGAGCGGGAGCCATTGGGAGCGGTCCCACTATATCCAATCCCCTATACATGAACGGCCATGGGCTCACCAAAGTTTTTAGATCTTCCAGGGACACTTTAGGAATAAGGGTATAGTGTTGGCATTTGTCACATTTTTTAACAAACAACTTTGCTTCTTCATGCATTTTGGGCTAGTAGTACCCTTCGTTCACTACCTTGTTTGCTAAAGATCTCCCTTCAGCATGATTTCTTTATATTCCTTCATGTCTTTCAAACAGTACGTACTTGGCTTCCGTTGGTATGAGACATTTGAGATATTACCCAGCAAAAGACCTCAGATAAAGTTTTCCTCAAACTAGAGAGTATCTGGCGCTTCATTGCTAAAGCTTTCGGGCTTCTGTTTTGTTAGTTTGAAGATTTTCATTCATAAGATAACAGATGATATCTTCATGCCAATTATTTTCTTGATGTCGCGTTTCTATTTCACCTTTTATTTGTACAAATTGTTTGATACTAGGCTCGCTAATAAACTCCACGGAAATGCTCCTTTTATTCGGGAGTTGCCCTAAAACCCCAGGTTGACTAAGGTGTATGCTCGGGATTTTTCTATTCTCGGTATCTATTAAATCTCATACTTCTTTAATACTAGCAACACTTATTTAGCCCGTTGTAAGTATTACAACATCCTAACATCCTAGTGCATTTTGCATTGTACTCTCCTGAAATCTGGTTAATTTAATATGGCATCACAAAATATTTTAATTTTCATTACCCCTAATTCGTGAACCAATTGGATTCCAGCCAGTGGTGCTTCGTATTCAGCTTCATTATTGGATGATTTGAAACCAAAGGACAATGCTTGTTCAAGTATTTCACCTTGTGGGGCTTGGATGACTACTCATGCTCCTACCCACGGTGATTGGTGGCTCCATCAGCATATAGAGTCCAGACCCCTTCTTTAGACTCCATTACGGTTGAGTGATGTTGGTCCTCTTCGTAGGTGAATTCGGCAATGAAATCTGCTAGCACTTGGCCTTTGATGGAAGTTCTTGATGTGTAGCGAATGTCATACTCGTCCAACTTAACTGCCCTTGAAAGTAAGGCTTTAGCTTCCTCGCGGCGACGACTAACGCAAGTACCAATTTTTCTATCTTTTTGTACCATGTTTCCTTAGCTACAAGACTTTTGCTTACGAAATATATTGGTCTTTGTCAGATCTAACAAATGCAGCGCTCATTGCCTTTTTTAAAACTGCAAGGTAAAGCAATAATTTGTCCTTTGACAACGGCTTTGAGAGCAGCAGTGGAGACGTCAAGTATTATTTTATTTTCTATAGTGCTTCTTCCCTTTCGTTATCCCATTGATGTCTAGAATTCGTTTGCAGTTTTACAAAAACATGGCATGCATATTTCTATTGACCTTCCCAAAAATCTATTCAGTGCAGACAATTTTGTCGTTAAGCTTTGAATCTCATTTTTGTTCCTTGGGGACTTTATCTCTATTATTTCTCTAACTTGGACGAGATTGACTTTACTTCCTCTTTGAGTGACCAACTATCCCAAGTACTTCCCTGCTGTTACTCTGAAAGTGTAGTTTTTGGGATTGAGCTTTATGTCGATTATTCTCGAGGCTAGGAAGGCTTTGTTTATATTACAGCTGTGATCCGTTCTTCGCTCTGCTTTCACTAACATATCATCCATGTACACTTCCATTGTTCTTTCTTTTTGTTTCTCAAAGATTTTGTTAACCAATATTTGATACGTTGCCCCTGCATTTTTAAACCAAAGCGGCATTACTGTATAGCAAAATATCCCAAGATCATTTATAAATGAGATTTTTCTTGATCGGATTGGAACATTTTCACTCCATTATATCTTGAATATAAATCCATGAAGCTCACCAGTTTATGGCCTAAAGTTTCATTGACCATCTGATTGATTCGTGATAATAAATAATCATCCATCGGGTAGGATTTGTTTAAATCAGTGAAGTCTACACAAATTCTCCACTTCATGTCCTTCTTTCTGGCCATTACCACATTTTCTAACCATTCTGTGTTGATAACTTCTCTACTAAATTTGGCGTCGAGCAATTTTTCTTCTTTTTCTTTTCTGGCTGCTTTTCTTTTCGGGGTGAACACCTGCTTCTTTTGTTTTACGGGTTTCACAAAAAGATCATTATTCAACTTATGACATATAATTTATCATCGATACCTTACATTTCAACCACCTTTTTGGCAAATATGTCAACATTCTATCTAAGAAACTTTGTTAGTTCTACCCCTACCCTTGCTGTCTTTCCATTACCAATGTCTACGAACTCTGTTTCACTAACAACTTCATATCTAGGATTACTTGCGTCGTGCTCCTTGTCAGATAATTACTACTAGTCAGCTATCTCTTTACCTTTGTTAAAAAGAAGCCTCATGTTTTCTAGCAGAATCAAGCACTGTCACAATGCAACAGTGGGCGACCGCCTGATCTCCTTTGATTGTCTTGATGCCTTACGGTGAGGGTACTTTGGCACTTGATAGTATGTTGACGAGATTGCTTTCATTTTATGGATCCAGATCCTCCTTAATATGACTTTGTAGGGTGAAGGTGTGTCTATCACCACGAAATCCATGACGTAATTAAACGGCTCAGTGTTTACCATGAGTGGCAAGATCCCTTCTAAGTAAGTTATAGTGCCGTTAAATCCAATCAATGGTTGACCAGCGTTGCATAGCTTTGGGGTTCCCATGGACATTTTGGCTATAATGGATCGATGACGCACGTTAACAGCACTCTTGTCGTCAACATGTACACTTCGTAACAAACAGCTATTGCGATAGTGATTACCAGCGCGTCATGTGCCTGTCATGTTGTCTGTTGTCACTCTCATCAAATATTATTGGGACATCATCGCTTTTTCCATGCAGCCAATCATTTTTGTTGAGAGTGGGTTTTTTGCAGTATATTTTTCTCTAATTCTTTGTTGTCCCTTCTAATTCCATAAGGGCAATGATGGTATCAACGATTCTCAACGACTCTCTATTTTGGGGTTCGACACCAAGTATACAAACGCTATGAACGACTTTTGTTAACATATCTGCTAGGTTGTCTCTAGTATGGATTTTTTGCATATCCACACTTCCTTCTTCCACCTTTTCACGAATGAAATGATATTTGACTCTTATGTGTTTTGTCTTCAAGTGAAACGCTGTATTTTTTGCTAAGTGCAAAGCGCTCTAACTATCATAAAAAATAGGAATTTTCTCTTGTTTATGTCCAAGCTTCTCCGATAGCATTTGCAACCAGATCGCCTCTTTACTAGCTTCTAAAGATGCCACGTATTCTGCATCCGTCGTTGAAGTTGTTACGATTAGCTATAGTTTGAAACCTAATTCATCTAGCAAGAGTAAACACATAACTTGTGGTGGACTTGCTTTTGTCAAGATCGCCTGCAAAGTCTGAATCAACGAAACCTCTGCCAATAAAGTCTGATCTTACATAACACAATGTAACATTTGAGGTACTCCTGACACATCTCAGGATCCTCATCACAATACTCCAATGTTCTATACCAGGATTTGCCATGTATTGACTAACCGCTCCCACTGCTTGTGCAATGTCTGGTCTTGTACATACCATAGCGAACATTAAGCTACCCACTACTGATGCATATGGTACTCAAGACATTTCTATCATCTCTTCTTCACTTCTAGGTCTCATCCTTGAGGATAACTTGAAATTAATAGGAAGAGGGGTAGAAATTGGCTTAAAATTTTGCATATTGAATCGTTGTAAAATTTTCTTCGAATCATTCTTCTAAGAAAGCCATATCGTCTTATTATTTCTGTCTTGGTGAATTTGCATCCCTAGAATCTTGTTTGTTGGTCCCAAGTACTTCATTTCAAATTCCCTAGCCAACTAAGCCTTCAAATCTTTAATATGATCTTTCTTCGGACCTGTTACCAACATGTCGTCAACATACAACAACAGAATAATCAAATCACCATCATCAAATCTCTTATACTAGGCACAAGGATCTGGGTTGAGTCTGATGTATCCAAGACTCATGATGAAGGATTAAAGCTCTAATACCACCATCTCGGTGCCTGTTTAAGACCGTATAAAGATTTTTTCAACCTGCAAACCAAGTTCTCTTTTCCTTTTTCTTCAAAACCTCCTAGTTGGAGCATATAAATATCTCTTTCAAGTTCCCCATGAAGAAATGCAGCTTTCACATCCAACTGCTCTAAATACAAGTCAAATATTGCACATATCGCCATGACCACTCGCACCGCTGTAAGTTGAATAATATCTCATTGAAGTTGACGCATTCTTTCTAAGCAAATCATTTAACCACCAATCTAGCACGATACCGTTCACTAGATCATTGCCATCTTACTTGATCTAATAGACCCATTTATTCCCAATGGCCTTTCTTCCTTCTGGTAGTGGAACAAGGTCTCATGTTCTATTCTAATGGAGAGCTTAAATTTCTTCTTGCATTGTTGCCATCCACAGAGAAGCTTTTGATCTTTTAATAGCCTCATGAAAAGTTGATAGCTATCCATCCTCTGTTAGCAAAGACGGCGGTTGGTTTTCAATTACCAGTCCACATCTCCACAGTCTAAGTGCTAAGCTAGTTCTCTCCTCTCCTCAGTTGACTGTTGAAGATGTGGACTTGAAAACTTAGCTTACTCTTGTTCTTCGTGCTTCGGTGCAACCTTAGAATAATATGAAACTTCTTCTTGATTTTTAATTACAATAGTCTATGGTTTCTCTTGTGAAGCTATCATTTTCTTTTTCTTGTAGGTTATATTCTAAGAAGATTACGTCTCTGCTGATGATCACCTTGTGGCAAGTGGGATCCCACAGGCGGTACCCCTTCACTCCATCAGCATACCCTAAGAAAACACATTTCCCAAATTTTGGATCCATCTTTTATGTTTCTTGGGCATTATACATGACATATACAAGACTTCTAAACGTATGTAAGTGAGAATAACCATATGGCTTACCAGTCCACATCTCCATTGGTGTTTCCAGATCGATTGCGGTTGAAGGTAACTGATTGATCACATGGCATGCGATCTTGACTGCTTCAACCCAAAATGACTTTGCTAACTTGGCAGTTCTCAACATTGCTCTTGTTCGCTCCAACAATGTTCGCTCATCCTCTCTGCTACTTCATTTTATTGTGAAGTGTACGTCATCGTGAACTATCTCTTAATACCTTCTTGTTAACAAAATCTATCAAATTCTTCACCAGTGTATTCTCTTCTATTTTTTATCCTTGAACACTAGATCTTTTCTCAGACTCAAGCTCCACACACGCTTTGAAAGTTTTGAAAACTTCAAACACATCTAACTTCTTCTTTATTGGATACACCTAACATCTCCTAAAGAAGTCATTGATGAAAGAAACAAGGTATCTGGCACCTCCTAGGGATAGAACTGATGCTTGCCAAACAACAGAATGGATCAGCTCCAAGATAGTTTTACTTCTAACAATAGAACTGGTGAACTTTAATTTGTGATGTTTACTAATAACACAATGCTCACAAAAGGGTAATGGAATCCTTTTAAGCCCTGGAAGAAGCTTTTGTTCTGTGATCTTCAAACCTCATTTTGACATATGGCCAAGCTTACGGTGCCACATCATCGTAGATTCTTCTGCCAAACTTGCCGTCGTAACAGATGTTACTCCCTCTTATAGTGTTTCTCCTTTAAGCATGTATAAATTCATAGCTATCTTTTCGCCTTTCATCACCACAAGTGTGCCTTTTACTATCTTCATGATCCTGTTTTGTACATGGGTTCCGTACCCACTACTATCTAAATGTACCAAAGATAATATATTTTTCTTCAGACTTTTCATATGTCGTACGTCCTAGATGGTGCGAACAATATCTTCATACATCTTGAGTTTGATAGTACCAATACCAGTTATCTCCAAGGCATGATCATCTCTCATGAACATAAACCCCCTTGAAATGGGTTCATATTGGTGTAACCATTCTCTCCGTGAGGTCATATGCCACATTGCTCTTGTATTTATAAGTCAGACATTAGAGAACCTACTTCTGCCTTCAGTAACTGTTGTTGCCTCACTATATAAAATCTCACCATCACATGAGGTACTTGCTGCATAACTCTGAGCTTTTGATGACTCATGACTTTTGCTTTTGTCCTTTCCATGCTTCTTGAGATGCCAACACTCCCTTTTATAGTGCACTTTCTTGCCACGGTGATGACACTTGATGTTTTTCTTACTTCTAGATTTTGATCTACTCTAATTTTAACTCCCGCTAGGGCCACGTTCCATTGATCTCTCCCTCATCACCGTCAAAGCTTCAGCTTGTTTTGAGCCTTCAGTCTGTCTTCCTTGCTCTTGCGCCGACTTTCTTCTTCAAGAACCGCAGTTGCAATATCATCAAAGACTAGAGCTTCTCCATTGTTGGTCAAATTGATGATGCGTTGATCATACAAATCAAATAGACTTTGCAGTAGAATTTTTGCACATCCACCCGCCTCTATGGTATGCCCCATTGATGTGAGCTGTGAAAATAGAGTGTTTAGGGTGTTGATGTGGTCATTCACCAAAGTCGACTCAATCATCCGAAGTGTGTAAAGTTTCCTCTTACAGAATATTTTGTTGTGTAGTGATTTAGCCTCGTACAATTTTGTTAAAGTATCCCAAAGCTCTTTTACAATTTTTTTTCTCTGCCACGCTTGGCAATACTCCATCGGCTAGTACTAGGTACAGATTAGCAATGGTGTTACCATCCATCTCATTCCACTTGCAGTCAGTGATCTCCTTGTGCCTATCTCCAATTTGTCGCCAAGCAATTATCTTTTCTTAAGGTTGCTCTCATTCTCATTTTCCACAATGAGAAATTATTCCCATTGAATTTTTCTATTTTGTACTTCGTCGCCATTATTGAAGATGCCTTTTCTCCACTAATTGGATCATAGGGTATCACAAAAACTGGCTATAAACTTGGTGCTCTGATACCACTGTTAGGAATGTTGGGGTATTAGACTCACAATCACAACTGAAGTCGTGTAATGAAAATGAGACAAAACGATAGGCAACTCGTAGAATGATTATATTATGACAAAAGGATTACAAGAATTTCTCACTAAAATAAGGAGACCGCAATTGACAATACGCTCTCTCTTATAATAGGAGAAAACACACTCTTTAACAAAAATGAAAGACAAGGAAAGACTCTAATATTTAGGAGAAACTAATTTTCTCTTTAAATCACTCTCACTCTTGCTCTCTAAATTTTCTTCAAGCTAGATTGCCAAAATACCTTCTCCCACATATATTTATAGGTGAGAGAGGTGGTGGAAGAAGCTTGCTTCTTGCAAGCTCTAGAATCTCCTACTACTACTACTTGGTTCTAATAAGTTGTAGAAGCTTGCTCTAGCAAGCTCTAAAAGCTCCTTCTACTAGTTGCTTCTATCAAGTTGTAGAAGCCTGCTTCTAGCAAGCTCTAGAAGCTCCTTCTACTACTCGCTTCTAGTAAGTTGTAGAAGCTTGCTTCTAGCAAGCTTTAGAAGCTCCTTATACTACTTGCTTCAAGCAAGTTGTAGAAGTTTACTTTTGACCAAAGTCAAAATCTTTTTCCTTAAGCAAAATGGCTTTACACCACAATAAATTATATATTACCAAATATGATAGACAAGTTATAATAGATACATAAATAGAATATGACAAATAGAAAAATTATATCAGCATACCTTTTTAAAAAAAACAAGTGAGCATTTTGAGAAGAACAAATTATTATGTACTTGTGTACTTATTTTCAAGAAACTCTGAGATGTCCATATAATTAAATCACTAGTTTTTCTGCACATGTGAAGCTTTAAGGAATGTTGGTAAATTGTTATAAAACTAAACTAATATTTATATATATTTCATATATGTAGAAAAAAACTCCAAAATCAAATAATATGTCCCCAAGTCTCAGTCTCAATCTTTTGCATATATATATATACACACACTATATATAAAAGTCTAGAAGTTGGAAAAATATTTTTGGACTGTGTTACTCCTAATTGTTTTTTAAATTTCCTATATTATGCTTTCAAATCTATTATGTCAATTATTCATATGAAAATTTTTCTTTAACTACTTTGTATTTATCATCTCAATTATTTATATAAAAAAGTTTTTTAAACTGTTTTATTTAAATTATCATATTTAAAGACACTTTCACCAAATTATTAATCTAAAACTTAAAACACTAATCAAAGTAAAAAAGTAAGTCTCAAATTAACCTAATATTTTTTAGTTAGTATTTTTTTATTATCATTTTTATGTGTACATCAACGAACGAGCATCTAAAACAAAATAAAAAAATCTATTGAGCGGAAGGAATATAAAAACTCTATAATACTTATTTGCACCTTTTCTTTAATTAACTTCACAAAGAAAACACATATATTAAGAAAAAATTACATGCATAGTAATAATATTTGTAAAACTTTATATTCACATGCAACGCACATATCAGAAACTAATTATATTAAATGGGAGAATGATGTGAGAAACCTTTTTATCATTTTTGTCCAACTATTTTTTTTAATTACAACTTCAACCCTTACATCTACATGTGTCTGATTCCTTTTGGTTTAAGTTTGAAAATTTCACAACCTTCTAAAAATACATGAAATGATGCACTATTTCAATATGACAACCTTTAGATTACAACCCTTTAAGACAACTTTACATGCTTCTGAAATATATGAAATGACACACAACTTCAATATGACAACCCTTAAACTACATTTACTTAATACAAACTTTACAAATCTAAACCAACATATTACAGATTATAATTTTCAAATTTCATTTCTATAATACAACTTACATATCTCAAAGTTACAAAAATGATTATTTTTTAAATTAATTTATTCATTAATTTAGTAAGAAAATTATTAAATTTATTAATTTACAAATATTAAAATTAGTTTCTTATGTTACAACTCTTTAAAATAATATGTATGAAAGCAACAAAAACTCATTACAGACTCTCTTCCTAACAGATAATACAACTTTATAAATCTGAAACAACATTTTACAGATAAAATTGTAAAATTACATTTCTTTAATACAACTTTAGAGATCTGAAACGGCATTTCATGAACTGCGAAAAAGTTACAACTCTTTAAAAATCTCCTTATGAAGGCAATAAAACTAGCTCTCTTCATTGCACATAATATCTCGTTTTCAAATTTTAACTACAGCGAAACCAATAATGATGATCTTCATATGTAGGATGCTGCACAAACTTTCAGATTCGTATCAGGTAATGGCAAAATAAAGGAGTGAGTAAATTCAAAGTTATTTAGTTTGACTAATAATGGAACAAATGGTATATGCATTTTGCAAAGGAATGATCATTTTTATCCCATCAAAATTTGTAAGTAAGACACTACTGAAAGATATCAAATCATATATGAATAGAACATTCATCGAGAAAATAAAAAATAGGCTCAAAAGCTCTTTCTTTAATCAGCAAACGAGAATTTTGTAAACAGTAATGCAATTCCAAATAGTCCAAACAATACTTTAAATTATGCAATATAATTTAAAATTGCTCACCGGGGTTGATAGAAACCTGATTACTGAACTCTATGATTTTTAATTAATTTAATATTATTCTTGCTTATCTTCTTAGCTTTTTATATCTTCACTCACAAATTGATTAACGTGACTATATATAAGGTTGTGATTCAAAACATATCTAATATTTTCAGTGAAAAGTTGTAAATCTTTAAAAATATCTTTTATGAAGGCAATGAAAATTGGCTCTCATCAAAGAAACATTTATAACAATGATGATCGTTATGTCTTTTCTAATTTTCAATTTCAAAGAATCATTTACAACAATGATCGTCATAAGTAGGATGTATGCAAAACTTTGCTTGATATTAGATAATGGAAAAACAAAAGAATCTATAAATTCAATGCTAATCAGTTTGACTAATAATAGGATGTCTGCACAGCTTTGCTTGATATAAAATAATTGCAAAATAAAAGTATCTATAAATTCAACGCTAATCAGTTTGACTAATAATGGAATAAATTGTATATGTATTCTATAAATAAATGATAATTTGACTAATATTGTTCTAGGAAATACACAATGGGCTCAAAAGCTCTCCCTTTAATCAGCTAAAGAGAAATTTCTAAACAATAATGCAGTTTTAAATAGCCAAAATAATATTTTTAACTTGCTCACCGGTGTAGATATAAACATGGTTACTTAACTATGTGATTACTTATTAATTTAATATTATTGTTACTTCCGTTCTTAACTTTTTATCTTTCCACTCCCATATTGATTAACCTGACTATATATGATGAGTTTCTTACTTAGCAAGAGTATTATTATTAAACTGCCTAATCATTAAAGGAGCAAAGATACAAACAACAACTAGGAATTCATCTTCAATTATCCATTTTCTATCCTAGTAGATATCAAGATATTGTAAAGTCTTTCGCTACATTCTAAAAGTCATTTTATGATCTTTCTTTTGTTAAAGGTAATTCTGTGACATAATAGAAAAGAAAATATGAAAGACTAATGAATACTTAGTTAACAAGAATAAACTTAAGAGAATGAAATTTCTTCACCATAGTTTACATATTTACTATTTAAACTACAATTTGAAGCATAAATATAAAAGATTAACTTATTAAGATGAGATGTTTTATCACCTCAAATGGCCATTTCCAAATGCCTTGACATCATCTACAATCCACCAATAGATCCCATTAGAACCATGATCATTGTCAGTCAACCAATCAGACTTAAATTCAGACCTTAAATCAAAGATTTTTCAGATACAGAACCCAAACAATATATTCTAAATCTAACATGCAAATGAAAAACAAAATAATATATACACTAAATGACCATAGAATCTAGCATTGTAGAGATACCACATATTTACAATTAGATATTAAATCAATAAGTTAATAATCTAATCTACCATATCGAATAAGTCGACTCAGCATTTGCCTTCGAGAGTCAAAAGGTATAAATTGTTATGTGTTTCACTGGTGCTAGAAACCTTGTCATCGGCAAAATGCATTGTTGACCTCAAATATTTCTATGAAAAAAAGATACATAGGGAAAACATTAGAGTTGGATGAATATTTAAAGAGATAGATATAGCGCAAGAGAGAGATAGAGGATAGGAAGCTAGATAGAAATTATAGAGATGGAGATGGTGAGAAATAAGAATGGTAGAGAGAGAAATGTTAGAACACATATTTGAGAAGTGGAGAGAGTTTACGAAACACATGACCAACAATCGAATGAGTACAAGAAGAGAGTAAGAGAGACTGAAAGTGAGAGAGAGGGGAAGGGTATAGAAGGCGGCAAAACTAGCTAAGGAAATGAGAGAAATTTGGGTTTCTTACATAAGAATTGAGATCCCTTCATGTTCAAAGCTTGAGGGCCTCGCCTCGAATTTGGATCATTGTTTCCTTTTTCAATGATCAAAATCCATTTCATAAAAAAACATACAATCTTTGATTAATATGTGAAATAGAACTTATCTCTTCAACTAATATCAATCGATCAGATCCTATGTTAGATATGATTTCAAGGATTTAGCTGAAAAATAAAAAAAATGTGTTTTTCTTATATTGATCAGGAACATTGAAAATGAAACAATGTTTCATATTATTTTTTCAATGTTCCAGATTTAACATGAAGCCCTCATGTTTAGAATAAATGTGAACGAATCTTGATCATGTCTAGTGTGATAATATATAACTAAAATCTATGTAGTTTGATTGTTTCAACAAAACTAAGTAGTTTTAAAGTTTTTTTCAAAAAAAAAGTTTAACATTTTAAGGTTCCTATTATCATATGTGAACCATCCATTTAGATCCGTGTAGACCACAAAAAAATATTTTTTTACACTTTAGTAAGGGACAAATCGGGTCATCTAACCATCAACACACGTTAATCATAACTTTCTTTTGTACATATGATGTGTTGTGGATATTGATGAATATTAGTGTTATTCAATTACAAAATTGATGAATTATGGTTTGATTCGATTATAAAATTGATAAATTTTAGTTTTATATTCAATTCATGATTCGGTTTAGTTCGTTTACAAAATTATGAAGACTGAATTCAATTGATAATCATGAGTGAAAAATAGAACTACATATAGTTTTCATTATATATTGATGTTTTTAGGAAAAGAAAAAAAAGTCCAATGAATTTTGTGGGTATCCAATGGATATCGGGTATTATCTGTTAAGTGATTAGTTTTAGTTCAGGGATATTTCCATCTTTTTGTCTTTTTTGTCTTTCTGGCAATTTGGTTAGGTCTTACTCTGATTAAACTAAGGTGGCTCTCTTCTTCTTATTTTCGAGAAGAAATTGAACTGAATGTTTGGTTTGACAGCTGTGTCGAACCGAGTCGAATCGCAGGATCATAAAGAACTGACCAAATTGATGATTTTCAGTTCAATTTAATTTTGAACAACCCTAATGAGTATCATTTAATAAAACTCAAGAAAAATTATTATGAACTTGTGTGTTACTTAGGAACTATACGAGATTTTCATGTAAAATCAAAACACATAATAGATTCGCCTAAATTTCTTCTCGAAAATAAAAATTATATAAACTGTTGGCTTGCTAGCTGGCCGAGTACCAACGCCTTTTGTCTTAGCTTGAGCGAAGTATCACCAAGGTGAGCCCTTCCAAACAAAGAGAAACAATAGAAAGGGGAGTGTGGAGAGTGAATCAAAGGAGCCAAAATAATTTGGGTCAGACAGAATGGGAAGCAAGATTTTTTCCGCAAATTCAAGTTTGTTGAAGATAATAAGCTTGGCGCTGATATTAGGATTCATTTCCTTGTCTTTTAGCCCTACAGTTCTAGCGAAGTCTCGCCGTCCAATCTCTGTAAGATTGATAATCCCCTTTCCTTCTTTCTTTTTCTCTCCTGGGGCTGCGTTTTTAACTCTTTCTGTATTGAATTGAATTATGTTGATGACACAGGATCAGGAGACCAGGCAGAAAAAACAAGAGTGCTATGCTGACATCGAGAGGTTCGCTTTTTCTTCAGACCATTATTGGGGATTCTATCTGATACTGACTTAAGCACTTGATTAAGCTCGATTTCGTTATTCTCTATATTCTAAATTTTATCTGTCTTTGATTAAGCTCGATTCTTCATTTAGTTCAAAAACTAGCTAAGAAATTGATTGAGTAAGTCTCGTCGTTTCGAATATGATAGTGCAGTTCATGGATTTCCCATTTCTTATTTTCCTTCTCAATTTCTCGCTTTGACTGATCTGTTACGTTGCATGTCCATGGGAGTATATAGCGGCTTGTGGGGTTGGCAGTGCAAATCTTCAACAATAGCAAAAGAAAATTGTGCTTTGCGATGTCTTTCTCCCACTTGTTATCAGCTTGTCTATGAAAGCGATCCGGTGAGGCATGATTCCATCATCTTTGTTATTTTTTGTTTAGTAGCCGATTTTTTTAATTCGAACCTTCTCTTAATGAAGCTTGAGGAAGGGGAAAAGGATCTTGTTAGGAGCCAAGAATACAAGTATTGTATGTACAAGTAAGTTAATCTTTTGAGGAATGAATTTTAAGCTGCCATTTTATCCCTCAATGAATTTACTCTTGAGTCATATAATCTTCGCTTTTCAAGTGAACAAAATGTGGAATCTGATAATATATGAATAAATTGTTTAAAAAGTAAGTAATACACGAAAAATGGTTAATGCCTATTCAAGCAAAACTCAGATAAGCTGAATATGAAATATGAAAATAATTTAGTAATGCACATTCTAGCGAAAATTAGATCTGATGAATGTGTATCAACAAATCGATCTCGTTGGCGGTGCCGTAGAGGAATTGATGGATGATATATGCTGCCCCTCTATTTCATCAGTCGGTTAGGTGATTTCACTGTCATAATCAAAATTGTCTTGGCTTGATCCGGAAAGGGAATGGTGTGAGGCCTATGCTAGAATTATGCTGGTGAAATATTTTTTAACATCAAAATAGCTTGGAATCACTACTATAAAAGCATTAGATGTGATGGTGGGAGGTACATCAAACATTACACAAACACGCGCACACATCCTTAATTCACCATCTCTTGCACGGAGGAGCTTAATTCACCATCTCTTGCACAGAGGAGCTCAGTATTGCAGCACTATAACTTTAAAATCTCTTAGCTTGTAGCTTCAATGTGGATGGTGAGCCCTTCCAGACTTGTATTGTTATTTAAATGAGGTGATGGTACCTTGGTCATGTTGTTTTGAAGCAGAGGGACTGTCATACTGTATATACCAATGATAAACTAGAAAGCTCTTACTTTGACATGGTAGGGACTTCTGTTGTGGTGATCATATTGCTTTCCCTCTTGCATGGCGGTTCTTGAAAAGGAAATTGGGTAACAAATGTACTATTGACTATATGATATTCTCTTAGAATTGTACCGTCTTGGACTTTTGTGTTTGCTTACAGTATTCCATTCTCTTGGTTACTACCCGACTAAGCCTGTGATAATGATTTAGCTTTACGAAATGGGAATCTGCCTGCTCATTGCAATCTATGCTATTTTTTTCTTCAAAAAAAATTATTCAGCTGCTCAATCTTTGGTTCTGGCATTTATCCAATACAGATTCTACTAAGATGTTTTTAGTAGTATCTTAAACCAATCAGTTGGGATTGTTTATTGAAAAACTTTGCATTACATAATTTGTTTGCGATCCATAAGCTGCTGCTTTCATAGCTGAAAGGGTTTCCACCGCACAGTCTTCTGCTTATACTGGTACCAAAGGATGGCAGGTTTATTGGTCTAAGATCACCAACGAACCTATCATTATAGTTTCTTAAAATTTTGGAACTTGAGGGCCATCACTTGTGATGGTACCGTAGCTTGTGGTTCTGTGAATATTTTATCTTCTTCGGATCTTTCAATATCATCATCATTCAGTAGTCACTTAGATAACTTACGTTATCATCGTAATAGTCTGATCATCTTGTTTGTTCACTACTTTTAGGCATTTCTCAGTTGCCAGATAAGTAAATATTCTAGATAATCATGATTAGTTTAGGACAAATTTAACAGTGATATTTGTTGTATTGAATTGCAGATTATCAATGGGAGAGAGTCTGGAGGGTATAAAGGGATCCTTTGACTATTAGTTTTTGGTCTTTAGCGTTTCACTGTGTTATTGTAATGTTTAATTGTTATGGTAAATTATTTGCTAATTTCTCCACAAATAATCAGAAGATTCAGAACAATCAAGCGTCTTGACAAAAAAAAAAAATCAGAACTATCAAGGTAATGCAGGAGATCCGGCAGTTTAATTTCCCTGTTATCAGATGGTAAGAGGATAGAGGCTTGATTTCCTTGGCCAAATCCAAAGTCAGGGTTCAAACTTCAAAGTCCCTCCGCGCCGTAGGGATCACAACCTATGGGTTTGGTACCTCTACCCGACCTTAATGGATATCCGATCTGGATATGTGAATTTTAAAATGGGTTTGTGTAGAGTGTGGGTATACAAACTTACAAGGGCATCAGTAGGGTGCGGGTTTAAGAATATCTATCCCCTTTTACTCCATATATATATACTTACTTAATAATTGTATGCATTTTTTTCGGTGTAAGGATCAAGTTGTGAAAATTTTTCAGAATGAAAGAAAAATCAAGATGATCATAAAAATTTTCAATACTTATATGTGCTTTCAATTATGTTTATTTAGATTTTTGCAATTTGATTCAAGATTTTGATATGAATATATAAAAATAATTTATATTTTAAAATTTATTGTCAATCACAGATCATGTATAAAAAAACTCATTAGTTACCCATACTCAAATGGGTATTCCTCATATCTTACCTATAAAACTCTCTTGAGTATTGTGGTAGGTGTGGAAATGAAAAATGTTCAATGATATAAGGGTTGGTATAACGCTATTCATATCATACACATTGACATCCCTACTAATGGTAAACCTTTAGGCCCCGTTAGGTTTGTTTGTGTTATTCTCATTTGTAATTATCTTATAATTAAACTATTATGTTTGTTTAGAATAATCTTTAAATAAAATTGCAATTCTAATTTATATGCAATCTTAGTTTACAATCTTTCCAGACAATTGAATTATAACAGAAAATTGAAGCATATCTAATTTACAATAGAATTACAATTTTAATATCAAACAAAATCAATTTCATACACTCGTATGAAATAAAGCAAAAATCAGTTCTTTCTTATACTTTCTCTTTTATTTTATTAATTTAATTGAAATTAACTTTAACAATTTGTAGTTTAGCATTATTATTTTATTTAAATATTAATATAAAAATTCACGTGAAAATATGTTTTCATTATATCCCTTGTTTTATTAACTTAATTAATTATTTTCTTAATTTTGTGCAACATTATTAATTTAATTAAATATTAATAAAAAATAATTAAAATTAATGTTACAATTGCACGTCAAATATACTATTTTAGATAACATATAATCAAAAGGTATTTAAGTAATTTCTTGTTATCTCTACAAATTTACAATAAAAGTCAACTCATATCAAACATAGCAATTATAAATTATCATTCATCACTTCATGATTTTTATGCATAATCAAATATGACAATCATATTTGGCAAGCAATTGAACTGCCAGTAATTAAATTGCAATGATCATTTTAGATTGCGCGAACCAAATGACTCATATAGTAGCAATCATTCAATCAAGGATTAGGTTCCACATCATACTATAATTTCTCATGTGTTTGGGAGCACCAATTATAAAAATAGGAGCAAGTATTCAATCAATTGGTTAGGTCACACATTCAATAAATTCTATGCATAATACATAGAATTTATAACTTAATAACTTAAAAGAAAGTCATTCCCCGATTGAAAAATATTTCTTAGAACATTATCGGCTCAACCCAGCTTAGTAGCTCCTCATGTTTGGTGTTAATCTTAATTTCATTTTAAGGTCATTGTTTTCATTTTTAACGGTAAATATTTTATTGAGAAAAATAAGTTAATTTTTTAAATATTCAAAAGTCGTGTGCGGAATAAATTTAAGTCTGTTTAATGGCAGTAAGAAGTTTGACAAAAAAAGTTGCTACTTGCACTTTTTTAACAATGAAAATTTTAGGGGAATTTTACGAGTAGACAAAATTAGGGGTGGTGTTTTAAAAAATATCAATTTTTCAAAAGTTTTAAGTAAATAGTAAATTTTTATAATTGTAGACCAAAATGACCTTAATCTAACAAATATTTTGCAGAGAAATTTGGGAATGCATTGAAAGCAGGTTTGCTTCTCTATCCATAACTAATATTTTACAATTAAAATATGATCTTTAATCCATCTCAAAGAAACCCCCTGAAAGCATTGATACTTATATTCAACACATCAAAGAAGTTAGTGATAAGCTCTCAAATTTGGGAATGCATTGAACGTAGGTTTGCTTCTCTATCCATAACCAATATTTTGCAATTAAAATATGATCTTCAATCCATCTCAAAGAAACCCCCTGAAAGCATTGATATTTATATTCAACACATCAAAGAAGTTAGTGATAAGCTCTATCTTGTATCTATTAATATTGAAGCTGAGGATCTTCTTCTTTATACTATTAATGGTCATCCTCCTGAATATAATATTGTTCGAACATCCATTAGAACCCGGGTTGAACCTTTATCTCTTGAAGAACTCCATGTTCTTCTTAAAATAGAGAAATTTTTTTTGAATCCCAACATAAACCTCAGGATAATTTTTTCCAAAACACCACATTTCTTGCATCCTTCTCCAACCGTGGCAACAACAGGGATTGAAATTTTAGAGGAAATCGTTCATCTGGCAGCTTCAACTCTGGTTGTGGGGGTCGAAATCAGCAATAGTACCCTAACAACAATAACTTTCCTTCTGTTCTTTGCGCACCATCCCCCATTTCAATCACAATTCCAGAATTCCGCCCCTTCCAGCTCTGAATTCCAACACAATCATCAATCCTCTAGGATCCAATGCCAAATTTTTCTGAAAATGGGTCATGGAGCTGCTGATTGTTTTCACTGAATGAATTTCTCCTATCAAGGGAGAAATCCCCCCAAACCTTGCTGTCATGACTGCTACTTCTCATGCTTCTCAACCTTCAAATCCACAGGTATGGATTCTGATACTGGCTGTAACTCGCACCTCACCCCTGACCTAGCCAACATTTTCCACCCAACTGAGTGTAATGGTGTGGATAACATTTCAATTGTCGTTAGGCAGCCTCTCCCTATCACACACACTGGCTCTGGTATGATTCACACTCCTTTCAACTCATTCTATTTATCTCAACTCTATTATGTCCCTCGTATGGCTACAAATTTACTTTATGTTTATAAATTTTTCCTCGATCATAATTGTCTATTCATCTTTGATGCTTCATATTTCTTTTGTAATGCCCCGATCTCTGAGGGTTTAACATACGTGTAATTTCATAATTTTGACATCCTCAATTCGAAACAAACCCTAATTTTGAGAAAATTTCCAAATTGAAATTCTTAATTTACCCATGATAGAAAAACTTTGACCTTAAATGCATAATTAATAAAATCTTGAAAAACTGAAATAAAGTTAAAACTTGAAATCCATAATTCATGAAGCTTTCACTAATCAAAATTTGTAGAAAAACATAACATAAAATAAACTACTAAGTTAAAAAGAAAATGTTTTCCCAAGTTTTAAATCAATTCATAAACTGAAAACAAAAATTCCTCTAATTCAACTGGTTATGGGAGCCTCTCACTCATGTTACTCACCGTCACCATCTACATCATAAACAATTGTGGGGGGATGAGTATTTTAAAATATCCAGTAATAAAACTCACATAATAACATGCATCCACATGTCATGAATGCAATCATGAAATAATATAATTGAACTTGACATATATCATAAATGAAATAAAGTAATATACTTGATCATGACACTGCTTAACATAGCACGAAGATAACATGTGTCTCAAACATAATCATATAACAAACTTATCCATATCTTGTCTTGGCATATCCCCTAATTAACAACCTAATCAGAACTTATCACACGTTAACTGAAACATATCATGACGAATTAGGTGACGAAACAGATGGCACACATCAGGCGATGAAACAGATGACACACATTGGGCGACAGAACATATGGCACTCATTGGTGATGGAAAACGTGAACAAATTGCAACTCATGAGTGACGGAAAACATTTATAGATGACACTCAATGTATGTCCAAAACATGAACAGATGACACCCTATGTGTGATGAAAGCATGAACAGATGACATCCCATTCGTATAACAGAACAAAATGTGAACAGTTCAGATTTCTTGTTAATTAAGGGTCGTGCTTAAGGTCATATCTTGCTTAATTACTGCTTGACTGAATTAATTTCATAACTTGCAGAATCCAACATATGATAATAATTAATCATATAATGCATATTGATACATGTAACAGAATCAAACATGATAACATACTAACGTAAAATCAGTCATACCCAAATATTTATCTCACGATGATGAAATTAATAACTGAATAATAAAAAATTATCAAAGTGTTAACGAAATATAACAATTATTGAAAAACGATTAAACAGATAATAAATGCATGATACAATTATAATATCATAGTCACGTCATTATATAAGTGAATTTACACAAACATATATATATATATTTATGAACATAACATGCTTATGGACAATTAAAACTGATGAGAATAATATATATTACATAAATCACACGTGCGTCATATTTCTATGATGTAAATTTCCTTACACAAAGTATAGACATTTATCACACATGGAGCACATTACCATACAAATTCACTTACGCAAAGCATATACATTTATCGCACATGGGTCATATTAAAATATAATTTCATTTACCCGAAGCGGAAGAATGAACTAAACAATTAATGACCTGAAATCTAAAAATATAATCACTAAATTGTTTTGAAATAAATCAATATAAACATATTTTCAATATCACAAAATAAAATAGATTTAATTAAAATAGTGCATAGCGGTCTGAGCGAGGTCGAAAAATAATGTATCAACTAATAAGTCAAATGATAAAGCTTTGGGTCAAATGGTTCAGGCCGGGCTGGTTCAGGCCGGGCTGGTTCAGGCCGGGCTGGTTCAGGCCGGGCTGGTTCAGACCAATCCGATTCGATTTTATCAGATGAACCGGTTCAGACCGGTTTGGCTAACCTGAACCACTTCAGTTTGGGTTGAATCGGTTCATGGCAGAACCGACTGATTCGCAAGACCCAGTTGCAGCCCGCAACACAAATAGGAAAGAAGAAAGAGCATGGGAAACTCACCGGCGGTGAAACCTCTAGAGATGGGTGGATGAGAGATAAAAAATGAGATCAAAAAGGAAAACAAACTAAATAGAAATAGATAAAGGAGAGAACTCACTGAGATGCTTCAATGGCAAACACAGAGAAGGATGAAGAACGCAGAGGCATAGAATGAGAATGAGATGGCTGCTTCGTGCGGGAGAGAATAAATCTGAGAGTCTGTGGTTTTAAAGAAATTGGGTTAGGGTTAGAGACACAATCCAAAGAAAAATAAGAGTAAAAAGAATAAATCAAGAAATACTCATCGGAGCAAATGGTCGGCGACAATGATAGTGGAAAAAATAAAGGAAACGAATGCGGAGGGAGAGAGAATAAGGAGAAGAAGAGGAATAAGATTGACCTGAATTTGACAATGGACCAATGAACAACGAATTGAAGAAGAAGAAAAACAGAGGAGGGACTTAACTAAAAGCAGGAGAAACAATGGGTTTTTCAATGGGGTTTTCGCAGAAAGAGAGGCTGCGTGAGAGGGAGAGCTGGGAGTGAGATGAAGGTTTAGAATATATATATATATTAGGTTAAGGTTACACTATGGTGTATGGGCAAGCATAGGTATGAGTTAGATAGAAATAAAGAGAGATATAGAAGCCAAATAAAACTCTTTTTAAATTGAAAAAAATAAATTTTAAAATAAACCATATATAATTAAAATTATTTTATCAGAATTACAAATAATACCTTTTTAAAATCACTTTATCTTTTAAATAAAATTTACGAAAATGCCCATTTACGAAGGGTCGGGATATTACATCTTTATTCATGACAAATCTCCAGGTCTCACACTACATAAATGCCCTGGCATAAATGGTTTATATCATATCACATCATTCTTACCTAAGTCCACAGTTGCATATCTTGGTGCCAAGGCCTCAAACTTTATATGGCACTCTAGACTTGGTCACCCATCTGGTCATATAGTTAGACAAATCTTAAATTCTATTAATATACCATGTAGTTCTTCTTCTGATGATGGCATTTGCATCAGTTGTATCCAATAAAATGACTAAACTTCCTCTCTCTTCTTCTGATTCTGTCTTTCTTTCTCCTTTACATATTTTTCATAGTGATGTATGGGGTCCCGCACCCACAACCTCTGTTCTTGATCATCGATATTATGTTATCTTTATTGATGATGTGTCTAGATTTACTTGGTTTTTTCCTATTTCTCATAAATATGATGTTTTGCATGTTTTCAAAAAAATTAAATGTATGGTTGAGAATCTTTTTTCTACCACTATTCAGTATTTTAGGTATGATGACGGTGGTTAATACACCAGCCTCTCTTTTCAGAATTTTTTACATGAAAATGGTATCATTCATCAAAATTCTTGCATATATACTCCACAACAAAATGGAGTTGTAGCATAGACACCTGGTTAAAACTGGGCTTATTTTAATGCATCATGCTTCTCTTCCTGCTGCCTTCTGAAATTTTTCTTTTGCCGCTGTTGTGTACTTGATTAATAGAATACCAAGTCCTACACTTTTACACACCTCCCCTTATACTAAACTCTTTGGCAATTTACCTGATTATAAGCTGCTTTAGGTGTATGTTTGTGCTTGCTATCCTTATCTTCGATCTTATATGCCAACTAAGTTTCATCCTAAAATTGTTCAGTGCGTATTTTTAAGCTATGATTTAGAACAAAAAAGATATTTTTTCTATGATTTAAATGCAAAGAAATACTATACCTCAAGGCACGTTGTGTTTTTATGGGCAATGTTTTCCTTTTGCTCCAACTAATATTTCCCTTCAGGAACATATTACCAATGCTACTTCTCCACCCAGTGATAGGTATACATCTCTTCTTCCTTTTTTTCGCACTCTTTCTTCTACTCCATGTAACTCTTCTCTCTCTGGTATTGTCCCTCAATATAGCATACCTTCTGATACTCTGAATACTGACAATGCGCTTGCTACTGATTTCTCTATTCCTACTGAATTATATATTGATTTGCCTAATGTTTCTCCTCCTTTTCATGCTGCCACTATGCCTGATTTCTCTGTTGTTGCTGTGTTGCCTACTGATTTATCTGAAAATCATGATTTGCTTATTGATTTTCCATGTTCATAACCAGTTATGATTAATGACGATAGTCCTTGTACTATTTCAGGTTTAAATGATAATGTTCCATCTTTGCTTACTGATAATGTAGCTAGTCACCATCCTGTTACTTTAAATTCAATATCTTCTTTCTCTGCTAATGTTTCCCATGATACTGTGACCGTTTCTACTCCCACATTTGATTTCCGTGAGCCATGTACTGATATTGTGTCTGTTGTTTTGCTTGCTTCTAGTGATGTTTTGCCTCATATTGATCTTAACCTTTAGCATCCCACTTCTCGGACACATTCTGTTACCACCCACACACAGTCTAATCATCCTATGTAAAGTCGATCAAAATCTGGCATATATAAAAGAAAAGCTCTTCTTACTTCATGACCTTTAGATAAGCAACTGGATATTGAACCTCAATCTTATACGATTGCATCTAAAATTCCAGCTTGGTCTCAAGCCATGAGTGATGAGTATAATGCTTTAATCTTTCAACACACATGGACACTTGTTCCCTTACCACCTAACAAGAATTTTGTTTGGTGTAAGTGAGTCTATAAACTTAAATATAATCCCGATGGCACCATTGCTAAACATAAAGCCAGGTTAGTGGCTAAAGGCTTTCGCCAGCAGGCTGAGTTAGACTATGGTGAAACCCTTAGTCCAGTTGTTAAAAAATCCACTGTTATGATTTTTCTTTCTTTGGCTAGTACCTTTGGATGGACTCTTAGACAACTTGATGTTAAAAATGCCTTTTTGCATGGTAATTTGTCTGAGGAAGTTTATATGCGTCAACCTCAAAGGTTTGTTTATTTTACTTACCCTGACTATGTTTGTAAGTTGCATAAATCTTTGTATGGTTTAAAACAGGCTTTTCGGGCCTGGTTTGAAAAATAAACTAGTCATCTTCTTTCTATTGGTTTTCTTGCTTCTAATGCTGACAATTCATTGTTTGTTTGTGCCACTCCTACTTCTCTCACCTATGTATTATTGTATGTTGATAATATTATTATTAGTGGGATTGATGCAAAACAAATAAATTATATTGTTCGCAGTTTGCGACAAGAATTCGATATGACTGATTTAGGCTTTCTTAAATATTTTCTTGGTCTTGAAATTACTAGAGATTCTTCTGGAATCTTTGTTAACCAACATAAGTATGCTAAAAACTTACTTATTAAGGCTGGTATGTCTAATGCCAAGCCTTGTAAAACTTATTCCTCTACTAAAACTCCTCTTTATAGTCATGTGAGATCTCCCTTCTCTGATGTCACTCTTTATAGGAGTATTGTTGGATCTCTTTAGTACTTACCTTTCACTAGACCTGATTTAATTTTTACTGTTAATAAAGTTTGTCAATATATGCACTCCCCATCACATCACACTTTGTTGCTCTCAAACGTATTCTTCGATATGTCATTAGTACTTTGTATTATGACATTCTATTTAAACCTGGTAATCTTAAATTGCAGGCTTTCAGCAATGTAGATTGGACTGAAGATCCATCTGATAGAAGATCCATGTTCGGTTTGTGGTTTTCCTAGGATCCAATGTTATCTCTTGGAGTGCTAAGAAGCAGAGCACGGTGGCTAGATCCTCTACTGAAGCTAAATACAAGTCCTTAGCCATATACAACTGCTGAGCTTAGCTGGATTATACAGATTTTGGAAGATTTCCACATTTTCCAATGACATGCCCCTATTATCTACTGTGATAATACTTTAGCGATTTCTTTGGCTTCAAATTTGGTTCTCCATGCTCGCGTAAAGCATGTTGAAATCGATTACCACTTTGTTCACGAGAAAGTCATGAAGAAGGATCTGTTGGTGAAGCATGTCCTTCTCAATATCAATTAGCAGATATTTACTAAGCCTTTGTCTATTAAACAATTTAATTATCTTAGAAACAAACTTATCCTTAATCTTGGGATAAATTTGATGGGGGATGTTAAGTGATCAGTTTTAGTTTAGGGGTATTTCTACCTTTTTGTCTTTATGGCAGTTTGGTTAAGTCTTACTCTGGTTAAACTAAGGTGGCTCTCTTCTTATTTTTTGGTGATTTTACAGAATACAGTCAGTGATTTTCTCTTCTCCTCTTCGTCTTTCTTTGCTTTCTTCTCTTCTTCTTCAATATGCTTTCTTCTTATGTTCCTTACTTTCTTCATTGTCCATACCCTAGTCATATATAATGGGTAAAAAAATTACCCACCCGAATTGATACTCACATCCATATATAATATTTGAAACTCATTCATTAAGATAAATATCATACCCACAGATATTTTAACATCTCTAACCGTACAAGAGGTCAAATTTATTCTTAGATCATATATTGCGGACTCCACAAGAAATTATCTAAATGCACGTTTACTTGTTGGATCTGAGTTATAAATCTTAAGGATTTAGATTTTATCAAAATATAATGTCTACTAAAAAAATCAAAAGTTTGTGTGAGATCCACCACATTATTAGATTTGAAATATAAGTTTTTATGGATTCCTCGTTCAACTAAAAAAGAGAGATTACAAATCAAAATTCAAATATTTGTTGCATTTAATGTGCAAAGTCAAAAATACTCATTTTAAGTTATCACTCAAACTAATAATTTATTACTTAAAGGACATTATAGTAAACTTATCTAATTAAACACAATCCAACATAATCTAATCCAACATAATTCAAATTTATAATAAACACAATATTACAAATCCTAAATTCAAATCTTCAATCTAAATCTTAAGTTCAAATCCTCAATCTAAATTCCCAATTCAAATTTTTAATTTAAAAATTTAGTAACCGTGCCCTAAGAATAATTTAAGTACATGTATGTTTAAAACAAAGTTGGTAGAGTGGCTTAAGTTGTGAATTAATCATAATCTTTTCTGGCAAAGTAGAGAGGTAATCATCAAATTTAAATCACTCTTAAGTTATGATCATAATGTAGTTTTATATTTTATTTGTTGAATTGATGATCATCATCATTATTTTATTTTTGGGTTCATTACAATACACCCCTGACCTTTGAACACTATATCAAAATGCTCATTGACCTTTAAAATCGTTCAAAATACTCCCTGACTTATCATTTTTTCATCCAAACACTCTCCCGTTACTTTTGTTAAAAAATGTAACGGAAGTCAACACACACGTAAGTCACGAGCGTGTCTTAATGGGCAATGGGGTAATTTTATGCCCCTATTATCACGTGTAAGCCATCAACGGTCACACATCTACCTACCCCACGTGTAAGCCAAAATGAGCTTAAATAGGATACAAATACCCTTAAAACTTGAAATAAATAAAACATCAACAACAAGCATGCACATCGTCTTCTTCTTAATCTTGGATTATAATATTTTATTTCCGTGCTCAAGTTGGATCATTCCTCTTAATAATCTGAGGATAATATTTTGTGCTCCTTCACACATGGGTAGATCGAACCACATAAAAACCTACATTCTCCATTGTCATGCAAAGAAAAATCAACAAAAATAAGGTTAAAATTTAACAACAAAATTAAGGTTAAAATTGTGTAGGTTAAAAATTTTCAACACAAAATTGTTAAAAATTATTACAAAATTGAGAAAGTTGAAATTAAGGTTAAAAATTTTGAACACAATATTGAAAAATTTCCCATCCAAACTTACCCTTTTTTGAACATGTATAAAACCTTTTTCAGATCAAGAGGTCTTCAGATCTGAAGGAATACCGTAGTAGCATAGTGGAGCTCCCATGAAAAAAATAAAAAAGACAATGAAAAATAAGAAGAAATGGTGAAGATGGGGGAATATGAAGGAAGAAACAGAAGAGGGGGATATGTTTGGTGAAATGACGCCATTTTTTAATAAGTAAAAGGAGTTGGTGATTGGCAGAGACGTGGAATGAGTTATTAATTTACTCATTTATCCACTAAAATAAGCAGGTGAAATTGCACGAATAATGACTTCTGTAACGAAAATCACGAAAGGGTGTACTGCTGAAATGAAATTAAAAATGATGTGATTTTATGAAAGATTTTAAAAGTCAATGAACTATTTGATACTACAGCCCAAATGTAGGTGGTTTTATTATAATTATCCCTTTAATGTTTTTAATGAGAATTGCGTTGGTGTTAAATTAACAAAAAACACGCGAACAATGAGAATCGCCTTCATCTTCAACCCGTACGTACATGTCAAGATAGCAAGAGACTCATAAATTTTGTCTTGTTATCTTATAACTAACTAGTCAAACAATTTACCACTTGTTTACTTTATTCATTATCTATTTTAAATAAAAAATAAATTTTACACTAATAACCATGACTATAAGGCACTCAACAGCCAAGTGGCTGTTCCTCGTATGATTCCCT
>QANY01006878.1:12935-68674 GCA_003255025.1 Datisca glomerata | reverse complement strand
TAGAGAGAGGGGAGAGTTTCTCTCACTAAAAACACCACAACACTCCAAATTCCTATCCCCAATGTGTTTTGGGTGTTAGAAGTCAGTTCAAGTACATGTCATGCCTTAAAGATCCATGTTTAGCCAAGTTTGTATAGCTTGGGCCAAAAAATGTCCCATTCGGTCTTTTTGACTCTGTATGGAACTAGAAGCACCTTAAAATGGCCACAACACTTCAAATTTTCATCCCATATGTGTTTTGGGTGTCAAAAGTCAGTTCGAGTACATTTCATTCCCAAAAGTTCCATATTTAATCAAGTTCATCAAGTTTAGGCCTAAACACGTCCTATTGGATCTTTTTGACTTCGTATTGCACTAGAAGCACCTAAAACAACCACAAAACTCTAAATTACAATCCCAAACGTGTTTTGGGTGTCAAAAGCCAGATCGAGTGTGGACTAGAAGCATCTAAGCCAAAAAGTTGTTTTCTAGAGAGAGAAGCTCTCCCTTCTCTCTAGAAACCAGGTGAGGGTTTTCTTTTGCTCCTCCTCTGGGAGGAGCTGAGCATAGTTTCGAAAATGGTGAATGATGCTTACTTTGAAGCCAAGACTCAGCAAGTTTCAAAGATCAGTAAGAAAAGTTCGGGCAAGATGAATTCTACGTCTCATGAAGCTGTTCTAAAGTTCAATGGAGGTGGAAGTTTCATGCTGGAAAACCCAGAAGTTATAGAAGGTAAGTTTTTAGGTGGAGAAGAACTTTATAGTATAGCTTCCCCAAAAGTCAACAATGGTTATTTTTTGGGTGAAAAAGAAGAAGATTCAGTTCTGGATTTTTCAGAGAATGGTGGAAAGAATGTTCTCCTGGTAGGTGAAAGCCTTTATGGTGAAGGACAAGATTAAAGATTCGACTTTCAGCTCTCCCGAAGCTGAAAAGTTAGGGGATAATGTTACCTTGACAAAGGGTGGGTCCATAGAAGCTACTTTTGGTTCTGACAAGAATGTCACTCCCCAAGGTGTAAGCTCCAGCTTTAATGGTGGGTTAGGTAAGAGGGATAATGGCTCCTCTAAGCTTGGCAGTATGCTTAGCAAAGGGTCCATCAAAGCTTTGAATAAGGTGTTTAAATAAAAAACAAAGAATCTGCCTCCTGTTTTTCACGTGTCCAATCAAGGTGGCCTTGTGATCCTTAATCATTCAGAAAGCAAGGGTTTGAAGCTTCAAGCTGTTCATGGTGAGAAAGCTTCAATACACCGGAGTTAGGTGTGACTCAAGCCAATGCAGCCTCAAAACCAGTGGTCCAAAGGGTGCCAGACACAGATCCGGGTTTTAAGGAAAAGTAAGATAGCTTTCCAGGTTTTAAGGAAAAGGACTTGTCCTTCCCTCAGCTGGCAGCTCTTACACCTGAAAAGGTCTGTCCTTCATTTGCAAAAGGGTGTCCTACTTTCACCAAAATAGGAAAAGCTATTTGTCCCTTAACAACCCAAATTCAGCCTTTACTTGACCAACCTCTTACCCCTAGTAGAGCTAACCTTTCCCTAACCTTGGTTGAGCCTTTGACTATGGGCAACAAGAAAAAGGGCATCCTTCACCTGCAAAGGCCTGTCCCAATGTCACCAAAATAGATAAAGAAGCTTGTCCTAGTGAGCTCCAAATTAAGCCTTTGCTTGATCCACCAATTACCCCTAATCAAGCCAATCTTACCCTAACCATGGGTGAGCCTTTGACTAATGGTCAACAAGGTAATTTCCCTGAGTATAATGCTGTGGTCCAAGATCTTGAACTTAATCCTTTTACTCAAGGAATTAGTAGAGAGATCCCTCCCCCTCTCCCTTTGGAGAACAATGGTATCTATGAGAAACTTTGTAAAGCTGACCCAACTAGTAACCCTACTCCTAAGGGATCTTGGGCTGAAAAAGTTAAGCAAAATCAGGGGCAAAAGCTTCACTTGGCTTATGAAGAAATTGCAATATTTGAAGAAGAAAGAATTACAGTCATGCTACCGGGTTGCATATCCAAAGAAAGCTTTGCAAAATGGGAAAGTTGTCCTGTGGGTTTCTTTGTGGGAAAGTCCTCTCCTTTGCATTTGGTTTAGACTATTTCCATGCAATTATGGGGCAAAAAAGGTTTAGTTGATGTCTCAACCAACAAGGATGTCTTCTTTTTTCAAATTTGGCTCTATTGAAGCTAGAGATGCTGTTCTTGAAGCTGGACCTTAGTTCTTACTTCCTAAGCCCATTATTCTCCAAAAATGGCAGCCAAATGTCAAATTTTGCAAGGAGGTCTCTAAGATCCCTATTCGGGTAAGGCTTTGGAATGTTCCCCTTGAACTAAGGTCAGCAGAGGTCTTGGGGCACATTGCTAGTGCTGTTGGTACTCCTCTCTATACTGACCCGTGGACAGCCAAAGGAGGTAAATATGAGTATGCTCGAGTTTGTGTTGAAATCACTACCCAAACTAGGCTGGCTAAGCACTTTGATATTGATCTTGGATTGGATGGGTGGTTCCCTATGAATGTCCAAGTTGAATATGAAGCTCTACCTAAAAAATGCCACAAGTGTAACATCTTTGGCCATGATTGTAATGCGGTTCCCTTAGTCCATAAACCTNCCCCCCCCCCCATCTTATCCATTACCACTCCAACTGAATCTAATTCAGGAGAAGGATGGACTGATGAACCCAACTGATGATTTACGATGAAACCCGATAACAATGATGGTTCAAGAACTCCAAAAATGTGAAAGACAAGATTGTTGAGCCTTAACCCGTTATCTAGCAAGATAAGAAGAGGACTATGAAGGATAGAAACGGCACACCAAGAAACCTAAGGATCACTCAAAAATTAATGTGATAATTTTGGTTGTTTGAACGCCACAAGACTAACTTGATAAGTTCAAAGAGTTTATTCAAGAACAAATAGGACACACCTCACAATAACATAAATTTGTTTTCAATATTCATAACATCAACATTAAAGTAAATAAGTTCCCACATTTTTTTTTATCTTTTTTGACTACTAATAATAAGTATAAATATCACTAATTGACTATAAACAATGTATTTAAGCATGACCAATCCAAGCTAGATTCATCCCCCTATTTAATAGCCTTGAAAATAGTCCAATTCATGCCCTTTCATGGCCTTATCTTGATGAACACGTATTTTGTAGGTTCATTATCCTTTTAAATATGCTAATTAGAATCTTCAATGGCCTTGATGACATGGATAAAGCCTTGATTTTCATTTGGACCCACATTGCGCTTCACTTTTCCAGAATCATTCTAACTCTCTTGCATCAGCCCAATAAGTGCTTTCTTGAAATTTTAGGCACTAGTCTTGTAATTGGACCACCAAGGAGTGATAAAGGATCTTGTGCAAGTTCAGCTCCATTCCCGCATGTATGCTCAGCCCCACGTCCATTTTCAGCTCCTAGATTTGCATCATTCTCCCCCTCTTGAGAAGGATTTGCCTCAAATCAACACCTGCATCAAATGGAGACAAATCAGCAACATTAAAGCTTGTACTGACACCGTATTCACCTGGTAAGTCAAGTTTGTAAAAGCATTGTCATTAATGCGTTTCACCACTTGAAATGGTCCATCACCCCGAAGTAGGAGTTTTGAACGTCGCCGCTCCGGAAAACGCTCTTTTCTCAAGTGCAACCAAACCCAATCTCCTGGTTCAAAAACTATCTTCTTGAATCCGTTGTTGGCTTGATTGACATATTGTTCAGTCCTCCTTCCAATATTCAGCCGTGCCTTCTCATGAATTTTCTTCACAAATTCAGCCTTCTTTTTCCCGTCTAAGTTTACACGTTCACTCAAAGGTAAAGGAATTAAATCCAACGGAGACAAAGGATTAAATTCATAAACAATATAAAATGGTGAAAACTTAGTTGCTCAATGTGCACTTCTATTGTAAGCAAATTCTACGTGTGAAATCTTCCTACATTTTCAAGTTCTTCTTAATAATAGCATGCAATGAAGAAGATAGTTCTATTCACTACTTCAGTTTGACAATTAGTTTGTGGATGACAAGTAGTAGAAAACAATAACTTGGTTCCCAACTTTCCCCACAAAGTCTTCCAAAAGTAACTCAAAAACTTTGCATCCCTATCAGAAACAATGGTCTTAGAAGCATGCCATGTAACCTAACAATTTCTTTCAAGAACAAATAAGCTATATGTGATGCATCATCGGTTTTATGACATGCAATCAAGTGTGCCATTTTAGAAAACCTGTCAACCACCACAAAAATTGAATCTCTCCCCCTCTTAGTTCTAGGTAATCTGAAAACAAAATTCATAGAAATATCAGTCCAAGGTTTACTAGGTATAGGCAAAGGGGTGTACAAACCATGAGGTTTTGATTTAGACTTAGCTTGTTTACATGTGATATAATTTTTTCACAAATTCTTTACACATAACGCTTCATATGAGGCCAAAAGAAATGTTCATGCAAAACTCCAAAAGTCTTAGTTACTCCAAAATGGCCCATTAATCCTCCTCCATGAGCTTCTCTCACAAGCAATTCATGCAAAGAACACATAGGCACACACAATTTATTTTCCCTAAACAGAAATTCATTATGCCTATAAAACTTATCAATTGCCAGTTTTTCACATGCATTGAACACATTACCAAAATCAGAATCTTGTGCATACAAATCCATAATGTATTCAAAACCAAACAATTTTGTGTCTAAAATTGAAAGTAAGGCATACCTTCGGGACAATGCGTCAGCAACCACATTTTCCTTACCTCGCCTATATTTGATCACATAAGAAAAATGTTTCAATGAATTCTACCCACTTGGCATGTCGTTTGTTCAACTTTTTTTTTTGGTAAACTCGTTTGTTCAACTTTTGCTGTCCTTTCAAATATTTCAAGGATTCATGATCCGTGTGAATCACAAACTCTTTTGGCCATAGATAATGCTGCCAATTTTCCAATGCCCCCACCAAAACATACCTCTCCTTATCATAAGTTGGATAATTTAGAGCTGCCCCACTCAACTTTTCACTAAAATAAGCCACGGGACGACCTTCTTCCATCAAAACAGCTCCAATACCTATTCTTGAGGCATCACACTCAATTTCAAATGTTTTAGCAAAGTTAGGTAAAATAAGCAATGGTGCATTAGTTAACTTTTCTTTGATCAAATTGAATGCTTTTTCTTGTTCCTTTTCCCACTTAAATGGAACATTTTTCTTGATGACTTCAGTAAGAAGGGCGGCCAAGCTACTGAAATCACGCATAAACCGTCTATATAAGCTAGCTAGGCCGTGAAAACTCCTCACTTGGCTGATTGTTGTTGGCGTTGGCCACTCTTGTATTGCCTTCACCTTTTGCTCGTCCACCTCAATTCCTTTAGAACTAACAACAAAGCCAAGAAACACAAGCTTATCCTTGCAAAAGGTGCACTTCTTGAGGTTAGCAAACAACTTTTCTTTCCTTAACACATCTAAAATAGATTTCAAATGCTTTACATGTTCTTCCATGTTTTTGCTATAAATTAGGATATCATCAAAATATAGAACTACAAATCTACCAATAAATGCACGTAACATGGTTTATCAAATGTATAAATGTGCTCGTAGCATTAGTTAAACCAAAAGGCATCACTAACCACTTGTACAAACCGTGTTTAGTTTTAAAGGCAGTTTTCCATTCATCACCTTTCATTCTAATTTGGTGATATCCATTCTTAAGATAATTCTTTGTAAAAATGCAAGAACCATGCAATTCATCCAGCATATCATCTAGTCTAGGAATAGGATGACAATACTTTACCGTTATGTTGTTAATGGCTCGAAAATCTACGCACATCCTCCATGTACCAACTTTCTGGATAGTAAGCCAAGCCAGGAAACAACATCGTGGGATACTATATTTGAACCAGAGTAGTCTTGCCCATCTTACCTTTTCCTTTTGGGTGGCCAAAATCTTATAGGTGTGAGAGGAGTAAAATGATCCATGCGGACTAGGAGGCAAAATCCCAGACAACTTGGCCATAGGAGTCTACTCTAGCATGACACAGTCTACTAGAGCATGACCCATTGGCAATCTTATTTACAAGTGGACAACCAATAAGAATCTTTTGGGTGGATTACTAGTTCCTTATTTACTGCAATTAATATTTCTTTATCTTTTAAATTTAGTTTAGGTTGTTTAAATGCTTTAGGTATCTTTAGGCTTCTAGATTTTCTATTTAAGCATGGTTTTACAATGTATTCAAGAACTTTGATTTATATAATTTATTTGTGAGAGTTTTCTCTTTGGTTCTTCTTAGAACTTTTCAGACTTATCAAGAGTATTCTTGTGGCGTCTAAAACCTAGACTTATCACTCACTTTTTCTTATTGTTCTTGAGTGTGGCGTCTAAACCATACCTTTGCTTCTTTTCAAAGCATCAATTTGGGTCTTAGGTCTTATATCTAAGGTTCTCTTTATGTCGTAGAAAATGGGTCGGGGTTTCTTCTTCTTGAACATTGATCCTTGGGTTCTTGAACCATCATTGTTATCGGGTTTCATCGCAAAGCGACGTTGAGGTTCATATCAAATTAAAGCTGCATTGGTTGGGTCAGAAGCTAACTCAATCTGAAATTCATCAAGTTTGGCCCTAGCTAGCTTAGTCCTAGAGGGTAGTTCATTGCAAAATTGTTTATTAAATTTTCTTAAAGCCACCTTCACGGCTCTGAGCTTTTTGCTAACCTTGAACATTGCACAACCAGTTACTTGGGTACTCCATGCTTGTTCAACTATTTCCCAAAATGCTTGTCTGCCCATCCAAAAGTTAAAGAATTGGAAAGCTATCTTAGGTTTGAGTTGATCTGAATCCATGTAGTGGAAGTGGCATTGCACATTTGGGAAAGAATCAACCCAGTGAGTATTCCCTAGGGCTTTGTCCAGCTTACACATGGTGAAGGTACCATCTTTGTGCTTATTGACTAGGAGAATTTGCATCTAGAATAGGTAAGGTCTTCCACCTCAATGTTGTATATGCAATCATTAAACTGATTTATACCCTCATTCCGTCCTACAACCCCTCCTATTTTCTCATTGGGGTTTCTAATGACATTAAAGTCTCCCAAAATAAGCCAAGGAGAAAATAGTGTGTTGTGTTTCAAGGGAAGCCCAAAGGTGCCTCCTATCACCCCTTTCGTTGGAAGCATACACAAACGTGACAAAGCAGTCAGTATTAGAATCTAGAATGGAAACCTTACAAAATATTTCCTGAGCTAAGGAGCTAAGTACAGTAAGGTTGACAATGGCTGAGTCTCAAGCAACCCAAATTCTACCATTCGAGGAGGATGCGTAATTGGCAATACATTCCAAGTTAGGGAAAACATTGCTAGTAATACCACTGAAATTACCATGCTTGACCTTAGTTCGATAGCTGAGCACACAGAGAGGTTGAAGTCCCTACACAATTTCCTCACGTAAACCTGTCTAAGGGGAACCATTGAGCCCCCTTATATTCTGAGTGGTTATATTAATCATTGTGAGGTAGGGGTCACCCTCTTTGTAGATTTTGATTTCCTGCCCTTTTTGCTGGGTGAGGACTGAGGTTTATCTTGCTTTTCTTCTTATTTTTACTCTTTTCCTTACAAGATCTAGAAGATGAGATAAGAGGAAGGAGTAAAGGAATAGGGGAGACCAAGCTTGGATCACCTAAGTCAGGTTCCTTTTCTTGATCTGATTTGATAACCTCAACCTGAAGGTGGGTAACAATTTCTCCTTCCTCCAACAAGTGAATCACAGCGAGCTCAATTGGGAAGGAGTTTGTTATTGGGCTTAGAATTTCAGCTTGGAATAGGTTCCTTCTTGATTTTTTTGAGGTCACCACAATCCACGATTTCTCATCAGGGAGAATAGGTGGGTTAAAAGTGGTGGAGGAATCAGGGATTGATCTAGGGGTGGGGGTGTCGGTCTGATGGGGAAAAAGAATGGGTGGGGTGGTGGGGCTGGCTGAATGGGTTTGGGGGAGGATGGGGGGTTGGTGCTTCTGGATTGGGTTTAGGTTTGTAATCACAATTATGACACTAATTTCAGCACATACTCTTGCAAAATCCTTTCTAGCTCCTTTGGCAGTAGGGGAATCAGTGTATAAAAGTTTTCCAACAGCACTTACAATATGTCCAAGAGCTTCTTTAGACCATAATTCCACTCGGACATTCCAAAGTTTCACCCAAATAGGAAAAATATCAAGCCTTTCCTTAGTAAAGACAAGATTAGGTTTCCAAGGCTTCAAAATTAAGGGATTCCCGAGTATGTGCCAAGGTCCCTCATCTAAGAAGGTGTTCATTTCTTCAATTGAGTTGAATCTAAAATAGAATAAGCCTTTGTGCACTGACACTTCCACAAGTCCTCTATTTCTCCAGAATTGAAGTGAATGCTTCTTAACTAAGTGAATTGGGGCTGTCTTCCCAACAAAGAAACCAAGCAAGCAACAATCCCATTTAGTGAAACTATCCCTAGTCACACTCCCCGGCAACATAACTGTGATTCGGTCACCATTAATAATAGTGGTGTTCTCATGTGCCAAAGATAATCTTTGTTTCACAATTTTTCTTAACATTTTGAGCCCAAGATCCATCTTGCATAGGGGGAGCCTCACAAAGTTTCTTGTAAACTTGGTTTGACCTAAGAACTTGGGGAACATTGTTTGTGTTTTTTTATGGGTAAACGAGATGCATTGTTTGTAGGCCTAGGATCAGGATAGTGCCCACAATTGCGTCAAAACCCGTGAGTGAATGCATAGAGTTTGAATTCTTCCACCACTTGATCGTAGAGGAGAATGGCTGAGGGGGTGGTCTATGTGCATAAGGTGAGGGAGACGCTGGCATTGGCGTAGGTGTATACTTAACCAAACTGGGTGTATTCTTGACAATAGGTATAGTGTAGATAGAAGCACCCACAGTAGCAACATTCACTCCCTCAGGTCCATTAATACGAGCATCAAGTGCCTTGGACACATTGAATGCACAAACCCGCCACACTTTTGCCCTTTGGCGTGATTTTGTTCTTTGCTCACACAAGGAGCTTGCAAGCCTTGAGCATTCGGTTCTTCTAGACTCTTGCATGGAATTTTTGGTTCATTTTGGTTGACCAAGAGAGAAGAACACTCATTAAAGGTGGCAGCATGGTGTTGAGCGTGTAAATCAGTAGCATGGGGTCCTATTTCGTTTTAACCTTAGACTATCACATATTTAACTTGTGCTTTCTCCTTGAAGCCCACGTGCATGTCTAGTTTAGGTGAGGGAGGTGATGACCTTGGTCTAAGGGTACCTTTGGCTTAATTACCAATTATGGTAAGCTCATTTAAAGATGAGGTAGATTTAGCATAAGTTAAAGCACCTTTTCAAGTGCCTTGTCCTATTTTACCTTGTCCTTCAATACTTGGCACGCTGTTGATAGGTAGGGTACAAGAATTAAACAAAGAGGAGGATGGTACATTTCCCATGAAAATGTGCTGCATCTTTGGTACGGTTTGTACCTCCTCCTCTCATGCTTCATCACATGCCTTAATTAAATGGTTATTCTCTTTTAATAAAGCTGAGCTAGAGTACTATCATTTAATAAAGAAAATGACTTAACATGTGAAATTGTACCTTGTGGGGTGGCCACGAGGTGAAGGACAAGTCCAGGACAGCTTTGCATGTGGGAAGTTCTCCTTTCTCCTTAAAACCCGCCTCCTTGTCTTGTACATCACATGCATCTTTGTACTTATCACTTGTACTCAAACGAAGGGAGCTTGAAGTACATGTATTAAAGTGAGATAAGGACATTGCCTGCGAGCTAGGTGCACATTGTAAGTTGTGTAGTACTTTTTCCTTCAAATCCGCTCCCACTTGCACCTCTCTATCACATGCAATGTCACATGCATGGTTTGAACAACTCTTTCCTTGTAGTAGGGCTGAGTTGGCAAGCAAAGATTGGCTAGGTAGTACACCCTCTTTATCCATTGGGTTATGCCCTGCTCCCTTGCTCGGAGCTCCCCGCCGTGCACCGCCCTTAGTTAGTGGTTTCCGGGCGCACAAGTGAAGCCTTTCCATGAGTGAATCTATTTTCTTGCTTTTAGAGTCTATCCCATGGCTTTTAGAGTCTATACCATGGCCTTGACTTGCTTTGTGGCTGCTCATCCCTTTTAGGGGCTGTCTTCCATGTGCTAGTAGAAGCCACAAATTGTCCTCTCTTACCCAATCCTTTCCGTTTGCGTTGTTCCTCCACTTTTATGGCTTGATGCACCATATCTGGCAACTCAACATAGTGCTGCAACTCAACTATATCCGTAATCTCACGGTTTAAACCATGCGAAAACCTAGCCATGGTGGCTTCACTGTCCTCTTCCACATTAGCCCGGATCATAGCTACCTCCATCTCCTTGTAGTATTCATCCACACTCTTGGAACCTTGAGTTAGCCTCTATAGTCTTTGAAACAAACCCTATAATAGTGGCTTGGTACAAAACGCCTCCTCATAAGCAATTTCATTTCCCCCCAAGTATCCACGGGTATCTCTCTATTCCTCCTTCTATTATTCTGTAATTGATCCCACCAAACAATGGCTTAATTAGTGAATTCAATTGCAGACAATCAAATACCATCTCCACTTTAGTTTCCCACTCCAAGTAAGCTTCCCGATCATCTTTACCTTGAAAAGATGGGATTTTGATCTCTATGTTTCCTAGGTCATTATCCCTTCTAGGTCTACCCATCCTAGCTTCTCTATTCCCATAACCACAAGCTCAAACCTGCCACGGTTCATATATGGCTCTTCAAACTCCAATTGGGCTTCTTCCTCAACATTATCCCAACAAACACACCCACCTTGCTGCCTATTGAGAATTTCATGTTGCTACCCCCTAGATGTTCCCATTTCTATCCTATCCAACCTCTCTTGAATAGGTTCTAGCTCAATCCTCAGCATACGCCTCATTTCCCCTAACATCGCTTGCATTTTGAAGGTTCAGAATGGTTTGTTGTTGAACTTCTTCAAATATGTCTTCATCTTGTTTAGAATATGGAAAATAAGATTAATTTGTTTTTGTATTGAGGAGTTTTTTTTTCGGTAAATTAAAATTTTCTAAAAACCAAAGAAGAAACATACAAATATACAAGGGGCATACCCCAGGCAAAAGAAGCAAAAAAGGAACCAGCCAACACACAAGCTGGAGGCACCCAAACACTAACAAAAGATTACAAGAGATAACAGACTAAAGAAACAGAAGAACCAAGCTTAATTGTCAAAAATAGAGGCATTCAATCCCCAGGCAAGCTGAATGGTTTTGTTATCCTCAATCACAGAAAATCCTTTAAGACTCAAAAATCTACCTTTAATGGCATTTGTAATGCAAGCCAATACCACTTTCTTGTCCCTCATTTTTCCCTCAAAGACTCGATTATTTCTCTCTCTCCAGATATGGTAGACAAACGAGTTGAATATAAGCTTCAATATAAGGCCCAAGAAGTAGCTTTTCTTAACTTTCACAAGGAGACATGAGAAAAGTTGATTCCAGTTCCTAGGAGAAGACACCAAGCCACACAAACCAACCAAAATCTGCCAAATAAAGCTAGAATAAGGGCAAGAAACAAACAGGTGTTCAGAAGATTTCGAAGGATGCAAGCAAAGTACACAACTACTAACATTGGAAGACCTAGGAGAGGAGGTCCAAACAGCCAATCTATCCGCGGTTGCAAACCTATTAAGAACAACAAGCCAAGTAATAAAGCTATATCTGGGAATATGCTTCTTAAACCAAATAAGAGGAGCCCATCTCACTTTTTCACCAGTTGGAGCTAGTTTCCTATAAGGGTGCCCCACAGAGAAAAGACCAGAGGGAGAAAGAGTCCAAATCCAAGAGTCCAAGGAGGACTCTTTAGGAGGGGGAAGATGGACCTCTCTAATTGTGATAAGCTCATGGGAGTTAGAAATATGCCAGTTCCAAGCTGCATTCTGGATCACTGAGCTCACCTTGGTAGTCCAATCCCAACCAGTACCAAAAAAATCTTAGGTCCAAACCTTTGAGAAAGAGCCCCCAAAGGGTGCCAAGGGTCCAAGAGAAGAGAAATCTGCTCACCATTTCCCACAAGAGCTTTGCAATACCCAACAAACTTGTCTCTGATTTTCAGAATTTTCCTCAAACTCCAAGATGGATTAGTGGCAAGCTTAACCAAGAAGATAAAGCTCTTCTTGATCAAGAAAAACTTGCACCAATCCTTCCAAAGGGAAGCTTTATCCAAAAAGACCAGGAACCAGAAATGCTTAGCCACAACCACTTCATTAGCTAGAGAGAGATCTCTAAGGTCCAAACCTCCTTGGGACTTATCAAGGCACAAGTCACTCCAAGCCACTTTAGCACCAGAATGCTTTACAGCTGACGCGTTCCACAAGTAATTCCTAATAACCACCTGAATCATATTCATGATCTTCTTGGGAAGAATAAATAAGCCAGCCCAGTATTGAAAAATAGCATAGAGCATGGATTTAACCAACTGTAATATTCCAGCATAAGAAAGGTTGTTAGACTCCCAAGACTTCACCTTGGCTGTGATATGGTCTACTGGGGTGATACAATCTGTTTTTCTAAGCTTTGAGGAAATCTGAGGAGTTTGGTTTGTTTTTGTAATGCGTTGAGATTTTATTAGATTATTTTTTTGGGTTTAGATTTGTTTTTGCTTTAGCTAGGTAGGCTTATCTCTTTTTTGGCTTTGTGGCTTTGTATTTCCTGAGATATGGCCCTTGTATATTTGTTTGTATTTTTTGGGTTAATACATTTTTTCGCTTATCGAAAAAAAAATTAGAAACCTCACAAACACTCCCTCATGTGTTACACTCAAGAATGACACACTCACTCTTGTGTTTTCACTCTAAATGGCTTTTACACTCTTACGGTCTCACACACTCTTGCCCTTATCTACTCTTGTGTGTCTCTATAGCCCTTAATCGAACTCAAGAAACTAAATCAAAATATCCAGTCAGCATTTCAAATTGAGAAAAGAAAAGGAATGGAATACATGGTTTCTACGATTCCAAAAATTCACACAAGTTTGTACCAGATTTTGATGATTTTGTTTCTGGATTTAATTGTCAAAAAAAAATTTAGAAAATGAGTAACAAGATTGAAACAAAAAGAAATCTTACTGATTTTTTTAGACTCCTCGTCGTCTTTTTTTTCCTTCTATTTTTCATTTTTTACTCTTTTGTTTCATACAACAAGAAATAAGAAAAATAAAGATGGTTCAAGAACTCCAAGAACGTGAAAGTCAAGATTGTTGAGCCTTAGCTTGTTATCTAGAAAGATAAGGAGTGACTATGAAGGATAGAAACGCCACACCAAGAAACCTAAGGAATACTTAAGAATCAAGGTGTTAAGTTTGGTTGTTTGAACGCCACAAGATTAACTTGATAAGTTCAAAGAGTTATTTCAAGAACAAAAAGGACACACCTCACAATAACATAAACTTGTTTTCAATGTTCATAACATCATAACATGCTTATAAATTTCGTGGGTATCATGTTTTATACTTGGAAAAACCCTCCAAGAATAAGAAAACATTAATTTCAGCCTTGAAACAACACCAACATTAAAGTAAACTAGTTCCCACGTTTTTAGACATTTTTTGACTAATAACAATAAGTAAATATCACTAGTTGACTATATTCAATGTATTTTAGCATAACCAACCCAAACTAGATTTGTCCCCCTATTTAATAACCTTCAAAATAGTCCAATTCATGCCCTTTGATGGCCTTATCTTGGTGAACACGTTTTTGTAGGTTCATTATGCTTTTCAATTGCTTTAATATGCTAATTAGACTCTTCAATTTCCTTCAGGACATGGACAAAGCCTTGAATTTCATTTGGACCCACATTGGGTTTCAACTTTCCAGAATCATTCCAATTCTCTTAAATCAGCCCATTAAATGCTTTCTTGAAATTTAGGGCTCTAAGTCTTGTAATTGGACCACTAGGAGAGAGTCATAAAGGGTCTTGTGCAAATTCAGCTCAATTGCTGCGCGTATGCCCAGACCCACGTCCATGTTCAGCTCCTAGATTTGCATCAGCATGAGAAGCACCTAAACGACCACAACGGTCTAAATTCTTTTCTCAAACGTGTTTGTGGTGTCAAAAGTCAGTTCGAGTACATGTCATGCCCAAAAGAACCAAGTTAAGTCAAGTTCATCTAGTTTGGGCCTAAACACATCCCATTGCGTCTTTTTGACTCCGTATGGCACTAGAAGAACCTTAAATTGCCACAACCCTCTAAATTCTTATCCCAAACGTGTTTTGGGTGTCAAAAGTCAATTCGAGTACATGCCATGCTCAAACGATCCAAGTTGAGCTAAGTTCGTCTAGTTTGGGCCTAAACACGTCCCATTGGATTTTATGACTATGTATGGCACTAGAAGTACCTAAAATGATCAAAACACTCCAAAATATTATCGCAAACATGTTTTGGGTGTCAAAATTCAGTTCGAGTAGATGCGATGCCCAAAAGATCCAAGTTTAGCCAAGTTCGTCTAGTTTAGGCCTAACCATGTCTCATTGTGTTTTTTTGACTCCTTATGGCACTAGAAGCACTTAAAACGACCACAACACTTGAAATTCTTATGCCAAACATGTTTTGGGTTTCAAAATCAGTTCGAGTACATGACATGCCCAAAAGAGCCATGTTTAGTTTGGGCCTAAAAACATCTCATTTGGGTCTTTTTGACTCTGTATAGCACTAGAAGCACCTTAAACGACAACAACATTTCAAATTCTTATCCCATATGTGTTTTGGGTGTCAAAAGTAAGTTTGAGTACAATGTCATGGCCAAAAGATCCATATTTAACCAAGTACGTCAAGTTTTGGCCTAAACACGACCCATTGAGTCTTTTTGACTCCATATTGCACTAGAAGCACCTTAAACAACCACAACACTCTAAACTCTTATCCCAAACGTGTTTGGGGTGTCAAAAGTCAGATCAAGTGCATGACATGCTCAAAAGATCCAAGTTTAGTAAAGTTCATCTAGTTGGGGCCTAAAAATGTCTCATTGGGTGTTTTTGCCTCCGTATGGTACTAGAAGAACCTAAAACGATCACAACACTCCAAATCTTATTCCAAACTTGTTTTGGGTGTCAAAAGTCAGTTCAAGTACATGCCATACCCAAAAGATCCAAGTTTAGCCAAGTTCATCTAATTTGGGCCTAAAAAGACCCATTGGGTCTTTTTGACTTTGTTTGGTACTAGAAGCACCTAAATGAGCACAGTACTCCAAATTCTTATCCCAAACATGTTTTAAGTGTCAAAAGTAAGTTCGAGTACATGAGATGCCAAAAAGATCCAAGTGTAGCCAGGTTCATCTAGTTTGACACTGTATGGTACTAGAAGCGCCTAAAATGACCAAAACACTCAAAATTCTTATCCTAAATGTCTTTTGGGTGTCAAAAGTCAGTTCGAGTACATGCCATGCCAAAAATCCAAGTTTTAGCTAAGTTCATCTAATTTTGACCTATAAACGTCTTATTGGATCTTTTTGACTCTGTATGGCACTTAGGAGAACCTGAAACGACCACAGCACTTCAAATTATTGTCCCAAATGTGTTTTGGTTATCAAAAGTCAGTTCAAGTACATACCAAGCCCAAAAGATCCATTTTTAGCCGGTTTGTGAAGTTTCAACCTAAACAAGTCCCGTTGGGTCTTTTTGACTCCATATAGGACTGGAAGCATCTAAAACAGCCACGACACTCAAAATTATTATCCCAAAGCATGTATTGGTTGTCAAAAGTCAGATCGAGTGTATGACATGCCGAAAAAAATCAAAGTTGTGCAAAGTTCATCTAGTTGGGACCTAAAAACGTCCCATTGTGTCTCTTGTACTTAGATCTAGCTTGTAACCTAGTGAGAGAAGCTCTCCCCTCTCTCTAGAATTCTGGTTTTAGTTTTTTGCCTCTCCCTCTCTTAGGGGAGGCCACGACCTCTAACAATGGTTAATGATGAGTATATTAAGCATGCTGCAGATGTTGGTAAGCAAGTTTCTGGTGGTGTTAAGAAAGATTCAGCTAGTGGTCAAGCTAAGCTTGGAGTGTCTTTCAATGGCCATGCTGTTTTGAATGATATGGTTACTAAGGGAGCTAGGGAAGCTAATGGCCACGTTATTGGTTTTAATGCTCTAGCAAGGTTCTAATACTAAGAAATTTGGAGCAGAGAGTGGTTTCGTTGAGCCTGGGAAGTTAGAAGCTCAGTCCAAGGAAGCTTCGGGTTTATTAGTTGCAAAGGAGATTATTTCTGATCATTCAAAGCTTAGAGATAATTTTATTTCTTCTGATCACAATCGGAGCAAAATACTTGAGCTGACTCTTTCAGACCAACTTCGTTTAAGTCTTAAGAGAAGTAGCATAAGAGGAGGAGCTAGAGGTGGTGCTCGGATATCAACCAGCTTGCCTAGAGCTCCAAAGGTTGAAGATGCTACTCATTACCTCTCTGTCAAAGGTAATGATGAGTGTCCTTTGATAGAAGATAAATCAAGCTTGCCTCAAATCGTCTTGCTTGGAGAAGAGCAAAAGCATCTGCCAAGCATATCAAAAGGGAGAGGTGACAGCTCCTTTTTGGCAAGTGGGTGTGATGTGGTCAGCTTGGAGAAGAGTAAGGCTCCAGCTCCCAAGCTTCATCTTGGTCAATAATCTACTACTATCCTTTCTAATAAAGGAAAGGACACTCAAAAAGGTAATTCTTTATTAGATAAGGCTCCTCTCTCCCATCATGACGTGGACAGCCCCTTAGGGTGTCAGGTGGCAGTTTCTTTGTCTAAGGGAAAGAGAAAGTAAATGGTTCTTTGATAGAAGGGAAAGATAAAGAAGATAGGGGAAGGTTTACAAGGCTAAGGACAAAGAGGCGGGACAGCTTGTTGCCCTAAAACAGACACGTTTGGAAATGGACGAGGAAGGCGTCCCCCCAACCGCTCTTCGCGAGGTCTCCATCCTCCAGTTACTTTCTCAGTCCCTCTATGTTGTTCGCCTCCTCTGCGTCGAACACGTTCATCAACGCAAGAGCGGAAAACCTCTTCTTTATCTCGTCTTTGAATACCACGACACTGATCTTAAGAAATACATTGACTCCCATCGAAAGGGCCCAACCCAAGGCCTCTCCCTCCCTCTCTCATCCGGAGCTTCCTCTTTTAACTCTGTAAGGGTGTCGCTCACTGTCACAGCCATGGTGTTCTCCACCGTGACCTCAAGCGTCAGAATCTCCTTCTCGATCAGAATAAGGGCATCCTTAAAATTGCCGATCTTGGCCTTGAACGTGCCTTTACTGTCCCTCTCAAGAGTTATACCCACGAGATCGTAACTCGCTGGTACAGGGCTCCTGAGGTCCTCCTTGGCTCCACTCACTACTCCACTGTCGTCGACATGTGGTCCGTCGGCTGTATCTTTGCAGAGATGGTGAGGAGGCAGGCCTAGTTTCCGGGCGATTCTGAATTCCAACAGCTACTCCACATTTTCAGGCTACTGGGTACTCCCACTGACAAGCACTGGCCAGGAGTTAGCTCCCTGTGGGATTGGCATGTATATCCTCAATGGGAACCTCAAAACATTGGGCGTGCTGTTCCCTCTCTAGGATCAGATGGGATCGACCTTCTTTCAAAAATGCTAATGATACAGCTGAGAGGATCTCAGCAAAAGCAGCAATGGGCCATCCCTATTTTGATGTCTTGACAAGTCTCAGTTCTGAGTGAATATTGTGGTGGCTTGGCTAGTAAGTATTTGAAGTTGTATTATCATAATATAAGTAGGTAGTATATACGCCAATCTTGCTTCATGCGCGGGCATCTAATGGCTTTCGTCGGCTTTTTTTTAAAAGTTCATTTCTCATCATCCTGGTGATTGAAACTTTATCGCATTTTGATTGTGATTTCATTTGTAATCAAAACTTAAAGATATTTTGTTTAGAGATCTTTTCAGTAAACTGTTGGCTGAAACTTTGTTGGGAAAAAAAGAGAAAGAACATATTTCTCTTTCCAATGACAATGATGTGAACATAGGTGGAGTTCCAAAGCTGGTGGCAGATTCTCTCTCCTCCCTTAGCTCAACCTCAGCATTGATTGTGAGTGACAAGGTGGATTTGACTTCTACCAAAGAGGTCAAGGGCTGCCATGGTCGTGGGTTTGAGCTTGGTGATTTCAAGTGGAATGATAGCTCAATTGATTTTGCTTCTTGTCTTGATCATTTGGAGGTTCTCGACCTCCCTTGTAGTGGCTGTCAATTCACCTGGTGGAATGGTCAAGTTGGTGAGGGTAGCAAGATGCGCAAGCTCGATAGAGCCCTGGTTAATGGTGATTGGGCTAGGGAGTTTCCTGCTACTTCTTGCCATTTTCACACCCGAGGTATCTCTGATCACTCTCCTATTATTATTCAGCTTAAAGCTAACTCAGCTAGAGCTAAGCCTTCTTTTAAGTTCTTTGATTTTTGGATGGATTTTGAAGGCTTCTGGGCTGCTCTTGAAGATGCTTGGGAGATTGAGGTGTTTGGGACAACCATGTTTTGTCTCTATAAGAAGCTTAAATCTGTTAAACTTGCTCTTATGAAATTTAATGTCTCTTTTTGCTCAGATGTTTCTAAAGGGCTCTTATGGCTAGAGAAACCCTCTCTAAAGTGCAAGCTGACCTTATTGCCTCTCCTAGTGTCGTCTCTCTTCAAGAGGAGGAGAAAATTAGATTTGCTGATTTCACTAAGCTCAGGAATGCAGAAGAAGATTTTCTGAGGCAACAAAGCAGAGTTGATTGGCTTGCCTTGGGTAATAAAAATTCCTCTTTCTTTTTTCAGAAACTAAAGAAGAATAGAGTCAGATCCAGAATTAATCAGTTGGTTAATGAGGGTGACCTGATTACTGATGACTAAGCTACCAAAGATCAAATTCTTTCTTATTATGGGAATATTATTGGGATATCTCACATTGATCAAGAGGTGGATTAGAGTGTTCTCTTTCATATTCTCCCCAATAAGCTCTCTCAAGCTCACATATCTATCCTCAACCACCCCTATACAGAGGAAGACGTTCACACAACAATGTTTAGTTTGGGGAGTAGTAAAGCCTCTGGTCCAGATGGCTTCTCTGCTAGTTTCTTCAAAAGATGTTGGCATATTGTGGGCAAAGATGTTGGCATACTAAGGCTGTTTTGGAGTTTTTTTAACTCCCAATCATTATTGAAACAAGTTAACTCTACATCCATTACTCTTATCCCTAAGGTCCCCAATCCTTCTAAGGTTGGTGATTTTAGGCCTATCTCTTTTTGTAATGTTGTTTATAAATGCATCTCTAAAATGCTTTCTGATAGACTTAAGAGAGTGCTCCCTGATCTTATTAGTAACAACCAGACAGCTTTTGTGCCAGGGAGGAGAATTGCTGACAATAGCCTCTTATCTCAAGAGCTGGTTAGAGGTTACCATAGGCCTTCTAATAGTCCCAGATGTGCTTTCAAGGTTGATATAAAAAAAGCTTATGATAGCTTAAATTGGGAGAGTATCGGCAGAATCTTTGACTGCTTGGGGTTTCCTGATCATTTCTCTAACTGTGTGATGGAGTGTATCTCCTCTCCTTCTTTCTCTATTGTGGTCAATGGTGAATTGACTGGCTACTTCTCAGGTGTTAAAGGGCTTAGACAGGGTGATCCTATCTCTCCCTATCTAATTGTGTTGGTTATGGAGGTTCTATCTAGTATTCTCAAGCATGCTTCTTATAAAGCTGACTTTGGCTATCACTGGAGGTGTAAGGAGCTTGGTATTGTTAACTTGTGCTTTGCTGATGATCTCTTTATCTTCTGTAAGGGTGATATTACTTTTGTTCAACTTATTATGGAGAGCTTAAACTTGTTTGAGGCTATGTCTGGTCTTCAACCTAATCTACAAAAAAGTCAGATTTTCATGTCTGGGCTCCATCCATCCACTTCTCAAGCAATTCTGGACTTGTGCAATTTCAGCATTTGGGAGCTTCCTACGAGATACTTGGGGGTTAATTTGAATACCTCAAAGCTTAGAAAAATAGATTGTATCACTCTAGTAGACCATATCACAACTAGTGTGAAGTCTTGGGAGTCTAACTACCTTTCTTATGCTGGAAGATTACAGCTGGTTAAATCCATGCTCTATGCTATTTTTCAATACTGGGCTGGCTTATTTATTCTTCCCAAGAAGATCTTAAATATGATTCAGGTGGTTATTAGGAATAACTTGTGGAATTCGTCGGCTGTAAAGCATTATGGTGCTAAAGTGGCTTGGAGTGACTTGTCCCTTGATAAGTCCCAAGGAGGTTTGGACCTTAGAGATCTCTCTCTAGCTAATGAAGTGGCTGTGGCTAAGCATTTCTGGTTTCTGGTCTCTTTGGATAAAGCTTCGCTTTGGAAGGATTGGTTCAAGTGTTTCTTAATCAAGAAGAGCTCTATCTTCTTGGTTAAGCTTGCCACTAATCCTTCTTGGAGTTGGAGGAAAATTCTGAAAATCAGAGATAAGTTTGCTGGGTATTGCAAAGCTCTTATGGGAAATGGTGAGCAGATTTCTCTTCTCTTGGACCCTTGACACCCTTTGGGGACTCTTTCTCAAAGGTTTGGGCCTAGAATTCTTTTTGGTACTGGTTGGGATTGGACTACCAAGGTGAGCTCAGTGATCTAGAATGCAGCTTGGAACTGGCCTATTTCTAACTCCCATGAGCTTATCACAATTAGAGAGGTCCATCTTCCCCCTCCTAAAGAGTCCTCTTTGGACTCTTGGATTTGGACTCTTTCTCCCTCTGGTCTTTTCTCTGTGGGGCACACTTATAGGAAACTGGCTCCAGCTGGTGAAAAAGTGAGATGGGCTCCTCTTATTTGGTTTAAGAAGCATATTCCCAGATATAGCTTTATTACTTGGCTTGCTGTTCTTAATAGACTTGCAACTACAGATAGATTGGCTGCTTGGATCTCCTCTCCTAGGTCTTCCAATGTTAGTAGTTGTGTACTTTGCTTGCATCCTTCGAAATCTTCTGAACACCTGTTTGTTTCTTGCCCTTATTCTAGCTTTATTTGGCAGATTTTGGTTGGTTTGTGTGGCTTGGTGTCTTCTCCTAGGAACTGGAATCTACTTTTCTCCTGTCTCCTTGTGAAAGTTAAGAAAAGCTACTTCTTGGGCCTTATGTTGAAGCTTATGTTCAGCTCGTTTGTCTACCATATCTGGAGAGAGAGAAATAATCGAGTCTTTGAGGGCAAAATGAGGGACAAGAAAGTGGTATTGGCTTGCATTACAAATGCCATTAAAGGTAGATTTTTGAGTCTTAAAGGATTTTCTGTGACTGAGGATAACAAAACCATTCAGCTTGCCTGGGGATTGAATGCCTCTATTTTTGACAATTAAGCTTGGTTCTTCTATTTCTTTAGGCTGTTATCTCTTGTAATCTTCTGTTAGTTTTTGGGTGCCTCCAGCTTGTGTGTTGTCTGGTTCCTTTTTCGCTTCTTTTGCCTGGGGTATGCCCCTTGTATATTTGTATGTTTCTTCTTTGGTCTTTACAAAATTTTAATTTACCGAAAAAAAACTCCTCAATACAAAAACAAATTAATCTTATTTTCCATATTCTAAACAAGACGAAGACATATTTGAAGAAGTTCAACAACAAACCATTCTGAACCTTCAAAATGCAAGCGATGTTAGGGGAAATGAGGCGTATGCTGAGGATTGAGCTAGAACCTATTCAAGAGAGGTTAGATAGGATAGAAATGGGAACACCTAGGGGGTAACAACATGAAATTCTCAATAGGCAGCAAGGTGGGTGTGTTTGTTGGGATAATGTTGAGGAAGAAGCGCAATTGGAGTTTGAAGAGCCATATATGAACCGTGGCAGGTTTTAGCTTGTGGTTATGGGAATAGAGAAGCTAGGATGGGTAGACCTAGAAGGGATAATGACCTAGGAAACATAGAGATCAAAATCCCATCTTTTCAAGGTAAAGATGATCGGGAAGCTTACTTGGAGTGGGAAACTAAAGTGGTGATGGTATTCGATTTTCTGCAATTGAATTCACTAATTAAGCCATTGTTTGGTGGGATCAATTACAGAATAACAGAAGGAGGAATAGAGAGATACCCGTGGATACTTGGGGGGAAATGAAATTGCTTATGAGGAGGCGTTTTGTACCAAGCCACTATTATAGGGTTTGTTTCAAAGACTATAGAGGCTAACTCAAGGTTCCAAGATTGTGGATGAATACTACAAGGAGATGGAGGTAGCTATGATCCGGGCTAATGTGGAAGAGGACAGTGAAGCCACCATGGCTAGGTTTTCGCATGGTTTAAACCGTGAGATTACGGATATAGTTGAGTTGCAGCACTATGTTGAGTTGTCAGATATGGTGCATCAAGACATAAAAGTGGAGGAACAACGCAAACGGAAAGGATTGGGTAAGAGAGGAAAATTTGTGGCTTCTACTAGCACATGGAAGAAAGCCCCTAAAAGGGATGAGCAGCCACAAAGCAAGTCAAAATTTGAACTCTCTAAGAATACCAAACCAGCGAACAACACTTCTCTAGGTAACATCGAAACTTCTACTTCTAAAACTCATGATATTAAGTGTTTTAAATGTCAAGGGTGGGGTCACATAGCTAGCCAATGTGTAAACAACAGGGCGATGGTGTTAAATTCCCAAGGTGAACTTGAATCGGAGATCCTTAATGTGTATTGGGGAGAGCAGAGCTTTTTGGGTTCTAGAGAGAGAGGCTCTGACCTGACTTTGTAAAGCTTTTTTTTTTTGTTAAACAGGGTCATTGTAAAGCTCCCTGACTTTGTTACCAAAGACAGCTTTGCCAAATGGGAGACTTGTTTGGTTTGCTATTTTGTGGGTAAAACAGCTCCATTACACTTGGTTAAGAGGATTGCGTTGCAGCTTTGGAAAGGGAGAGGTCTCCTTGATGTTCAAGCTTCCAAAGGACTCTTCTATTTCAAATTGGATAACTTAGAACACCGAGATTATTTCTTTAAAGATGGACCTTGGCATTTGTTAGGGAAACCTCTTATTCTTCAACCATGGGAGCCTAATGTCAAATTCACAAAGGAAAAGTTAGCTAAGATCCCCATTTGGGTGAAACTTTGGAATGTTCCCCTTGAGTTGAGAACCTCTGAAGCTCTAAGCTACATTGCTAGTGCAGTGGGTAAACCCCTATACTCGGATCACTTGACTGCAAAAGGAGTGAAAAGAGACTTCCCTAGAATCTGTGTTGAGATTTCAACCAAGTCAAGAATCCTTAAGCATCTTGATATTGATCTTGGTATTGAAGGATGGGATCCAATTGATGTTTTTGTAGAGTATGAGGGCCTACCAAAGAGGTGTGACAAGGGTGATATATTTGGTCATGATTGTGATTTTATCCAGCAAGCTAAAACACTTTCTCCTAATCCCCAAGCTACAGCCCCATCTCTACCACAATCCAACCCTAGTTCCACCTCAAACTCCCCAAATCACTCCTCTCCCTCATCCCCCACACATTCCACCCCAAAACAATCCCCCATTTCTCCCTCACTTCTCCCAAACACCACTCCCTCATCCCATTTGGATGATGACAGTGGATGGATTGAGATTCCATCCAAGAGATCAAGGAAGAAAATCAACTCAAAAGTGGGACTTGAATTGGCCTTAGTGCTAGACCAAGACATAGTTGAAGCTTCCCCACTAACGGTGGAACCTATTGAGCACTCAACAGAGGAAGAAGAGGATAATCTTACTGTCGTGAGCAAGAACCAAGAGCTTTCCACCCCTTCACCTTCTCTAAACACTTCCAGCTCAAGCAAAAGGAGAAAGAAGAAGAAGAAGAAGAAGAAGAAGGTCAATGGCACACCACACCCTGCAAAGGGTAGAGATTAAGGAGTTGCAGCTAGTGGGGAAACCCACAACCCACCCATTCATGTTTAATCTTGCTACTTGGAACATTAGGGGGATCAATGACTCCTTAAAACAAGCTGCTGTGAGGAAGCTTTGTAAGAATTCCAATCTTTCTCTTTGTTCTTTACTGAAACTAAAGTGAAAAACTTTAAATTCACTAATCTTGGTAAGGCCATTTTTCCTAATTGGGAGGTGGTAGCAAACTACAATTTTGCTGCAGGGGGTAAAATTTGGGTTGCTTGGGACCCAAAAGTACTTGATGTAATAGTTTTGGATACTACTGACCAAGTTTTATTTTGTAAGCTTACTATATTAAGCTGACTAATGTTGTATGTTATATCACATTCGTATATGCTTCAAATTCTAAAGTGATCAGGAAGAAGCTTTGGGAATCCATGTGCTCCCACCACTCACTCACTTCTCATGCCCCATGGCTTATCACCGGAGATTTCAATGTTATTGCCTCCCCTAGTAAGAAATTAGGAGGAGCTAAGGGATGGGATGATGGCATCTTTGACTTCAACAAATGCACTTTCACTATTGAGGTTGAGGACCTTGTACACTCAGGTTGTCAATTCACATGGTCAAACAAGCATAATGATGGAACCTTTATTATGTGTAAGTTGGATAGAGCCATGGCAAATATTCACTGGATGGACCCGTTCCCTGACACAAAGTGTCTTTTTGCTCCTCCCGGCATCTCTGATCACAGTCCAATTGTCTTACAAATGGAGAAGGACTCCTATAAACCAAGAGTAAGCTTCAAGTTTTTTGAGTTTTGGTTTGAAAGAGAAGGGTTTTGGCAGCTTTTGGACAGAGTTTGGGGGGCTGAGATTTCAGGGACAGCAATGTTTAGGCTCTGTAAGAAGCTTAAGGTACTCAAAGGTGAACTGAGGAGGTTCAACCAAAGATTTTGCAGTGATCTTCCTTCTAGAGTTAAATTGGTTGAAGCACACATGGAGTCAATTCAAAACTTGTTGGGAAATGACCCTTAAAATGCATTGTTACAGGCTCAGGAGAGAGATGCATGCTCCAAATTCTTTGAGCTTAGACATGCTGAAGAGAGCTTCTACAGGCAGAAGTCAAGAGTACAGTGGCTTCAGTTGGGTGATCAGAACACTTCTTTCTTTTTTCAAAGTATGAAAAAGAATAGATTCAAAACCAGGATTACACACCTGGACAACCAAGGCTCTCTACTTACTTCCCATGAGGACATCCAGGATCAAATATTAGATTACTACAAAAATCTCTTGGCTACACCAAATGAAGAAATGGGAGTCAATTGGAGTATACTTGATTGTGCTTTGCCAAGAAAGCTTGGACCTGATCAGGCTGTACCTTTGGCTCTTCCCATTGAAGAAAATGAGGTCAAGCAAGCTATTTTCAGTATGGGAAGTGGCAAATCTCCTGGACCAGATGGTTTTTCAGCTGGGTTCTTTAAGAAAGTATGGCATGTGGTGGGTGGGGATGTAACCAAAGCTGTTTTGGAGTTCTTTACTACAGGCAACCTCCTAAAAGAGGTTAACTCAACTGCAATCACCTTAATACCAAAGGTCCCTAATCCTACTAGTATTGGGGACTTTAGACCTATCTCTTGCTGCAATGTAGTCTACAAGTGCATCACAAAAATACTTGTTGAAAGACTCAAGCTTGTATTACCCAACATCGTAAGTCAGAACCAAAGTGCTTTTATCCCAGGAAGGAGAATGGCTGACAATATTTTTCTCTCCCAAGAATTACTTAGAAGCAACCATAGATCACTTGGTTTGCCAAGGTGTGCTCTCTAGGTGGACCTTAAAAAAGCCTATGATAGTGTGAACTGGTCACTAATAGGTAAAGCTTTTCAATGCCTTGGCTTCCCAAATGTTTTCATTTCTTGGGTCGTGGAGTGCCTTTCTTCTCCCTCATACTCAGTGAATATAAATGGTGAGCTGCACGGTTACTTTAGGGGCGCTAAAGGAATTAGACAAGGGGATTCAATCTCTCCTTACATCTTTGTCATCATCATGGAGGTCTTGACAGGGATCTTGAGCTTTGTAGCCAAACACTCAGAGTTCCAGTTCCATTGGAGGTGCAAAGAGCTTAACTTAGTTAATCTGTGCTTTGCTGATGATACTCTTACTCTATAAAGGAGACAAAAACATCGTGCATGTGCTTAAGGAAGCTTTGGCCATTTTCCAAGAGCTATTAGGGCTTCAACCAAATATTTCAAAGAGTCAACTGTTCTTATCAGGGGTGAGCCCAGAGATGTCTTCTATCATTCATGTTGAACTGGGTTTTACAGAAGGGTCTCTTCCAGTTAGATATCTTGGTGTCCCACTCATTACAACCAAGCTTACCAAATCAGATTGTCAAGGTTTGGTTGACAGACTCACTATGAGAATCAGTTCTTGGGAATCAAAGTATTTGTCTTATGCTGGAAGACTCCAACTTATCAAGACTGTCCTTATGGCTATGGTCAACTTTTGGAGTGGTCTCTTCATTCTCCCTAAAAAAGTGGTGAAGACAGTCCAATGCTTGGTAAGAAATTTTCTATGGAATGGCCAAGATACTAAAGCTTCTGGGGCCAAGGTAGCTTGGGCAGACCTATGTTTTGACAAGGTACAAGGTGGGTTGGGCATTAGGGATTTGGTTCTAGCTAATGAAGTTGCTATAGCCAAACACTTATGGTTCTTGCTACTCCCTTCTAAAAGATCACTTTGGAAAGATTGGTGTCAAACATACCTAATCAGAAAGAGTTCAATTTTCTTGGTTTCCATTCCTTCTAACCCATCTTGGGTTCGGAGAAAGCTTCTCAAGCTCAGGAGCAAATTTCTGCCCTTTTGCTCTATAACTATTGGAGATGATACTACGGTGAAGCTTCTTACAGATAATTGGCATCCTCTAGGTGTCCTTTGGGCCAGATTTGGGCAAAGACTTTTGTCAGGAACTTCTTGGACTATGGACTCTATGATGAGTGTTGTCATTCAAGACAATCAATGGCATTGGCCAACTTCAAACACCTTTGAGTTTTCTTGAGATTAGAAGTGTTCCAATTCCTACTCCCCAAGCTCAACGACAAGATGTTTGGAAATGGAGTTCAAGTCCGAATGGAGATTTCTCCCTAAGTCTAACCTATAAGGCACTGTCCCCTACAAGAGAACCGGTTAAGTGGGCAAAGGTGATATGGTTCTCTGAACACATCCCAAGGTGCAGCTTTATCTCTTGGTTGGCTTTGAGAAACAAACTTTCCAATAGAGATAGGGTTGCACAATGGGACCAAACACCAGGGTTTTGTTCTGATTGTGTGTGTTGTGTTGGCTACCAGGAGACACATGAGCATCTTTTTATCAATTGTTGTTATGCAGCCAGAGTATGGGCCACACTTATGAACAAATGTGATATACACTACCAGGTTAGGGATTGGGATCAGTTTGTAGATTGGATGCTAGCTAATGCAAAAGGGAAGTCTAATTTCAGTACTTTACATTTACCAGTTTAATTTACGTGCAGATCTTAAGCCTCTAATCAGGCTCTAATTTTGTACTTCCTGGGGTATGCCCCCTGACATGTGTAAGTATCTTTTGGTTTATACAATTTGTTTACCAAAGAAAAAAAGAAGACACTCAGAGGAGTCCTAGTTAAGCTAGCTTTTACTTCCTTCATCTATTATATATGGAGAGAAAAAAATGCAAGGATTTTTTAAGGCAAAATCAGAGATTCCAAGATCCTAACGGAAGCTATTTCAAAATTAGTCAGATTAAGGCTTTGGGATTCGAAGTGTTTTGGCACTAATGATACTAATCTACGTTTAGTGGATAGATGGGGTCTTAACCCAAGCATTTTGTAAACCTTTGCTGTCTTATGAAGCATTGATATCTAATTTCAGTACTTTACATATTACCAGTTTAATTTGCGTGCAGATTTTAAGCCTCTAATCAGGCTCTAATTTTGTACTTCCTGGGGTATGCCCCTTGTACATGTGTAAGTATCTTTTGGTTTATACAATTTATTTACAAAAAAAATGGTGAATGAAGCTTATTGTCAAAAAAAATCAGTGTCCTACGTCTTCTTCTTTGGAGTAATCATCAAGTTTGAGCTAGCTTATGTTCAGCTCGTTTGTCTACCATATCTGGAGAGAGAGAAATAATCGAGTCTTTGAGGGCATAATGAGGGACAAGAAAGTGGTCTTGGCCTGCATTACAAATGCCATTAGAGGTAGATTTATAAGTCTTAAAGGATTCTCTGTGACTGAGGAAAATAAAACCATTCAGCTTGCCTAGGGATTGAGTGATTCGATTTTCGACAATTAAGCTTAGTTCTTCTGGTTATTTAGGCTGTTATCTCTTATAATCTTCTATTAGTGTTTGGGTGCCTCCATCTTGTGTGATGGTTGGTTCCTTTTTTGTTTCTTTTGCCTGGGGTATGCCCCTTGTATATTTGTATTTTTCTTCTTCGGCTTATACAAAATTTTAATTTACCGAAAAAAAGCTAGTTCAGTTTGAGTACATGACATGCCCAAAAGTTTCAAGTTTATCCAGGTTCGTCTAGTTTGGGCCTAAACACATCCCATTGGGTCTTTTGACTCTGTATGGCACTAGAAGCACATAAAACGATAATAAAACTCCAAATTATTATCCTAATTTTGGGTGTCAGAAGTCAGTTCGAATGTATGACATGCCCAAAAGATCTAAGTTTAGCCAAGTTAACCTAGTTGAGGCCTAGACACGTCACATTGGATCTTTTTGACTCCGTATGGCACTAGAAGAATCTAAAACGACCACAACACTCCAAATTCTTATCCCAAACATGTTTTGGGTGTCAAAAGTGTTTTGGAGTACATGCCATGCTGAAAAGATCCAAGTTTAGCAAAGTTGCTCTAGCTTGGGCCTAAACACGTCCCATAAAATGACCACAACACTTCAAATTGTTATCACAAACAGGTTTTGGCTGTCAAAAGTCAGTTCGAGTACATGTCATGCCCAAAAGATCCAAGATTAGCCAAGTTCATCTAGTTTGGGCCTAAACATGTCTCATCGGATTTTTTTGACTTCGTATGGAACTAGACAGTTCAAAACAATAACAACACTCCAAATACTTATCCCAAACGTGTTTTGAGAGTCAAAAGATAGTTCGAGGATATATGATGCCCAAAAGATCCAAGTTTAGTCAAGTTCGTCTAGTTTGAGGCTAAAAACATCCAATTGGTTCTTTTGACTCCGTATGGCATTAGAAGCACCTAAAATGACCAAAACACGTGAAATTCTTCTCCTTAACATATTTTGGGTGTCAAAATCAGTTCGAGAACATGCCATTCTGACAATAGAAGAACCTAAAATGATCCCAACACTCCAAATTCTTATCATAAATGTGTTTTGGGTGTCAAAAGACAGTTCTACTACACACCATTCCCAAAACATCCAAGTTTAGCCAAGTTTGTCTAGTTTGGGCCTAAACATGTTCCATTGGGTCTTTTGACTCTGTATGGCATTAGAAGCACCTAAATGAACATAAGACTCCAAACTCTTATCCCGAACATGTTTTGGGGGTCAAAAGAAAATTTAAGTACATGACATGCGCAAAATATCCGAGTTCAAAGAGCGATTGATAATGAAAGAGAGAAAGAGAGAGTGTGTGAGAAAAATAAAGAGAGTGGGAGTTCAAAAGAAGGAGTGCTTGAACAAAAGAAAAGAGTGAAAAATAGAGAGTTGGGCGAGAGGAGTGAGAAAAATCAAGAGAGAAAAAAAGAGAGATTTTATGCAGGAGAGAGTGATATTAAAAGAGCTTTGAGTTCCAAGCTGTCTTTGCTTGACTTTTGTACAAAGAAGTGCTTATCCACAAAGAAACTTAATCACTCTTTTCCTAGTGTTTTTCAATCTCTTTTGTAGTACTTTGAAGATGTATTCCCCGAGGAGAGGCCAAAAGGGCTGCCATCAATTAGGGGAATCGAGCCCCAAATTGACTTCATAGTCGGAGCTCCCATCCAAAACAAACCTGCTCATAGAAGATATCCGGATGAGAGAAAGAAGCTGCAAAGACATGTGAGCAAGCCCATGGAAGCATGAGCCCTAGTACAATTTTCGTATTGCTTGTGACTAAGAAGGAATGGACATGGATGATGTGTGTTAATTGCGGAGCCTTAAATAACATCACTATAAAGTATCACCATCTCAATCCTTGATTAGTTGGTATGCTTGATGAATTGCATGGTTCTTGTTTGTTTACTAAAATTAATCTTAAAAGTGGATATCATCAACTTAGCATGAACGAGGAAGATGAAGGAAAATCAACATTAAAAACTAAACATGGATTGCATGAGTGATTAGTAATGATTTATGGTTTAACTAATGCATCTAGTACTTTAATGAGGTTGATGAATCATGTCTTGTGTACGTTCATGGGAAAATTTGTGGTAGTTAATAGGACACTCTCTACTTTACTGGGTGCTATCATTCACAAGAATTTAAGGCAATGCGAGAAGTGGTTACCACATTTTGAGTTTGCATATAATAGGTTTCTTCATTCTACTTCTTCTTTTTCTCCCTTTTTGATTGTTTTTGGCTATAATCCTTCAACTCCTACGCATATATTACCTTTACCCACGAATAAGCATGTTAATCTTGTTGGTAAGAAAATGCAGATTTTATGAAGGATTTACATGCCAAGGTCTGGGCTAACATTGAAAAGAAGAACGAACAATATGTCAAGCAAGCTAATAAGGAGCGTTTGAGGTTTATTTACAACCTAGGATTTGGGTTTGGGGGCACATGCATGAGAAAAGGATTCCTACATAAAGGAAATAAAATCTTTGCAAGAATCAATGACAGTGAGTACAAGCTAGGTCTTCCTGGTGAGAACAATGTAAGTGTTATATTTAATGTCACTAACTTGTTCCCGTTTGATGTAGGTGACGATTTGAGGACAAATCTTTCTCAAGAGGGAGGGAATGACGAGATCTGGTTGTACAAGCTCAAAGGATGGATCCACTTCAAGTAGCAAGCGGTCAAATCAAAAGAGCTAGAGAAAATAGAATGGCTAAAGCACTCAATATGAGTATGACGTGGAGTATGACAGCCCACATGTAGCATGCCGTGGCATCCAACATGGCAGCCCACATGGAGCATGATGTGGCATCCAACAAGATATCCTTGATGGAGCATGACTTGGCATTTTAAATGATGACAAGGGAGCAAGACAAATTGCCAATCCTAACCTAGATGACAGCCAATAGGAGTCTATTACAGATTCACACTTTAGCAATCCTAACCTACAAGTGGACAACCAATAGGAATCTCTTGGGTGGATTATGATATGAACCTCACGGTTGCTTTGAGATGAAACCCGATAACAATGATGGTTCAAGAACCCAATGATCAATTTTAAGGAAGAAGAAACCCTGACCCGTTTTCTATGACAGAAAGAGAACCTTAGGTATAAGACCTAAGATCCAAATCGATGCTTCGAAAAGAACCAAAGATATAGTTTAGACGTCACACTCAAGAACAAGAAGGGAAAGTGAGTGATAAGTCTAGGTTTTAAACGCCACAAGAATATTCTTGATAAGTCTGAAACGTCCTAAAAAGAACCAAAGAGAAAACTCTCACAAAGAAATTATAATGATCAAAGTTTTTTTAATACACTATGAAACCATGCTTAAATAGAAAAACTAGAAGACTAAAGACTCCTTAAGTGTATAAACAACCTAAGCTAAATTTAAAAGATAAATAAATATTAATTGCAGTAAATAAGGAACTAGTAATCCACCTAAAAGATTCTTATTGGCTGTTCACTTGTAGGTTATGATTGCCAAAGTGTCATGCTCATTATAGGTTTTAGACACCACAAGAATATTCTTGATAAATCTGAAAAAGTTCTAAGAAGAACCAAAGAGAAAACTCTCACAAAGAAATTGTATTGATCCAAAAGTTTTCTAATACATTGTGAAATAATGCTTAAATAGAAAAACTAGAAGCCTAAAGAGTCCTAAAGTGTATAAACAACCTAAGCTAAATTTAAAATATAAATAAATATTAATTGCAGTAAATAAGGAACTAGTAATCCACCCAAAAGATTACTATTGGCTGTCCACTCGTAGGCTAGGATTGTCAAAGTGTCATGCTCCAATAGACTGCTATTGGCTGTCCACTTCTAGGTTAGGATTGTCAATTTATCTTGCTTCCATGCCATCATTTAAAATGCCAAGACATGCTCCATGTGGACTGCCATATTGAATGCCACATCATGCTCCATGTGAAATGCCATGTAGGATGCCAACTCATCTCCATGTGGGCTTCCATGTTGTATGACACATCATGCTCGACCTAGGATGTCATGTTGGATGCCACATCATGCTCCATGTGGCTGCCATGTTGGATGCCACGGCATGCGCCATGTAGGCTGCCATATACCATGTCATACTCATATTGAGTGCTTCAGCCATTCTCTTTTCTCTAACTCTTTTGATTTGACCGCTTGCTACTTGATGTAAATCCATCATTTGAGCTTGTGCAATCGGATCCTTATCAGATGACTAGTTCCTTATTTAGTACAATTAATATTTCTTTATCTTTTAAATTTAGCTTAGGTTGTTTATACACTTTAAGACTCTTTAGGCTTCTAGTTTTTTTTTCTATTTAAGCATGATTTCACAATGTATTAAACAACTTTGATCAATATAATTTCTTTGTGAGAGCTTTCTCTATGGTTCTTCTTAGAACTTTTCAGACTTATCAAGAATATTCTTATTGCGTCTAAAACCTAGACTTCTCACTCACATTTCCTTCTTGTTCTTGAGTGTGGCGTCTAAACCATACATTTGGTTCTTTTCTAAGCATCAATTTAGGTCTTAGGTCTATACCTAAGGTTCTTTTTGTGTTATAGAAAATGGGTCAGGGTTTCTTCTTCTTTTAAACGATCCTTGGGTTCTTTTTTCCGTAAGCAAAATAATGAATTAACCCGAAAAGTACAAACAAATATACAAGGGGCATACCCCAGGAAATACAAAGCTACAAAACGATCATTGGGTTCTTGAACCATCATTGTTATTGGGTTTCATCACAAAGCGACGGTGAGGTTCATATCACATATCCATAGGAGTTAGTGGATTAAACCCATAAACAATTTCAAAGGATGAAAAATTGGTCGTAGAATGAACACTCCTATTATATGCAAACTCAATAAATGGGAAACAATCCTCCCAATTTTTCAAGTTCTTTTGAATAACAGCATGTAAAAGTGCAGATAATGTTCAATTTATATCCTCAATTCGACCATCTGTTAGGGGATGACAAATAGTTGAACACCATGATCAGATACAATAATCTTTGGAACACCATGTAATCTTACTATCTCCCTAAAGAAAAAATCAGCGATGTTGGTTGCATCGTTAATTTAATAACAAGATATGAAATGTGCCATCTTAAAAAACCTATCTACAACCACAAAGATAGGATATCTACCTTTCTTCGACCTAGGCAAGCCTAAAACAATGTCCACAGAAATGTCTACCCACAGCTCACTAGGTACAGGAAGAGGAGTGTATAATCATGAGGTAAAACTCTAGATTTCGCTTGATTTGTCACTTCCACTCTTTTTTTGATTACTCCCATCCTCACTAGCTCTCTTTGCTCTTCTTATCTTTTCAACTTAAGCTGATCTTCATAAACTTGCTTTGGGAATAAAGGTGTAAGAGTGATGGATTTACCATCTTTAACAAGAATATATATGTTTTTGAACCTATCATGGATGGCCTTCCAATCAAATTGCCATGGTCGCCCTAGCAACAAGAGACCCGCTTGCAAGGGAACAACATCACATAGTATTTCATCTTTATATTCCCAACTGAAAAGGAGACAAGTACTTGCTTATTGACCTTTACCCCTCTAGAATTATTCGGCCTTTGTAGCTTGTACGGTCTTGGGTAACTTTAGTTTTTCAACTAAAGTGGTACTAGAAACAATGGTGCGAGAACCCCAAGAACGTGAAAGACAAGATTGTCGAGCCTTAACCTGTTATCTGGCAAGATAAAAACTAAGACTACGAAGGTAAGAAATGCCACACCAAGAAACCTAAGGATAACTCAAGAATCAAGGTGATAAGTTTGGTTGTTTGAACGCCACAAGACTAACTTGATAAGTTCAAACAGTTCTTTCAAGAACAAAGAGGACACACCTCACAATAACATAAACTTGTTTTCAGCATTCATGACCTCCTTACAAAATTCGTGGGTACAATGTTTTATAGTTGGAACAACCCTCCAAGAATATGAAAAGCATTAATTTCAGCTTTGAAACAACACCAACATTAAAGTAAATAACTTCCCACATTTTTAGACCTTTTTTGACTACTAATAATAAGTAAATATCACTAATTGACAATGAACAATGTATTTCAGCATAACCAATCCAAGCTAGATTCATCCCCCTATTTAATAGCCTAGAAAATTGTCCAATTCATGTCCTTTCATGGCCTTATCTTGATGAACACGTTTTTGTAGGTTCATTATCCTTTTCAATTGCTTTTTATGCTAATTAGACTCTTCAATGGCCTTGATGACATGGATAAAGCCTTGATTTTCATTTGGACCCACATTGGGCTTCACTTTTCCAGAATCATTCCAATTCTCTTGAATCAGCCCAATAAGTGCTTTCTGGAAATTTTGGGCTCTAAGTCTTGTAATTGGACCACCAGGGAATGCTAAAGGATCTTGTGCAAGTTTAGCTCCATTCCGGCGTGTATGCTCAGCCCCACGTCCATTTTAAGCTCCTAGATTTGCATCATTCTCCCCCTCTTGAGAAGGATTTGTCCTCAAATCAACACCTGCATCAAATGGAGACAAATCAGAAACATTAAAGCATGTACTGACACCGTATTCACCTGGTAAGTCAAATTTGTAAGCATTGTCATTAATGCGTTCCACCACTTGAAATGGTCCATCACCCCGAGGTAGGAGTTTTGAACGTCGCTACTCCGGAAAACGCTCTTTTCTCAAGTGAAACCAAACCCAATCTCCTGGTTCAAAAACTATCTTCTTGCGTCCCTTGTTGGCTTGATTGACATATTGTTCAGTCCTCCTTTCAATATTCAGCCGTGCCTTCTCATGAATTTGGTTAAAAAATTCAGCCTTCTTTTTCCCGTCTAAGTTTACACGTTCACTCAAAGGTAAAGGAACTAAATCCAAAGGAGACAAATGATTAAATCCATAAACAATATCAAACGGTGAAAAATTAGTTGTTGAATGTGGATTTCTATTGTAAGCAAACAACTTTTCTTTCCTTAACACATCTAAAACAGATTTCAAATGCTCTACATGTTCTTCCATGTTTTTGCTATAAATTAGAATATCATCAAAATATACAACTAAAAATCTACCAATAAATGCACGTAAACACATGGTTTATCAAACGCATAAATATGCTCAGAGCATTAGTTAAACCAAAAGGCATCACTAACCACTCGTGTAAACCGTGTTTAGTTTTAAAGGCAGTTTTCCATTCATCACCTTCTTTCATTTTAGTTTGGTGATATCCATTCTTAAGATCAATCTTTGTAAAAATACACAAACCATGCAATTCGTCCAGCATATCATCTAGTCTAGGCATAGGATGACGATACTTTACCGTTATGTTGTTAATGGCTCAGCAATCTATGCACATCCTCCATGTACCATCTTTCGTAGGAACTAGCAGCATCGGAACTGCACAAGGACTCATACTTTCACGCACATAACCCTTCTCCAATAATTCACTTACTTGCCTTTGAAGTTCCTTTGTTTCCTTGGGATTGCTCCTATATGCAGGTCGGTTTGGAATTGATGCACCAGGTATGAAATCAATTTGATGTTCAATTCCACGACTTGGTTGTAAGCCATGAGGTATCTCTTCGGGAAAGACATCATCAATCTCCTGCAAAAGAGAAACAATAATGTGCAGCAAAGAATCGGCAGATCATTAGTACATAAAAAGGCCTCCTTGTACATAAGTACAATAAAGGATTGATGTGAAAATAATGCTCTCTTGATCTCACTTTTTTTTGCAATATAAGTGAATTTTTCCTTTTTTGCTCTCACTAAGACTGAAATGCTCTCCTTTTCTTTTCCCTCAGTTTCTTTTCTCTCATTTTCTTTCCTTTCAATTTCAGCCTTTCTTTCTTTTCCTCTCTTCTTTTCATTTGATCTTTTGAACTTTAGTTGATCCTCCATAACCTGTTTTGGAGTTAATGGAATGAGAGTAATAAGTTTCTTTTCAAAAGTAAAAGAAAAATTATTTGTGAATCCATCATGTGCCGCCCTTCGATCATATTGTCATGGTATCCCCAACAATATATTACATGCATGCATAGGAACCACATCACAAAGCACCTCATCCTCATATTTGCCAATGGAAAATGCTACCAACACTTGCTTTGTCACCGTGATTTCGCCACATTCATTCAGCCATTGAAGCCGATAAGGACGAGTGTGTTTTAAGGTTGTTAAGTACAACTTCTCCACCAAATCAGTACTGGCCACGTTTGTTCAATTCCCCCATCAATAATTACGCTGCAAACTTTGTTTTTGACAAAGCACCGAGTATGAAATAAATTTTCCCTTTGGTTACTTTCTTCCTCCTTAACTTGCATCTTGAGAACTCGCCTTGCTACCAATAATTCTCCAACCACAGCATTTTGCTCATCATCAGCATCTTCTAAAAGTGGAATTTCATCAACTACTTCCTCCTCATCCTCCAATTCAAGCTCACCTTGGGCATTTATCACAATCGCCCTTTTGTTTACACATTGGCTAGCTATGTGACCCCGCCCTTGACAATCACAGGTTTTAGAAATAGAAGTTTCAATGTTACCTAGAGAAGTGTTCGTCGTAGGTTTGGCATTCTTAGATTGTTCAAATTTTGACTTGCTTTGTTGCTGCTCATCCCTTTTAGGGGCTGTTTTCCATGTACTAGTGGAAGCCACAAGTAGTCCTCTCCTAGCAAATCCTTTGCGTTTGAGTTGTTCCTCCACTTTTATGGCTTGATGCACCATATCCGACAACTCATCACAGTGCTGTAACTCAACTATATCCGCAACTTTCACGATTCAAACCATGCAAAAACCTAGCCATGGTGGCTTCACAGTCCTCTTCCACATTTGCCCGGATCATAGCTACCTCCATCTCCTTGTAGTATTCATCTACACTCTTGGTGCCTTGAGTTAGCCTCTGTAGTTTTTGAAACAAACTCCTACAATAGTGGCTTGGTACAAAACGCCTCCTCATAAGCAATTTCATCTCCTCCCAAGTGCCCACGGATGGCTCTCTATTCCTCCTACTATTATTTTATAATTGATCCCACCAAACAATGGCAGAATCGGTGAATTCAATTGCTGCCAACTTAATCTTCTTTATCTCTGAATAGTTGTGACAATCAAACACCATCTCCACTTTAGTTTTCCACTCCAAGTAAGCTTCCGGGTCATTTTTACCTTGAAAAGATGGGATTTTGATCTTTATGTTTCCTAGATCATTATCCCTCCTAGGTCTACCCATCCTAACTTCTCTATTCCCATAATCACGCTCAAACCTGCCCTGGTTCATATATGGCGCTTTAAACTCCTCCAATTCCGCTTCTTCCTCAGCATTATCCCAACGAACACGCCCACCTCGCTGTCTATTGGGAATTTCATGTTGCTTCCCCCTAGGTGTTCCCATTTCTACCCTATCCAACCTCTCTTGAATTGGTTCTAATTCATCCCTCAGCATACGCCTCATTTCCCCCAACATCGCTTGCATTTGAAGGTTCGGAATGACTTGTTGTTGAACTTCTTCGAATACATCTTCGTCTTGATTATTGGACATATTTAGAATCTGGAAAATAAGATTCGAAACCTCACAAACACTCCCTCACGTGTTTCACTCAAGATTTATACACTCACTCTCGTGTTTTCACTCTAAATAGCTTTTACCCTCTTATGGTCTCACACACTCTTGCCTTTTTCCACTCTTTTGTGTCTCTTTAGCACTTAATCGAACTCAAGAAACCAAATAAAAATATCCAGCAACAATTCTAAATGAGAAATAACCAGAACTCACAAAGGGTCAAAAATTTGATGCGATAGAAAAGGAATGGACACTCGGTTTCTATGGTTTCAATAATTATCCAAAATTCACACAAGTCCGTAACGGATTTTGATAAAACTCTTTTTTTTTGGATTTTTTTGGGTCAAAAGTGTTGAGAAAATGAGAAACAGGATTGGAATAAAAAAATTCTTATTGCTTTTTTTTGGAGACTCCTCATCTTCTTTTCTTTTTCTATTTGATACAGAAAGAAATAAGAAAAAAATAAAGATAAAGGATAGTCAAACTTGCCTTAGAACCAAAGCTTTGATACTATAAGATATGAACCCCACCGACGATTTACGATGAAACCCGATAACAATGATGGTTCAAGAACCCCAAGAACGTGAAAGACAAGCTTGTTGAGCCTTAACCTTTTATCTAGCAAGATAAAAACTAAGACTACGAAGGATAGAAATGCCACACCAAGAAACCTAAGGATCACTCAAGAATCAAGGTGATAAGTTTGGTTGTTTGAACGCCACAAGACTAACTTGATAAGTTCAAACAGTTCTTTCAAGAACAAAGAGGACACACCTCACAATGGAACTCAAAGTTAAGGTCTTGGGCAACAAAATGAAGGGTACCAGAAAGAACCTCCATTAATAAAAGAAATAAATAAGGAGAAATAGGGTCCCCTTGTCTGATCCCCTTGGCCCCTTTAAAGAACCCTTTCAGCTCACCATTGATATTGATAGAGAAAAAGGAGGTAGAAATACACTCCATAACACACTCGGTGAAATTTTTCAGGAACCCCAAGCAATCAAGGATCCTGCCAATAGATGCCAATTCAGAATCATAGGCCTTCTTCAAATCAATTTTTAGGTCACACCTTTGGGCTATTACCCTTTCTATGGTAGCTTCTAACATTATCTTTGGATAATAGAATGTTATCAGCAATTCTCCTTCCCGCAACAAAGGCATTTTGGTTCGGGCTGATTAGATATGGGAGAACCAGCTTCAACTTATCTGGAAAAACCTTAATAATACATTTATAGATCACATTACAACAAGAAATATGCCTATAATCACTAACCCTAGAGGTGTTAGGGACCTTAGAGATAAGGGAAACAAAAGTAGTGTTGACCTGCTTTAATAAAGATTAGGAGCCAAAGAACTCCAAAACAGCCTCAAGAACCTCCTCTCCAATGATATGATAAGTTTTTTTAAGAAGCCAGCTGGAAAACCATCTAGACCCGAAGCTTTTGAGCTATTACAGCTAAAAATCACTTGTTTTATCTCCTCTCTGGTGATAGGCTGGTTGAGTAGCTCACTCTGATACAAACCACGATTTTTAGGCAATATGGCGTCAAGAATACCCCAATCCAGCTCTCTTTCAATGTTGGGAGTGCCCAAGAGGTCAGTGAAAGCCTGGACAATATGTTGGCTAATCTGAGAAGGGTGAGTCAAAATGATACCATTGTGATCTTCAAGTTGATTAATTTTAGCTCTAGTTCTATTTTTCACAACTTTTAGAAAAATAAGAGGTGTTTTGATCCCCCAAACTCAACCATTGCACTCTAGATTTTTGCCTCAAGAAGCTCTTCTCGGCATTTCTAAGCTCAATAAAGTCATTATAAGCCAATTTTTCCTCGGTTTGGAGAGAGGCATTAGAAGGGTCAGAAGCTAGAGCACCTTGGATAGCGCTCAATTTACCCCTAGCTAGCTGTGCCCTAGCTGAAATATCATTGCAAGAGGCCTGATTAAAGCTCCTAAGATCTTTCTTAACTTTTTTTTGGTAAACAAATTGTATAAACCAAAAGATACTTACACATGTACAAGGGGCATACCCCAGGAAATACAAAATTAGAGCATAATTAGAGGCTTAAGATCTGCACGCAAATTAAACTGGTAATATGTAAAGTACTGAAATTAGATATCAATGCTTCATAAGACAGCCAAGGTTTACAAAATGCTTGGGTTAAGACCCCATCTATCCACTAAATGTAGATTAGTATCATTAGTGCCAAAACACTTCAAATCCCAAAGCCTTAATCTGACTAATTGTGAAATAGCTTCAGTTAGGATCTTGGAATCTCTGATTTTGCCTTCAAAAATCCTTGCATTTCTTTCTCTCCATATATAATAGATGAAGGAAGTAAAAGCTAGCTTAACTAGGACTCCTCTGAGTGACTTCCCTTTTGCATTAGCTAGCATCCCATCGACAAACTGATCCTAATCCCTAACCTGGCAGTGTAGATCACATTTGTTCACAAGTGTGGCCCATACTCTAGCTGAATAACAACAATTGACAAAAAGATGCTCATGTGTCTCCTGGTAGCCAACACAACACACACAATCAGAACAAAACCCTGGTGTTTGGTCCCATTGTGCAACCCTATGTCTAGTGGAAAGTTTGTTTCTCAAAGCCAACCAAGAGATAAAGTTGCAACTTGGGATGTGTTTAGAGAACCATATCACCTTTGCCCACTTAACCGGTTGTCTTGTAGGGGACAGTGCCTTATAGGTTAGACTTAGGGAGAAATCTCCATTCTGACTTGAACTCAATTTCCAAACATCTTGTCGTTGAGCTTGGGGAGGAGGAATTGGAACACTTCTAATCTCAAGAAACTCAAAGGTGTTTGAAGTTGGCCAATGCCATTGATTGTCTTGAATGACAACACTCACCATAGAGTCCATAGTCCAAGAAGTTCCTGACAAAAGTCTTTGCCCAAATCTGGCCCAAAGGACACCAAGAGAATGCCAATTATCTGTAAGAAGCTTCACAGTAGTACCATCTCCAATAGTTATAGAGCAAAAGGGCAGAAACTTGCTCCTGAGCTTGAGAAGCTTTCTCCAAACCCAAGATGGGTTAGAAGGAATGGAAACAAAGAAAATTGAACTCTTTCTGATTAGGTATGTTTGACACCAATCTTTCCAAAGGGAGTAGCAAGAACCATAAGTGTTTGAAAATGGAGAATGCTACCAACACTTGCCTTGTCACCTTGATTTCGCCACATTCATTCAGCCATTGAAACCAATAAGGACGAGTGTGTTTCAAGGTTGTTAAGGACAACTTCTCCACCAAATCTGTGCTGGCCACGTTTGTGTAACTTCCCCTATCAATAATTACATTGCAAACTTTGTTTTTGACAAAGCACCGAGTATGGAACAAGTTCTCCCTTTGATTAATTTCTTCCTCCTTAACTTCCATGTTGAGAAATCACCTTGCTACTAATAATTCTCCAACCACAGCATTTTTCTCATCATCAGCATTTTCTAAAGGTGGAATTTCATCAACTACTTCCTCCTCATCCTCCGATTCAAGCTCACCTTGGGCATTTATCACCATCGCCCTTTTGTTTATTCATTGGCTAGCTATGTGACCCTGCCATTGACATTTAAAACACTTAATATCATGAGTTTTAGAAGTAGAGGTTTCGATGTTACCTAGAGAAGTGTTCGTCGCTGGTTTGGCATTCTTAGAGAACTTGCTTTGTGGCTGCTCATCCCTTTCAGGGGCTGTCTTCCATGTGCTAGTGGAAGCCACAAGTTTCCACTCCTAGCCAATCCTTTCTGTTTGAGTCGTTCCTCCACTTTTATGGCTTGATGCACCATATCCGACAACTCAACATAGTGCTGCAACTCAACTATATCCGCAACCTCACCAGTTGATGTTGCGGCAGTGCCTAATATGAGTTTGCTCCTGCCCCAGACAGCTTTTGAGGTTCCCATCGATTAAAGAGGTTTCAACCACTAAACTCGCTTATGTTGCGACAGTGCTCTTTCTTCTATAAGAAAAGATTGAGTAGGAAAAACTGAAATTGGCTTCATTCCTCGGCTTCTTAGGCACATAGGAATCGGCCTAACATCTTTTCAATCAAAATTCCAATCAAAGGCAACTTCTCTTGCTCTAGTGTTTGACAGTTGTGTCCCCCTATAACGTAAGGTACGAGCCCTATGTTAGTTGGGGGCCTTTTCCATCGCGGTCTTCATCATCAACCATGTGCTTGGCAATATGACTTTATATCAGTGTCTCTTTCAATTACCACCTGATTATGAAAGTCTTACACTTTTCTTTTATGCTGTACTCATGTACCTGCCTAGCTACATCAGAAGCTTGCACCTCGTGTAAACATATGTTTATTAAAGGGGCAAGCTTTGGCTCAGAGAGGCTTTCGATTTTTTGATCCTTCTTCTCATTCTCGTTGTCCCGGCATCTTACCTTCCATGAGCACGAGTTCTTCTACCACCCCTAATTATTGTAGGCGCCTATTAGATCAGCATCTTCTGGATCTTCTTCTCCAGCGGTTTTTCCTGCGCCTCCCGTGCATCAGGGGGAGTCAAAGTCCCAAGGAAATTAGGGCCGCAGCCTTCTATTGAGCAGCCTGCACTTGCACCTCGCGCTTCTAATGAAAGTTGATTTATTACGACCAACACTATTGTTCGTATTTCATTTTGTTCTTCTCTTAGAAAACACTCGCTGAGTTACTTACGGAATCTCAAATCTCTCTCGACGACGTGAATGGGAGAATACGATACCGTAATGAGGAATTAATATCATTTCATATTTGACTACCTAAAGGAGGAGGTATATGGGAATAGCCAAGTTTACGAGAAAAGAATAGGTCAAAGGTCTATACTCAAAGTCTGAAGTCGATGTAGCAAGATGATATGAAGTTGTTATACGAGCAAGCTCAGTCCATTAGAGTCTTTGAAAACCCTGAATCTTTACTCTGTAAGGAGCAGTAGGCTGGAGTTATAGTCTGCATCCATACCGTACTACTTGCCTAGAGTAGGAAAGAGTTTTCTATCTGTTTTTTAGCCAGTCACTGCTGAGGTACTCCCCCTCATCTATAAAGAATAGGTGATTAAGAGAGAAGAGAATAGCGATCGACATAGGAACTGAAATAGACTAAAAGATGACTTCTGTAGAGGAGAGGAGAAACCTTCTTAGATAGGGCGAGAGCCAGCCCGGTTTTGATTGAATATCCTTCCCTAGCTTGTCTTGTATTGAGGTATACCGAAGATATGATGGCTTCATGGTCCTCTTCCACATTAGCCCGAATCATATCTACCTCTATCTTCTTGTAGTATTCATCCACACTCTTGAAACCTTGAGTTAGCCTCTGTAGTTTTTGAAACAAACTCCTATATTAGTGGCTTGGTACAAAACGCCTTCTCATAAGCAATTTCATCTCCTCTCTATCCACGGGTGGCTCTGTATTCCTCCTTATATTATTTTATATTAGATCCCAGCAACCAATGGCAAAATCAATGAATTCAATTGCAGCCAACTTAACCTTTTTTATCTCCGAATAGTTGTGACAATCAAACACCATCTCCCCTTTAGTTTCCACTCCAAGTAAGTTTCAGGGTCATTTTTACCTTGAAAAGATGAGATTTTGATCTTTATGTTTCCTAGATCATTATTCCTCCTAGGTCTACCCATCCTAGCTTCTCTATCCCCATAACCATTCTCAAACCAGCATCGGTTCATATATGGCTCTTCAAACTCCAATTCAGCTTCTTCCTCAACATTATCCCAACGAACATGCCCACCTTGCTTCCTATTGAGAATTTTATGTTGCTGCCCCCTAGGTGTTCCCATTAATACCATATCCAACCTCTCTATAATAGGTTCTAGTTCAGCTCTCAGCATACGCCTCATTGTTGAACTTCTTCAAACACGTCTTCGTCCTTATTAGTGAACATGTTTAGAATCTTGAAAATAAGATAAGAAACCTCAAAAACACTCCATCACGTGTTTCACTAAAAAATGATACACTCACTCTCGTGTTTTCACTCTAAATGGCTTTTACCTTCTTATGGTCTCACACACTCTTGCCTTTTCCCAATCTTTAGTGTCTCTTTAGCCCTTAATCAAACTCAAAAAACAAAATCAAAATATCCAGTAGTTACTCAAAATGAGAAACAACCAAAACTCACAAAGGGGCAAGAATTTGAGTGCAGCGGAAAAGGAATGGAATACACGGTTTCTATGGTTCCAATAATATCCAAAATTCACACAAGTTTGTAAGGAATTTTGATTATTTTTTTCTAAAATATTTTTGTGAAACAAATGTTAGAAAATGAGAAACCCGATAACAATGATGGTTCAAGAAACCCAAGAACGTGAAAGACAAGATTGTTGAGTCTTAACCCATTATCATCAAGATAAGAATTAAGACTATGAAAGATAGAAATGCAACACCAAGAAACATAAGGAACACTCAAGAATCAATGTGATAAGTTTGGTTGTTTGAACGCCACAAGACTAATTTGACAAGTTCAAAGAGTTCTTTCAAGAACAAAGTGGACACACCACACAATAACATAAAATTGTTTTCAATATTCATAACATAATAACATGCTTACAAATTTTGTGGGTATCATGTTTTATACATGGAACAACCCTCCAAGAATAGGAAAAACATTAATTTCAGCCTTGAAACAACACCAACATTAAAGTAAACTAGTTCCCACGTTTTTAGAATTTTTCTAATAACAATAAGTAAATATCACTAATTGACTATATTCAATATATTTAAGCATAACCAACCCAAACTAGATTCATCGCCCTTGAGCCCAGAAGCTTTAGTATCTTGACCATTCTATAGAAAATTTCATACCAAGCATGGGACTGTCTTCACCACCTTTTTAGGAAGAATGAAGAGACCACTCCAAAAGTTGACCATAGCCATAAGGATAGTTTTGATAAGCTAGAGTCTTCCTGCAAAAGACAAATACTTTGATTCCCATTGAAGTCTTCCTGCATAAGTCTTCCAGCATGTCATGTACTTGATTTGACATTTGACACCCAAAACACATTTGGAATAAGAGTTTGGAGTATTTTTCTTAGGTGCTTCTAATGCCATACATAGTCAAAAAGACTCAATGAGACGTGTTGAGGCTCAAACTAGAAGAACTTGGCTAAACTTGGATCTTTTGGGCATGACATGCATCGAACTGACTTTTGACACAAAAAATATGTTTAGGATAAGAATTTGGAGTGTTCAGGTTGTTTTAGGTGCTTCTAGTGCCAAACGGAGTCAAAAAGACACAGTGGAACGCGTTAAGGCCCAAACTAGATGAACTTAGCTAAACTTGGATCTTTTGCGCATGGAGTGTACTCAAAATGACTTTTGACACCCAAAACAAGTTTGGGATAAGAATTTGAAGTATTGCGGCCCTTTTAGATTCTTCTAGTGCCATATGGAATCAAAAAGACCCAATGGCATGTGTTTAGTTCCAAACTAGATGAACTTGACTTAACTTAGATTTTTTGAGCTTTACATCCACTCGAACTGACTTTTGCACCCAAAATATGGAATGTTATGGTCGTTTTAGGTGCTTCTAGTGCCATACAGGATGAAAAAGACCCAACGAGACGTGTTAAGGCCCAAATTAGATGAACTTAGCTAAACCTGGATCTTTTGGGCATGGCATGTACTCAAACTGACTTTTAGAGTGTTTTGGTCATTTTTGGTCCTTCTAGTGCCATACGGAGCAGAAAAGACTCAGTTTGATGTGTTTGGGCCCAAACTAGATGAACTTGACTAAACTTGGATCTTCTTTGCATTGCATGTACTCGAACTGACTTTTGACACCCAAAATATGTTTGGTGTAAGAATTTAGAGTGTTGTGATCATTTTAGGTGCTTCTAGTACCGTACAAAGTCAAAAAGACCCAATGGGACGCGTTAAGGCCCAAACTAGACGAACTTAGCTAAACATGGATCTTTTGGGTATGTCATGTACTCGGACTGACATTTGACACCCGAAATTCGCGGATAGGAATTTGAAGTGTTTTGGTCATTTTTTTTCGGTAAATTAAAAAATTGTATAAACCGAAGAAGAAACATACAAATATACAAGGGGCATACCCCAGGAAAAAGACACAAACAAAAAGGAACCAGCCAACACACAAGCTGGAGGCACCCAAACACTAACAGAAGATTACAAGAGATAACAACCTAAAGAAACAGAAGAACCAAGCTTAATTGTCAAAAATAGAGGCATTCAATCCCCAGGCAAGCTGAATGGTTTTGTTATCTTCAGTCACAGAAAATCCTTTAAGACTCAAAAATCTACCTTTAATGGCATTTCTAATGCAAGCCAAGACCACTTTCTTGTCCCTCATTTTGCCCTCAAAGACTCGATTATTTTTCTCTCTCCAGATATGATAGACAAACGAGCTGAACATAAGCTTCAACATAAGGCTCAAGAAGTAACCTTTCTTAACTTTCACAAGGAGCCAGGAGATAAGTTGATTCCAGTTCCTAGGAGAAGACACCAAGCCACACAAACCAACCAAATTCTGCCAAATAAAGCTAGAATAAGGGCAAGAAACAAACCGGTGTTCAGAAGATTCTGAAGGATGCAAGCAAAGTACAGAACTACTAACATTGGAAAATCCAGGAGAGGAGGTCCAAGCAGCCAATCTATCCGCAGTTGCAAGCCTATTAAGAACAGCAAGCCAAGTAATAAAGCTACATCTGGGAATATGCTTCTTAAACCAAATAAGAGGAGCCCATCTCACTTTTTCACTAGTTGGAGCCAGTTTCCTATAAGTGTGCCCCACAGAGAAAAGACCAGAGGGAGAAAGAGTCCAAATCCAAGAGTCCAAAGAGGACTCTTTAGGAGGGGGAAGATGGATCTCTCTAATTGTGATAAGCTCATGGGAGTTAGAAATAGGCCAGTTCCAAGCTGCATTCTGGATCACTGAGCTGACCTTGTTAGTCCAATCCCAACCTGTACCAAAATAAATCCTAGGACCAAACCTTTGAGAAAGGGCCCCCAAAGGGTGCTCATTTGGTCGTTTTAGGTGCTCCTAGTGCTATATACAGAGGCAAAAAGACCCAATGAGACGTGTTTAAGACCAAACTAGATGAACTTGGCTAAACATAGATCTTTTGGGTTTGGCATGTATGGGATAAGTAATTTAAGTGTTTTGGCGGGTTAAGGTGCTTCTATTGTCATACAGAGTCAAAAAAACCCAATGGGATGTGTTTAGGCCCAAACTAAACGAACTTCGCTAAACTAGGATCTTTTTGGGCATGTCATGACTCAGACTGACTTTTGAAACCCAAAACACGTTCTGGATAAGAACGTTGAGTGTTGTGGTCATTTTAGGTGCTTCAAGTGCCATATGGAGTCAAAAGGATCCAATGGGACGTGTTTAGGCCCAAAATAGATGAACTTCGCTAAACTTGGATCTTTTGGGCATGACATGTTCAAGAATTGACTTTTAACACTCAAAGCACGTTTGGGATAAAAATTTGTAGTGTTTTGGTCATTTTAGGTGCTTGTAATGCCATACATAGTCAAAAAGACCCAATGAGACACGTTGAGGCCCAAACTAGACGAACTTGACTAAACTTGGATCTTTTAGGCATGGAATGCACTGGAACTGTCTTTTGACATCAAAAACACATATGGGATAAGAATTTAGAGTGGTTTAATTGTTTTAGGTGTTCTAGTTCCACTACGAGTCAAAAAGACCTTATGGGACGTGTTTAGGCCCAAACTAGATGTGCTTGGCTAAACTTGGTTCGTTTGGGCATGGAATGTAATCGGACTGACTTTTGACACACAAAACACATTTAGTATAAGAATTTTGAGTGTTGTGGTCATTTTAGGTCATTCTCGGGCCACACGGAGTCAAAAAGAACCAATGGGTCATGTTTAGGCCAAAACTAGACAAACATGGCTAAACTTTGATGTTTTTGGGCATGTCATGTACTCGAACCGGATTTTGACACCCAAGATATATTTGGGATAAGAATTTGGAGCGCTGTGATTTTTTTAGGTGCTTTAAGTGCCATACGGAGTAAAAAAACACCAAATGAGATGTGTTTAGGCCTAAACTAGATGAATTTGGCTAAACTGGGATCTTTTGGGCATGCCATGTACTCAAACTGACTTTAGACACCCAAAAACACGTTTGGGATGAGAATTTGAAGTCTTGTGGTCGTTTTAGGTGCTGCTAGTGCCAATGGAAGTCAAAAATGCCCAACGGGACATGTTTAGACTCAAACTAGATGAATTTGGCCCAACTTGGATCTTTTACGCATATCATGTACTCGAACAGACTTTGGAAACCCAAAAGACGTTGGGATGAGAATTTGGAGTATGGTGGTCATTTTAAGTGCTTCTAGTGCCATATTGAGTCAAAAAGATCCAATGGGACGGCTTTAGGCCTACACTAGATGAAATTGGCTAAACTTAGATCTTTTGGGTATGGCATGTACTCGAACTGACTTTTGACACCCAAAACACATTTGGGATAAGCATTTGGAGTGTTGTGGTCATTTTTTGTGCTTCTACTGTCATACAGAGTCAAAAAGACCTAATGAGATGTGTTTAAGTCCAAACTGGATGAACTTGGCTGAACTTGGGTATTTTTGGGCATGTCATGTACTCGATTTGACATTTGACACCTAAAACATGTTTGTGATAAAATTTTGGACTGTTATGGTCATTTTAGGTGTTTCTTGTGCCATAAGGAGTCAAAAGGCCCAATGGGACGTGTTTAGGCCCAACCTAGACAAAAATGGCTAAACTTGGATCATTTCAGCATGTTATGTACTCGAACTGACTTTTGACACCCAAAACACATTTGGGATAAAAGTTAGAAGTGTTGTTTCTGTTTAGGTACTTCAGGTTCCATACGGAGTCCAAAAGACCCAATGGCCATGGCATGTACTCGAACTGACTTTTTACACCTAAATCACGCTTTGGGATAAGGATTTGGAATGTTGTGGTTGTTCTAGGTGCTTCTACTGTCATACGGAGTCAAAAAGGCCCAATGAAATGTGTTTAGGCCCAAACTAGATGAACTTGACTAAAATTGGATCTTTTGGCCATGGCATGTACGCGAACTGACTTTTCACACCCAAATCATGCTTGGGATATGAGTTTGGAGTGTTGTCATCCTTTTAGATGCTTCTAGTGCGATACAGAGTCAAAAAAACCCAATGGGACGTCTTTATGCCAAAACTAAGTGAGCTTGGCTAAATTTGGATCTTTCGGGCATGTCATGTACTTAAACTGACTTATGACACCCCAAACAGATTTGGGATAAGCATTTGGAGGTTGTGGTCATTTTAGGTGCTTCAATCCATATAGAGTCAAAAAAACCCATTGGGACGTGTTTAGGCCAAAACTAGACAAACTTGGCTAAACATTGGTCTTTTGGGCATTTCATGTACTCGAACTGACTTTTGACTCCCAACAAACATTTGGGATAAGAATTTGGAGTGTTGTGGTCTTTTAGACATTTTTAGTTAAAAGGACCCAATGAGACGTGTTTGGGCCCAAATAAGACGAACTTGGATCTTCTGGGTATGTCATGTACTCGAACAGACTTTTGAAACTCAAAACTCGATAGGGATAAGAATTTGGAGTGTTATGGTCATTTAGGAGCTCTAGTGCCCTACAGAGTCAAAATGACCTAATGGGACGTGTTTAGGCCCAAACTAGAGGAACTTGGCTAAACTTGGATCTTTTGGTCATGTCAAATACTTGAGCTGACTTATGACATGATATGAACCCCACCAATGATTTGTGATGAAACTTGATAATAATGATGGGTCAAGAACCCCAAGAATGTGAATGACAATATTGTTGAGCCTTAACCCGTTATCTAGCAAGATAAGAACTACGACTACGAAGGATAGAAACGCGCCACCAAGAAACCTAAGGATCGCTCTAGAATCAAGGTGATAAGTTTGGTTGTTTGAATGCCACAAGACTAACTTAATAAGTTCAATGAGTTCTTTCATGAACAAAAAAAGAGACACCCCACAATAACATAATCTTGTTTGCAATATTCATAACATCATAAAAATTTGGAGTGTTGTGGTCATTTTAAGTGCTTCTAATGTCATACGAAGTCAAAATACCCAAAGGGATGTATTTAGACCTAAACTAGATGAATTTGGCTAAACATGAATCTTTTGGGCTTGGCATGTACTCGAGTGACTTTCAATGGCCATGCTGTTTTGAAGGATATGGTCAGCAAGGGAGCTAGGGAAGTTAATGCCCAAGGCAGAGGCATTAATGCTCTTAAGCAAGGTCCTAATACTATGAAGTATGGACTAGAGAGTGGCTGTGTTGAGCCTGGGTTATTCGAGCTCATTCCAAAGAAGCTTCAAAGGAGATTAGTTCGGTCCAGGGGCTTCTGTAGACCATAATACCACTGGGATTGACAGAGAGGTAATGAGTGTCATCTTCGAATGTTTAGAGAGAGAAGCTCTCCCTTCTCTCTCGAAACCAGGTGAGGCTTTTCTGTTGCTCCTCCTCTGGGAGGAGCTGAGCTTACTTTCTAAAATGGTGAATGATGCTTATTTTGAAACCAAGACTCATCAGCAAGGTTCAAAGATCAGTAAGAAAAGTTCGGGTAAGATGAGCTTTCAGTCTCATGAAGATGTTCTAAAGTTTAAAGGAGATGGGAGTTTGATGCTGGAAAACCCAGAAGTCAGAGTTTCTTCTAGCTCTTCCTTGGAGGAATCTCCAAGTTTGGATAAGATTTTAGCTATGGAGAACAAAGAAGTTGGTGAGAAGAAGGTGTGTGTTCGTGCACTAAATGTGGCAGAGGCACTTGCTGCTCGTATTAATGGAGATGACGAGGAGCATGCTACTTGTTTTGGCACCTTTAGCTACAACCTTAACTCACCAAATAAGGGAGGAAAGGTCCAAATGGCCATTAATGGCAATGATGAGGCTGCTTCTAGCTCTAATGAGGAGCAAAGGTTTGGATGAGCTCTCAATGTCTTGTGGGCACATTTCTTTGGTCCCTTCTTCTCAGGTACACAATGACTTGTTATCACTGGATTCTAGTGCTTTAAGGGTTCCTTCATCATTTGGTGGAGCCCCATGTTTTGTAAATGAAGCTTTTACAAGTGCTTCTAAGGACAAAGAGCATGTTCAGAAGCAAACAAGCTTTCCCTTGTCTGAAAAACTCAGGCAAATCACCAAGGGTTCTCTGGCCAAAGGAGGAGCACGAAGAAGAGAGATGATCAAGGGTGAAATCTTTTGTCCATTGGTCAATGAGGCTGTACTTGAGAGCCAATCAACTCCTGCCACCTCACCAATTCTAGCAAACCCTAGTTGTGCATGGAGTACAAACAATGACATGCATTCTGATCAAAAAGTGAAAGGACAAAAGAAAAAGGAGAAAGGACACCTACTCTTTCATACGTTGGGCAACAAGAAAGCTAAAACTTTGCTTGCAAGGACAGACAGCCTGCCCCAAAACCCGGAGCAAGGACAATCTGTCTTAATTGTGGCTGTACCTGAAGATAAAGGTGATTTGACAATGCCTTTGCCCAAGACATCCTTGGAGCACGTTTTAGGTACCCTTGTACTACCACCTATGCATGGATATGACTCCTCCACGTCAGCTCCATCAAGGACAGACAACCTGCCCCAAAACCCGGAGCAAGGACAGCCTCTCTTAATTATAGTTGTACCTGAACATAAAAGGGATTTGACCTTGCCTTTGCTCAAGACATCCTTGGAGCATGTTTCGGGTACCTTTGTACTACAACCTAAGCTTGGAAAGGACACCTCCACGTCAGCTTCATCTTCTCCAACACCTCAAAAACCTCATTCATCCATTTTTCCAGAATACAATCTTGAGCTATATGCTTTTACTCAGGGGTTTAGACGATATTGTGAGTATTATCCTTTCCCCAAACCTTTGGAACCTTTAAAGAATAAGGAGGAGGCTGCTAAGGGTATTTCTGAAACCCTTAAGGGCAACACTATCTACCATAAACTTTGTGAAGCTTCACCTAAAGCTCAACAAAAGGATGGATCTTGGGCTGATAAAATTAAGAGAAACCAACCTAGTAGGTTTGAGCTTGAGTTTCAGGAGTCTACAATTTATGAAGAACATAGGGTCATTGTTAAGTTCCCTGACTTTGTTACCAAAGACAGCTTTGCCAAATGGGAGACTTGTTTGGTTGGCTATTTTGTGGGTAAAACAGCTCCATTACACTTGGTTAAGAGTATTGCGTTGCAGCTTTGGAAAGGGAGAGGTCTCCTTGATGTTCAAGCTTCCAAAGGACTCTTCTATTTCAAATTTGATAACGTAGAACACCGAGATTATTTCTTTAAAGATGGACCTTGGCATTTGTTAGGGAAACCTCTTATTCTTCAACCATGGGAGCCTAATGTCAAATTCACAAAGTAAAAGTTAGCTAAGATCCCCATTTGGGTGAAACTTTGGAATGTTCCCCTTGAGTTGAGAACCTCTGAAGCTCTAAGCTACATTGCTAGTGCAGTGGGTAAAACCCTATACTCGGATCACTTGACTGCAAAAGGAGTGAAAAGAGACTTCGCTAGAATCTGTGTTGAGATTTCAACCAAGTCAAGAATCCTTAAGCATCTTGATATTGATCTTGGTATTGAAGGATGGGATCCAATTGATGTTTTTGTAGAGTATGAGGGCCTACCAAAGAGGTGTGACAAGGGTGATATATTTGGTCATGATTGTGATTTCATCCAGCAAGCTAAAACACTTTCTCCTAATCCCCAAGCTACAGCCCCATCTCTACCACAATCCAACCCTAGCTCCACCTCAAACTCCCCAAATCACTCCTCTCCCTCATCCCCCACACATTCCACCCCAAAACAATCCCCCATTTCTCCCTCACTTCTCCCAAACACCACTCCCTCAACCCATTTGGATGATGACAGTGGCTCGATTGAGATTCCATCCAAGAGATCAAAGAAGAAAATCAACTTAGAAGTGGGACTTAAATTGGCCTTAGTGCTAGATCAAGACATAGTTGAAGCTTCCCCACTAAGGGTGGAACCTATTGAGCACTCAACTGAGGAAGAAGAGGATAATCTTGCTGTCGTGAGCAAGAACCAAGAGCTTTCCACCCCTTCACCTTCTCTAAACACTTCCAGCTAAATCAATAGGAGAAAGAAGAAGAAGAAGAAGAAGAAGAAGAAGAAGAAGAAGAAGAAGAAGAAGAAGGTCAATGGCACACCACACAGTGCAAAGGGTAGAGATAAAGGAGTTGCAGCTAGAATTGGGAAACTTGTTTCTAGTTTTTTAGTGAGAGAAACTCTCCCCTCTCTCTAGAATTCTGGTTTTTGTTTTAGCCTCTCCCTCCCTTAGGGGAGGCCACGACCTCTAACAATGGTTAATGATGAGTACATTAAGCATGCTGCAGAAGTTGGTAAGCAAGTTTCAGGTGGTGTTAAGAAAGATTCAGCTAGTGGGCAAGCTAAGCTTGGAGTGTCTTTCAATGGCCATGCTGTTTTGAATGATATGGTTACTAAGGGAGCTAGGGAAGCTAAAACCCATGTTATTGGTTTTAATGCTCTTAAGCAAGGTTCTAATACGAAGAAATTTGGACCAGAGAGTGGTTTTGTTGAGCCTGGGAAGTTAGAAGCTCAGTCCAAGGAAGCTTCGAGTTTATTAGTTGCAAAAGAGATTATTTCTGATCATTCAAAGCTTAGAGACAATTTTATTTCTTCTGATCACAATCAGAGCAATTTACTTGAGCTGACTCTTTCAGACCAACTTCGTTCAAGTCTAAAGAGAAGTAGCATAAGAGGAGGAGCTAGAGGTGGTGCTCGGAGATCAACCAGCTTGCCTAGAGCTCCAAAGGTTGAAGATGATACTCATTACCTCTCTGTCAAAGGTAATGATGAGTGTCCTTTGATAGAAGACAAATCAAGCTTGTCTCAAATCATCTTGCTTGGAGAAGAGGAAAAGCAGCTGCCAAACATATCAAAAGGGAGAGGTGACAGCTCCTTTTTGGCAAGTGGGTGTGATGTGGTCAGCTTGGGGAAGAGTGAGGCTCTAGCTCCCAAGCTTCAACTTGGTCAACAATCTACGACTATCCTTTCAAATAAAGGAAAGGACACTCAAAAAGGTAATTCTTTATTAGATAAGGCTCCTCTCTCCCATCATGACGTGGACAGCCCCTTAGGGCGACAGGTGGCAGCTTCTTTGTCTAAGGGGAAAGAGAAAGTAGATGGTGTTTTGATTGAAGGGAAAGAGAAAGAATATATTTATCTTTTCTATGACAATGATGTGAACGTAGGTGGAGTTCCAAAGCTGGTGGCAGATCCTCTCTCCTCCCTTAGCTCGATCTTAGCATTGATTGTGAGTGACAAGGTGGATTTGACTTCTACCAAAGATGTCAAGAGCTGCCATGGTCGTGGGTTTGAGCTTGGAGAAATCTCTCTCTTCTAAACCAGATTCTAATGGAAAACAGAAGGTGAGCTCTTCTCCTCCTTCCCCAACTTCTTCTTCTAAAAAGCTGCATGAGAATAGAGTTTATAAAGACCTTTTAGCCAATAAGAGTGTTGCTCATGAGAAACCGGCTGGTTCATGGGCTGAAAAGGTTAAAGGTAACCTGAAAAAGAAGCTAAGCTTAGGTTATGTGAGCTCTTCCTTTACGGAAAATGGTAATGTCACAATTAAGCTTCCTGATTATATTACTAAAGAGAATTTTTCTAGGTGGGAAGGCTGCCTTGTTGGCTACTTTGTTGGAAGGGCAGCTCCATTACACTTAGTTCAGAAAATTGCTTTACAACTTTGGGCTAAAAGAGGAATTCAGGAGGTCTCGGCTGCCAGAGGCCTTTTCTATTTCAAATTTGGCTCTGTGGAGGATAGAAACTCAGTCTTAGAAGATGGACCTTGGCACCTCTTAGGTAGGCCTGTTGAGCTTCAAGAGTGGCAGCCAAATGTTAAATTTTCAAAGGAAAAACTTTCAACCCTTCCAATTTGGGTTAAATTGTGGAATGTTCCAATTGAATTATGGACTGAAAAAGCTCTAAATCACATTGCTAGTGCTGTGGGTATCCCTTCTCACTCTGACAATGCTACTGCCTCTGGTTATAGACATGATTATGCTAGAGTTTGTGTGAAAATTTCAGCCTCCTCTGATTTGATTAAGTTTTTCACCATTGACCTTGGCCTTGACGGATGGGATCCAGTGGTGGTGGAGGTGGAGTATGAGTGTCTACCTAAGAGATGTGCTAAATGTTGCCTCTTTGGTCATGAATGTGATGCCAAAGTGGCCCCTAAGAATAATTTAGCTAGTGAGGAAGAAACCGCTAGCAAAGATTCTTCTCCTCAAGATAATAGGGAGCTTATGGTTTATGAGGAGCCAAAGGGTGAAATCTCTCCTCCCTTTCCTCTTAATACCATCCATGTGGAAGACCAAGACAATGAATGGACTCAGGTGGTTAGCAAAAGGAAGGGTAAGGGTCTCATTGAGCCTTGTGAGGATAAAAATGAGCCTCAAGCCTCTTCTGACTCTACATTGAGTTTGGCTCCCCCCAAAGCTTCCTCAATTGTCAATATCACAATCCAACATGGTCCTTCTCCCAAGCTCTCTAAATCAGCTTTGAAGAGGTTGAAAAAGAAGTGAAAGGCTGAAGGCTCTTTCTTATTGGCTGATCAAGTTACTCAGGCTCCCCTTGAGAATGGTGACTCTCTCTCCCACTTTTTATGATTAATTTACCTTCTTGGAATATAAGAGGGCTTAATGGCCTTCTAAAGCAAGCTGAAGTTAGGAAACTTTGTAAAGACTTTAAATTATCTTTTTGTGCTTTAGTTGAGACTAAGATCAAGTGTAATAATTTTGCTGGACTTTCTAGATCTGTTTTTCCCAATTGGGCTACCTTTGCTAACCATTCTCCTACTTAGCAAAGGTAGAATTGTTTTAGCTTGGGATCCAAAGATTTTAGATGTTCTTCTAATTGATGCCTTTGATCAAGCTATGTTTTGTAAGCTAACCATTCTCCATGAAAAGACATATTTATTTGTCTCTGTGGTGTATGCAGCCAATGATGCTATCTCCAGGAAGCCTTTGTGGGAAAAGCTTGGCTCTCATAAGAC